>CAWUFW010017359.1:0-265398 GCA_963921515.1 Calotriton arnoldi
GAATATTTTAAAGTTCCAAAACTCCACACTTAGAAGAATTTCCAAGTGAAACCAGTCAATGTTAGCCTATGGAAGGAAATTCAAGTTACTGGTAAGTACGGTTAAAATTACTTTTGAGGATCAGTACTGGGCTGAAAGATGCAGCACTGAGGTCTCTCCTGATAACAGGTGAGTAAATCGGAATTCGTATTTCGGCTGATTTTAGAGGAATATTTTAAAGTTCCAAAACTCCACACTTAGAAGAATTTCCAAGTGAAACCAGTCAATGTTAGCCTATGAAGGAAATTCAAGTTACCGGTAAGTACGGTTAAAATTACTTTTCAGGACCAGTACTGGGCTGAAAGATGCAGCACTGAGGTCTCTCCTGATAACAGGTGAGTAAATCAGAATTCGGATTTCGGCTGATTTTAGAGGAATATTTGTATGTTTCAAAAATCAACACTTAGAAACTTTTTCAGCAAAAAGCAGGCAATGATATCCTATGGAAGGAAATTCAAGTTACTGGTAAGTACGGTTAAAATTACTTTTGAGGATCAGTACTGGGCTGAAAGATGCAGCACTGAGGTCTCTCCTGATAACAGGTGAGTAAATCGGAATTCGTATTTCGGCTGATTTTAGAGGAATATTTTAAAGTTCCAAAACTCCACACTTAGAAGAATTTCCAAGTGAAACCAGTCAATGTTAGCCTATGAAGGAAATTCAAGTTACCGGTAAGTACGGTTAAAATTACTTTTCAGGACCAGTACTGGGCTGAAAGATGCAGCACTGAGGTCTCTCCTGATAACAGGTGAGTAAATCAGAATTCGGATTTCGGCTGATTTTAGAGGAATATTTGTATGTTTCAAAAATCAACACTTAGAAACTTTTCAGCAAAAGCAGGCAATGATATCCTATGGAAGGAAATTCAAGTTACTGGTAAGTACGGTTAAAATTACTTTTGAGGATCAGTACTGGGCTGAAAGATGCAGCACTGAGGTCTCTCCTGATAACAGGTGAGTAAATCGGAATTCGTATTTCGGCTGATTTTAGAGGAATATTTTAAAGTTCCAAAACTCCACACTTAGAAGAATTTCCAAGTGAAACCAGTCAATGTTAGCCTATGGAAGGAAATTCAAGTTACTGGTAAGTACGGTTAAAATTACTTTTCAGGACCAGTACTGGGCTGAAAGATGCAGCACTGAGGTCTCTCCTGATAACAGGTGAGTAAATCAGAATTCGTATTTCGGCTGATTTTAGAGGAATATTTTAAAGTTCCAAAACTCCACACTTAGAAGAATTTCCAAGTGAAACGCAGTCAATGTTAGCCTATGGAAGGAAATTCAAGTTACTGGTAAGTACGGTTAAAATTACTTTTGAGGATCAGTACTGGGCTGAAAGATGCAGCACTGAGGTCTCTCCTGATAACAGGTGAGTAAATCGGAATTCGTATTTCGGCTGATTTTAGAGGAATATTTGTAAAGTTCCAAAACTCCACACTTAGAAGAATTTCCAAGTGAAACCAGTCAATGTTAGCCTATGGAAGGAAATTCAAGTTACTGGTAAGTACGGTTAAAATTACTTTTCAGGACCAGTACTGGGCTGAAAGATGCAGCACTGAGGTCTCTCCTGATAACAGGTGAGTAAATCAGAATTCGGATTTCGGCTGATTTTAGAGGAATATTTGTATGTTTCAAAAATCCACACTTAGAAGACTTTTCAAGCAAAAAGCAGGCAATGATATCCTATGGAAGGAAATTCAAGTTACTGGTAAGTACGGTTAAAATTACTTTTGAGGATCAGTACTGGGCTGAAAGATGCAGCACTGAGGTCTCTCCTGATAACAGGTGAGTAAATCGGAATTCGTATTTCGGCTGATTTTAGAGGAATATTTTAAAGTTCCAAAACTCCACACTTAGAAGAATTTCCAAGTGAAACCAGTCAATGTTAGCCTATGAAGGAAATTCAAGTTACCGGTAAGTACGGTTAAAATTACTTTTCAGGATCAGTACTGGGCTGAAAGATGCAGCACTGAGGTCTCTCCTGATAACAGGTGAGTAAATCAGAATTCGGATTTCGGCTGATTTTAGAGGAATATTTGTAATGTTCCAAAACTCAACACTTAGAAGACTTTCCAAGTGAAAGCAGGCAATGATATCCTATGGAAGGAAATTCAAGTTACTGGTAAGTACGGTTAAAATTACTTTTGAGGATCAGTACTGGGCTGAAAGATGCAGCACTGAGGTCTCTCCTGATAACAGGTGAGTAAATCGGAATTCGTATTTCGGCTGATTTTAGAGGAATATTTTAAAGTTCCAAAACTCCACACTTAGAAGAATTTCCAAGTGAAACCAGTCAATGTTAGCCTATGGAAGGAAATTCAAGTTACTGGTAAGTACGGTTAAAATTACTTTTCAGGACCAGTACTGGGCTGAAAGATGCAGCACTGAGGTCTCTCCTGATAACAGGTGAGTAAATCAGAATTCGGATTTCGGCTGATTTTAGAGGAATATTTGTATGTTTCAAAAATCAACACTTAGAAACTTTTTCAGCAAAAAGCAGGCAATGATATCCTATGGAAGGAAATTCAAGTTACTGGTAAGTACGGTTAAAATTACTTTTGAGGATCAGTACTGGGCTGAAAGATGCAGCACTGAGGTCTCTCCTGATAACAGGTGAGTAAATCGGAATTCGTATTTCGGCTGATTTTAGAGGAATATTTTAAAGTTCCAAAACTCCACACTTAGAAGAATTTCCAAGTGAAACCAGTCAATGTTAGCCTATGGAAGGAAATTCAAGTTACCGGTAAGTACGGTTAAAATTACTTTTCAGGACCAGTACTGGGCTGAAAGATGCAGCACTGAGGTCTCTCCTGATAACAGGTGAGTAAATCAGAATTCGGATTTCGGCTGATTTTAGAGGAATATTTGTATGTTTCAAAAATCAACACTTAGAAACTTTTTCAGCAAAAAGCAGGCAATGATATCCTATGGAAGGAAATTCAAGTTACTGGTAAGTACGGTTAAAATTACTTTTGAGGATCAGTACTGGGCTGAAAGATGCAGCACTGAGGTCTCTCCTGATAACAGGTGAGTAAATCGGAATTCGTATTTCGGCTGATTTTAGAGGAATATTTTAAAGTTCCAAAACTCCACACTTAGAAGAATTTCCAAGTGAAACCAGTCAATGTTAGCCTATGGAAGGAAATTCAAGTTACTGGTAAGTACGGTTAAAATTACTTTTCAGGACCAGTACTGGGCTGAAAGATGCAGCACTGAGGTCTCTCCTGATAACAGGTGAGTAAATCGGAATTCGTATTTCGGCTGATTTTAGAGGAATATTTTAAAGTTCCAAAACTCCACACTTAGAAGAATTTCCAAGTGAAACCAGTCAATGTTAGCCTATGGAAGGAAATTCAAGTTACTGGTAAGTACGGTTAAAATTACTTTTCAGGATCAGTACTGGGCTGAAAGATGCAGCACTGAGGTCTCTCCTGATAACAGGTGAGTAAATCGGAATTCGTATTTCGGCTGATTTTAGAGGAATATTTTAAAGTTCCAAAACTCCACACTTAGAAGAATTTCCAAGTGAAACCAGTCAATGTTAGCCTATGAAGGAAATTCAAGTTACCGGTAAGTACGGTTAAAATTACTTTTCAGGACCAGTACTGGGCTGAAAGATGCAGCACTGAGGTCTCTCCTGATAACAGGTGAGTAAATCAGAATTCGGATTTCGGCTGATTTTAGAGGAATATTTGTATGTTTCAAAAATCAACACTTAGAAACTTTTCCAAGCAAAAAGCAGGCAATGATATCCTATGGAAGGAAATTCAAGTTACTGGTAAGTACGGTTAAAATTACTTTTGAGGATCAGTACTGGGCTGAAAGATGCAGCACTGAGGTCTCTCCTGATAACAGGTGAGTAAATCGGAATTCGTATTTCGGCTGATTTTAGAGGAATATTTTAAAGTTCCAAAACTCCACACTTAGAAGAATTTCCAAGTGAAACCAGTCAATGTTAGCCTATGGAAGGAAATTCAAGTTACTGGTAAGTACGGTTAAAATTACTTTTGAGGATCAGTACTGGGCTGAAAGATGCAGCACTGAGGTCTCTCCTGATAACAGGTGAGTAAATCAGAATTCGTATTTCGGCTGATTTTAGAGGAATATTTGTAATGTTCCAAAACTCCACACTTAGAAGACATTTCCAAGTGAAACGCAGTCAATGTTAGCCTATGGAAGGAAATTCAAGTTACTGGTAAGTACGGTTAAAATTACTTTTGAGGATCAGTACTGGGCTGAAAGATGCAGCACTGAGGTCTCTCCTGATAACAGGTGAGTAAATCGGAATTCGTATTTCGGCTGATTTTAGAGGAATATTTTAAAGTTCCAAAACTCCACACTTAGAAGAATTTCCAAGTGAAACCAGTCAATGTTAGCCTATGGAAGGAAATTCAAGTTACTGGTAAGTACGGTTAAAATTACTTTTCAGGACCAGTACTGGGCTGAAAGATGCAGCACTGAGGTCTCTCCTGATAACAGGTGAGTAAATCAGAATTCGTATTTCGGCTGATTTTAGAGGAATATTTGTATGTTTCAAAAATCAACACTTAGAAACTTTTCCAGCGAAAAGCAGGCAATGATATCCTATGGAAGGAAATTCAAGTTACTGGTAAGTACGGTTAAAATTACTTTTGAGGATCAGTACTGGGCTGAAAGATGCAGCACTGAGGTCTCTCCTGATAACAGGTGAGTAAATCGGAATTCGTATTTCGGCTGATTTTAGAGGAATATTTTAAAGTTCCAAAACTCCACACTTAGAAGAATTTCCAAGTGAAACCAGTCAATGTTAGCCTATGGAAGGAAATTCAAGTTACTGGTAAGTACGGTTAAAATTACTTTTCAGGACCAGTACTGGGCTGAAAGATGCAGCACTGAGGTCTCTCCTGATAACAGGTGAGTAAATCAGAATTCGGATTTCGGCTGATTTTAGAGGAATATTTGTATGTTTCAAAAATCAACACTTAGAAACTTTTCAGCAAAAAGCAGGCAATGATATCCTATGGAAGGAAATTCAAGTTACTGGTAAGTACGGTTAAAATTACTTTTGAGGATCAGTACTGGGCTGAAAGATGCAGCACTGAGGTCTCTCCTGATAACAGGTGAGTAAATCGGAATTCGTATTTCGGCTGATTTTAGAGGAATATTTTAAAGTTCCAAAACTCCACACTTAGAAGAATTTCCAAGTGAAACCAGTCAATGTTAGCCTATGGAAGGAAATTCAAGTTACTGGTAAGTACGGTTAAAATTACTTTTCAGGACCAGTACTGGGCTGAAAGATGCAGCACTGAGGTCTCTCCTGATAACAGGTGAGTAAATCGGAATTCGTATTTCGGCTGATTTTAGAGGAATATTTTAAAGTTCCAAAACTCCACACTTAGAAGAATTTCCAAGTGAAACCAGTCAATGTTAGCCTATGGAAGGAAATTCAAGTTACTGGTAAGTACGGTTAAAATTACTTTTGAGGATCAGTACTGGGCTGAAAGATGCAGCACTGAGGTCTCTCCTGATAACAGGTGAGTAAATCGGAATTCGTATTTCGGCTGATTTTAGAGGAATATTTTAAAGTTCCAAAACTCCACACTTAGAAGAATTTCCAAGTGAAACCAGTCAATGTTAGCCTATGAAGGAAATTCAAGTTACCGGTAAGTACGGTTAAAATTACTTTTCAGGACCAGTACTGGGCTGAAAGATGCAGCACTGAGGTCTCTCCTGATAACAGGTGAGTAAATCGGAATTCGTATTTCGGCTGATTTTAGAGGAATATTTGTATAGTTTCAAAAATCAACACTTAGAAGACTTTTCCAGCAAAAAGCAGGCAATGATATCCTATGGAAGGAAATTCAAGTTACTGGTAAGTACGGTTAAAATTACTTTTGAGGATCAGTACTGGGCTGAAAGATGCAGCACTGAGGTCTCTCCTGATAACAGGTGAGTAAATCGGAATTCGTATTTCGGCTGATTTTAGAGGAATATTTTAAAGTTCCAAAACTCCACACTTAGAAGAATTTCCAAGTGAAACCAGTCAATGTTAGCCTATGGAAGGAAATTCAAGTTACTGGTAAGTACGGTTAAAATTACTTTTCAGGACCAGTACTGGGCTGAAAGATGCAGCACTGAGGTCTCTCCTGATAACAGGTGAGTAAATCGGAATTCGTATTTCGGCTGATTTTAGAGGAATATTTGTAATGTTTCAAAAATCAACACTTAGAAGACTTTTCAAGCAAAAAGCAGGCAATGATATCCTATGGAAGGAAATTCAAGTTACTGGTAAGTACGGTTAAAATTACTTTTGAGGATCAGTACTGGGCTGAAAGATGCAGCACTGAGGTCTCTCCTGATAACAGGTGAGTAAATCGGAATTCGTATTTCGGCTGATTTTAGAGGAATATTTGTAAAGTTCCAAAACTCCACACTTAGAAGACATTTCCAAGCGAAACGCAGTCAATGTTAGCCTATGGAAGGAAATTCAAGTTACTGGTAAGTACGGTTAAAATTACTTTTGAGGATCAGTACTGGGCTGAAAGATGCAGCACTGAGGTCTCTCCTGATAACAGGTGAGTAAATCGGAATTCGTATTTCGGCTGATTTTAGAGGAATATTTTAAAGTTCCAAAACTCCACACTTAGAAGAATTTCCAAGTGAAACCAGTCAATGTTAGCCTATGGAAGGAAATTCAAGTTACTGGTAAATACGGTTAAAATTACTTTTCAGGACCAGTACTGGGCTGAAAGATGCAGCACTGAGGTCTCTCCTGATAACAGGTGAGTAAATCGGAATTCGTATTTCGGCTGATTTTAGAGGAATATTTGTAATGTTTCAAAAATCAACACTTAGAAGACTTTTTCAGCAAAAAGCAGGCAATGATATCCTATGGAAGGAAATTCAAGTTACTGGTAAGTACGGTTAAAATTACTTTTGAGGGATCAGTACTGGGCTGAAAGATGCAGCACTGAGGTCTCTCCTGATAACAGGTGAGTAAATCGGAATTCGTATTTCGGCTGATTTTAGAGGAATATTTTAAAGTTCCAAAACTCCACACTTAGAAGAATTTCCAAGTGAAACCAGTCAATGTTAGCCTATGAAGGAAATTCAAGTTACCGGTAAGTACGGTTAAAATTACTTTTCAGGACCAGTACTGGGCTGAAAGATGCAGCACTGAGGTCTCTCCTGATAACAGGTGAGTAAATCAGAATTCGGATTTCGGCTGATTTTAGAGGAATATTTGTATGTTTCAAAACTCAACACTTAGAAGACTTTTCAAGCAAAAAGCAGGCAATGATATCCTATGGAAGGAAATTCAAGTTACTGGTAAGTACGGTTAAAATTACTTTTGAGGATCAGTACTGGGCTGAAAGATGCAGCACTGAGGTCTCTCCTGATAACAGGTGAGTAAATCGGAATTCGTATTTCGGCTGATTTTAGAGGAATATTTTAAAGTTCCAAAACTCCACACTTAGAAGAATTTCCAAGTGAAACCAGTCAATGTTAGCCTATGGAAGGAAATTCAAGTTACTGGTAAGTACGGTTAAAATTACTTTTCAGGACCAGTACTGGGCTGAAAGATGCAGCACTGAGGTCTCTCCTGATAACAGGTGAGTAAATCGGAATTCGTATTTCGGCTGATTTTAGAGGAATATTTTAAAGTTCCAAAACTCCACACTTAGAAGAATTTCCAAGTGAAACCAGTCAATGTTAGCCTATGAAGGAAATTCAAGTTACTGGTAAGTACGGTTAAAATTACTTTTGAGGATCAGTACTGGGCTGAAAGATGCAGCACTGAGGTCTCTCCTGATAACAGGTGAGTAAATCGGAATTCGTATTTCGGCTGATTTTAGAGGAATATTTTAAAGTTCCAAAACTCCACACTTAGAAGAATTTCCAAGTGAAACCAGTCAATGTTAGCCTATGAAGGAAATTCAAGTTACCGGTAAGTACGGTTAAAATTACTTTTCAGGACCAGTACTGGGCTGAAAGATGCAGCACTGAGGTCTCTCCTGATAACAGGTGAGTAAATCAGAATTCGGATTTCGGCTGATTTTAGAGGAATATTTGTATAGTTTCAAAACTCAACACTTAGAAGACTTTTCAAGCAAAAAGCAGGCAATGATATCCTATGGAAGGAAATTCAAGTTACTGGTAAGTACGGTTAAAATTACTTTTGAGGATCAGTACTGGGCTGAAAGATGCAGCACTGAGGTCTCTCCTGATAACAGGTGAGTAAATCAGAATTCGGATTTCGGCTGATTTTAGAGGAATATTTGTATGTTTCAAAAATCAACACTTAGAAACTTTTCAGCAAAAAGCAGGCAATGATATCCTATGGAAGGAAATTCAAGTTACTGGTAAGTACGGTTAAAATTACTTTTGAGGATCAGTACTGGGCTGAAAGATGCAGCACTGAGGTCTCTCCTGATAACAGGTGAGTAAATCGGAATTCGTATTTCGGCTGATTTTAGAGGAATATTTTAAAGTTCCAAAACTCCACACTTAGAAGAATTTCCAAGTGAAACCAGTCAATGTTAGCCTATGGAAGGAAATTCAAGTTACTGGTAAGTACGGTTAAAATTACTTTTCAGGACCAGTACTGGGCTGAAAGATGCAGCACTGAGGTCTCTCCTGATAACAGGTGAGTAAATCGGAATTCGTATTTCGGCTGATTTTAGAGGAATATTTTAAAGTTCCAAAACTCCACACTTAGAAGAATTTCCAAGTGAAACCAGTCAATGTTAGCCTATGGAAGGAAATTCAAGTTACTGGTAAGTACGGTTAAAATTACTTTTGAGGATCAGTACTGGGCTGAAAGATGCAGCACTGAGGTCTCTCCTGATAACAGGTGAGTAAATCGGAATTCGTATTTCGGCTGATTTTAGAGGAATATTTTAAAGTTCCAAAACTCCACACTTAGAAGAATTTCCAAGTGAAACCAGTCAATGTTAGCCTATGGAAGGAAATTCAAGTTACTGGTAAGTACGGTTAAAATTACTTTTCAGGACCAGTACTGGGCTGAAAGATGCAGCACTGAGGTCTCTCCTGATAACAGGTGAGTAAATCGGAATTCGTATTTCGGCTGATTTTAGAGGAATATTTTAAAGTTCCAAAACTCCACACTTAGAAGAATTTCCAAGTGAAACCAGTCAATGTTAGCCTATGAAGGAAATTCAAGTTACTGGTAAGTACGGTTAAAATTACTTTTGAGGATCAGTACTGGGCTGAAAGATGCAGCACTGAGGTCTCTCCTGATAACAGGTGAGTAAATCGGAATTCGTATTTCGGCTGATTTTAGAGGAATATTTTAAAGTTCCAAAACTCCACACTTAGAAGAATTTCCAAGTGAAACCAGTCAATGTTAGCCTATGAAGGAAATTCAAGTTACCGGTAAGTACGGTTAAAATTACTTTTCAGGACCAGTACTGGGCTGAAAGATGCAGCACTGAGGTCTCTCCTGATAACAGGTGAGTAAATCAGAATTCGTATTTCGGCTGATTTTAGAGGAATATTTGTATAGTTTCAAAACTCAACACTTAGAAACTTTCTCAGCAAAAAGCAGGCAATGATATCCTATGGAAGGAAATTCAAGTTACTGGTAAGTACGGTTAAAATTACTTTTGAGGATCAGTACTGGGCTGAAAGATGCAGCACTGAGGTTCTCTCCTGATAACAGGTGAGTAAATCGGAATTCGTATTTCGGCTGATTTTAGAGGAATATTTTAAAGTTCCAAAACTCCACACTTAGAAGAATTTCCAAGTGAAACCAGTCAATGTTAGCCTATGAAGGAAATTCAAGTTACTGGTAAGTACGGTTAAAATTACTTTTGAGGATCAGTACTGGGCTGAAAGATGCAGCACTGAGGTCTCTCCTGATAACAGGTGAGTAAATCGGAATTCGTATTTCGGCTGATTTTAGAGGAATATTTTAAAGTTCCAAAACTCCACACTTAGAAGAATTTCCAAGTGAAACCAGTCAATGTTAGCCTATGGAAGGAAATTCAAGTTACTGGTAAGTACGGTTAAAATTACTTTTCAGGACCAGTACTGGGCTGAAAGATGCAGCACTGAGGTCTCTCCTGATAACAGGTGAGTAAATCGGAATTCGTATTTCGGCTGATTTTAGAGGAATATTTTAAAGTTCCAAAACTCCACACTTAGAAGAATTTCCAAGTGAAACCAGTCAATGTTAGCCTATGGAAGGAAATTCAAGTTACTGGTAAGTACGGTTAAAATTACTTTTGAGGATCAGTACTGGGCTGAAAGATGCAGCACTGAGGTCTCTCCTGATAACAGGTGAGTAAATCGGAATTCGTATTTCGGCTGATTTTAGAGGAATATTTGCACAATGGTGAAGGGAGGGGCGGGGCCTGAGGTGACATCTGTGCAAACGCGCCCCGTGGCGCGTTTTAAGTTGGGGGATTAAGTCCCCTTGAATAATGAGGGTCCCTACGGGCCAACTAGCCCACCAGGAACCTCCAGTATGCGCCAGAGGCTGCGTTGCAGAGACATGTACAGAGGCCACACCCCTTTTACACCTCTCTGCAACGCAGCTCTGTGGCGCTTTCTGGACGTACCTGTTGGGCTAGTTGGCCCCAGGGACCCTCAGGATTGAAGAGGATTTAATTCCCCATCTTAAAACGCGCCACGGGGCCTGTTTGCACACATGTCACCTGAAGCCCCGCCCCTCCCTTCACCACTGTGCAAACGCGCCCCGTGGCGCGTTTTAAGTCGGGGGATTAACTCCCCTTGAATCCTGAGGGTCCCTGGAGTCCAACTAGCCCACCATGTTCCTCCAAAGCGCCACAGAGCTGCGTTGCAGAGAGGTGTAAAGGGGCGTGGCCTCTGTACACCTCTCTGCAAGGCAGCCCCTGGCGCATACTGGAGGTTCCTGGTGGGCTAGTTGGCCCCAGGGACCCCCAGTATTCAAGGGAATTCGTTCCCCTCTGCAAACGCGCCAGGGCGCGTTTGCAGAGTGGTGAAGGAAGGGGCGGGGCCTGCGGGCCCGATCGTTTTTTTTGTTGTTGTTTTTTCCCCCTGAAGGGGGCCGTGTGGCCCCCTTCCTTTTTCCTATTTTTAGGCCCTGGGGACCCCATCCCCCAGGGCCTTACCCCTTTTTAAAATTAAAATTAAAAAAAAAAACGGGAAGGGTGCCGCGTGGCCCCCTTCCCTGGGCCTGTATTGGCCCGGGGACCCCATCCCCCGGGGCATGGCCTCTTTTTGTTTTTATTTGGAGGGGGGATGCGTGGCCCCCCTCCTCAGGCCATTTAAGGGCCCGGGGACCCCATCCCCCTGGGCCGGCCTTGCACTTTTTTTTATTTTTTTTTTATTTTTTGTTACTTTGGGGAGGGGGCTGCGTGGCCCCCCTCCGTGGCCACTTATGGCCCCGGGGACCCCATCCCCGGGGCCTGGCCTCTCGTTGGGGACTGTGGGGGGTCCCCAAGCCCCCACAGTCCCGCCAGCTCCCCGCGTCCCTTGGGAGCCGGCATTGCTTTTACACATGGGGAGCTGCTAAGATGCAGCTCCCCATGTGGAAAGCAATTGGCTTTGGATATTGGAAGAGAGAGCAGGTTTCCTACTCTCTCTTCCAATATCCAAAGCAAGTTTGCAATGACAGGACGGGAGCCGCGAGGCTCCCGTCCTGTCATTGCAAACAGCAGTGTCCCGGGGGTAGGCACCCCGGGACACTGCAGGAGCCGGCCCTGGGGGGTGGCGGTCCCCAGGGCCATCAAGGGCTCCAGGAGGGGGGCCGCGCGGCCCCCCTCCCTACATCGAGAAAGCCCCAGGGAGGTGGTGGTCCCCGGGGCTTGGGGGTCCAAAACGGAACCCATTTTCATTTTTCTTAGTGCCCCGGGGAGGTGGTGGTCCCCGGGGCGTGTGGGGGGGCTGGAGCCCCCCCACACAGGTTTTTCAAATATAAAAAAAGAAGCCCCGGGGAGGTGGTGGTCCCCGGGGCTGCGGGAGGGCTCAGAGCCCTCCCGCACCATTATCCATAAAGCCCCGGGGGTGGTGGTCCCCGGTGCTTGGGGGGCCCTTAGAGGCCCCCCACACAGAAGATTAACCCCCCCAGCATGCCCCCGGGACTTGGCCCACCCGGGGGCCAATTAACATCGAAGCGCGGGAGACCACGCTTCGATTTTTTTTTCGGCAGGGTTCGCGCTCCCTGAGCGCATCCTGCCGATTTAAAAAAAAAAAAATTGTTTTTGCCCAGGGGGTCCTTGTGGAACCCCCTGAGCAGACCTAGGGGGTCAGGGTGTTTCTACCCTGCCCCCTTTGTGCGCTTTGCGCACTTATACACAAAGTGAGAGACTGATACAGATATTTTCATATTTAAACATTACTCACTAACCCATGTATTCACTAAGATACACTTAGTCAGTTATACAATCAATTTTACAAAAAAAATCATCCATTTAGACACTTATATACCCATTTATTCTTCCATCGACCTTGAGATATACATATATAAAACATATTTAATTTTCAGAAAAACACACATTCACTGGATGATGTCATGAGTGATGTCATCAGTGATGTCATTTGAGATGTCATCAGTGATGTCATGAGTGATGTCACTGACCATGTCATGAGTGATGTAATATGTGACGTCATCAACAGTGCATTGCGGGCGCGCGAATTATAGTTAGCTGAACTAACTACAACGGGGGAATTTCTATGGTTTTGTATGAGTGAAATGTCCAACTAACTATAACGCCCCTGAAACCTATGGTTTTTTCAGTGAATTTCTAAGGTTTTTTAAATGCTAATTTCTAACTATAACGTGCCTGAAACCTATGGTTTTTTCAGCGAATTTCTAAGGTTTTTTAAATGCTAATTTCTAACTATAACGTGCCTGAAACCTATGGTTTTTTCAGTGAATATATATATATTTATTATACTATGTATACATGTGAAAATGTCTCGGTCCCCTGTTTGCCTTGGTGGCACGGAAAAAATGGGTGGAACTGATGTCAGCACGCCGACGAGGTCCTCTTATGGCTCCGATGACGTCATACGGTGTCGCGAGCGGAGCCGTGCTCGTTGACGTGGGAGAGCTAGGAAAGAATTTCCGTGGAATGCTGGTGCAGGGGATATTCACCTAAGTGATCAGGCTAGTCCTTTGGGAGCAACCGTTTATGTTGCCACTCCAGAAACCGAAACCAGTGATCCGAGGGCAGAGGCCCTGCAGATGGCACACGAGGTGGGGTGCCCAGTCGTGTGCGCCGGCCGGGCAGCGAAGTGACAAGAACCACAACCCACAAAAAAGGTAACGAGGGCACTGAGTAACACAGGATCTTCTCTTTGTATCTGGCAGGAACAACGAAGTTAAAATGCCCTAGTGCCAAAATGTAGAATAAGTGCTACAACGGTCTTCAAGAGGACCTGCGATGCCGCTTCTGCCTCCCGTACCCTGGAGGCGGCAGATGGGTCACGCGGTAGGTTCATACTGCGGTGGGACGCACACTCGTTGACCTCTCATGGCACTGCTCCACACTTCAGGGAGGACGCTTTCCATTAGCTATGTTTTCTGATGACATGTCGCGCCGGCCCCGTCCAACAACAGAACTCCTTTAGATCTAAACAGACTCTTCCACTCTCTCACCGGAAGTGAAACCAGGCCACGCGGACACTTTCACAATACAACAGCCGGGAATGCACTTTTCGGTAAAAAAACACATTCCTTCCTCCTAATTAATCAAATAAACGTCTCACTGAAGAACAGGGGCCAGCTTCGATCGGTAAACAGCCGTTACAATGACTTTTTTACTTTGCGATACCATTACAACGCATGCATTACCACGCATGCGTTGTACATCACAAAGTCATTACTACGCATTTTTTAGAACGCATGGTCATTTACCACGCATGCCTTTACAACTAATTTTGTTGTAAAGGTATGTATAGTAAATGACCATGCGTTCTAAAAACATGTAGACGATCCATGTCGTTGTAAGGAAAGAGAGGATGTTCTGTTTCCTCACAACGACGTGCACCGCCCCTCAGAGATGACGTGAAGCAGGAACCACGAGGAGAGAGGAACCATGAGGAGTGAGAGGTAAGGGGGATTGGGCATGGGGTGGGGGTTTCTTTTCTAGGGTTTAGGGTAGTGCAGTGGTGTTTGGGTGGTGTATAGGGTCGTGCTGGGGGTAGTGTTTTAGGGTTTAGGGTAGTGCAGTGTTGTTTGGGTAGTGTAGGGGTCATGCTGGGGGTAGTGTTTTAGGGTTTAGGGTAGTGCAGTAGTGTAGGGGGTCATGCTGGGGGTAGTGTTTTAGGGTTTAGGGTAGTGCAGTGGTGTGTGGGTAGTGTAGGGGGTCGTGCTGGGGGTAGATTTAGGGTTTAGGGTAGTGCAGTGGTGTTTGGGTAGTGTAGGGAGTCGGGCTGGGGGTAGTGTTTTAGGGTTTAGGGTAGTGCAGTGGTGTTTGTGTAGTGTAGGGGGTTGTGCTGGGGTAGTGTTTTAGGGTTTATGTTAGTGCAGTGGTGTTTGGGTAGTGTAGGGGGTAGTGCTGGGGTAGTGTTTTAGGGTTTAGGGAAGTGCAGTGGTGTTTGTGTAGTG
Organism: Calotriton arnoldi; assembly: GCA_963921515.1. Lineage (NCBI taxonomy): Eukaryota > Metazoa > Chordata > Amphibia > Caudata > Salamandridae > Calotriton > Calotriton arnoldi. The sequence goes on from CAWUFW010017359.1 coordinate 14,578, forward strand.
AAGGGGGTCATGCTGTGGGTAGTGTTTTAGGGTTTAGGGTAGTGCAGTCATCTTTGTGTAGTGTAGGGGGTCGTGTTTTAGGGTATAGGGTAGTGCAGTGGTGTTTGGGTAGTGTAGGGTGTCGTGCTGGGGGTAGTGCTTTAGTTTTTAGGGTAGTGCAGTGGTGTTTGGGTAGTGGAGGGGGTAGTGTTTTAGGGTTTAGGGTAGTGCGCCCAACCAGCCACAATATCCGTGGACAAAGGGGATCCTGACTCTTTGGAACGCTCCGTCAATTGAATAATTTGGGTCAAGGGCCCTACCACGTCCAAGACCTATCAATTCCTTTCTTGGGATCCCTCATATACTTGGAGAAAAAGGTACATAGTTTCTCATCAATTTCAGGCGTGTGTGCCACCTTCCCCTTTAGTGAGGGCCTGGGGCATTCTCCCCTCATCCTATTCCTGACCTCCCTTTCAAGGGGTTGATGGATTTTCCCCACCACATACTCTGCCACTTTGGCGTCAGGTGTCCACTCTGCCGACCTAGGATGGTAAATTTGGGTAGGCTCGAACATGTCCGAGTGGACCCCGTCCCCAACCGGGGACTGAGAGGATTGGGACTCTGGATGCCAGGGACGCCCGAGTCCTTATCCTCATCGGAGGAGAAATCGTCCTCCGATACACCCTCTCCCTCTAAGAGAAACCCGCCGTCGGGTCTACAATAGTGGTGACTGTGTCGCAATTTTCTCCGGGCCCCTCCTCCTCCCGGCAGGGTGCATGTTTTAGAGTTTGCGCACTCTTGAGGAAGGTCTCCATAAGTTTATCAAATCCTTCCAAGTGCCCCGCGTTATGCTTAACGGCCCTTTTATTCCCCATCTGGGAGCTACTTGGACCCGCCACCACCAGATCTGGGTCACTGAACACCCCAGGGATGCTTTTCGCCAGCTTATCAACCTGATCCCTAAGAGGAGCCAGCGCCCTAGAAAGAGCCAGAGAGAGGGCTTGGTCCACTGCTGGAGGGAGAAGTTGGGGGGCCATTCCTCCTCCACTTCCTGGTAGGAGGAGTAAAAATGGTCTTCTGGAGAAGACATGATAGCAGAGGGTGTGAGCACAGATCCTTAAGACAGCCCCCTCGCCGGTGCTCCAACAGCTGGGCTTTCCCCAAAGCTGTTATAAGAATAGACTGAGGCGCAATACCAATTATCACCACCAGGTGGCGCTGGTCACTAACGTGGCCGTGTGGGGAAATCACCGCGTAGCGGTGTCAAAATTAGGCGAGGGTTGGTCGGGAATCAAGCGGACACTAAAGGAGTGACCGGATTCCCAAACGCGCGTAAAGACCAGCGGGAGCGCTCGACGGAGCTGCCTCGCTCGGACCAGACGCGCCTGACAGGATCTCACCGCGCGCAGAGCACACAGCGGGAGAAACTGCGAGGGGAGAACGCGCTCGGGCAAGAGCCTGCTGCGCAGGGAATATGAAACAATACCAAGGCAATAATGCTAATAACGTGCACAAGAAACCGCTATACAAACAGCAACAACGTCAGATTAAGCCAAGAATGTAAGGAATGCACTTAACTGACGAGCAGTGAAGAAAGAGGAAGCGGAAGGGACGTCACGATATTATATACGATGGACTGTGATATGATTGGACTATAGTTGCCTTGGAGACTACCCCCCTAATGGTTCATGGGTGGTGTAGTCTTTTGTTTAATGATTGTTGTGTTACGTTTTCTTTGAACTGCTATGCAAATAAAGTGAGGAAAGAGATGCATAATCCTCGCCTCCGTCCTGCCATAGAATTCATTAAACTTTATTTGATCTGATTTAGAAACATAGATCATAAAAGTGTACATAAAAACAGTAAATCCTCTTTCCTAATACAATACAGTGAGAATTAATTAAAACCAGTAGGTAAAAATGGGTGTTACAAAGCCCGGTTCAGAGCAACTTCAGGTTAACAGAATCGTAAAGTTCAATGTTTCGCAAGATCAATCTCATGTACTTCGTGCAAAATACGCAATAAGGGGTCCAAGTAAGATGTAACGCTCCAATACCTGACCAGTTTGCACTATATAAAACTGCAGAAAAACTAAAAATTAAAAAGTGTTTTGCACACTTCTGTCATTGGGCTATATGTGGGCTACATCTGGGTGAAATTTGTGCTACATTTGGGCTCTTGTTTGTCTGGTGGCCATCTTGGGAGACTGAGGGGCATATTATCAAGAACGGCGTTATATTTATCGCCGCTTATGTGGCAGAAAACTGCCGCTAAAGCGGCGATAATGGGCTTGATAATATGCCCTGGAGAATTCCAATAGTAGCCCATGTTGACACCAGACCATGGGCTTCTATTGGAATTCTCAAGGGCATATTATCAAGCCCATTATCGCCGCTTTAGCGGCAGTTTTCTGCCGCTAAAGCGGCGATAATTTTAACGCCGTTGCTTGATAATATGCCCCTTATTTGTTATGAAGTTTCCTAATTTCGTCATTTACTGCAGTCTCCTCAGTAGGAAATGCTTTCAGTTTTTTACTTTGATTCGAATCAAGAAGGCATTCAGATGTGTCACACATTTGCCATAAATTCAGAATGTTAGCTCTCTAGTTGTTCATTAGATCACTGTAGTAAAGCTACTGCTCACCAGGGAGTTAACTGGAAGTCTACTGCTGGTATTGAAAGTGATTGTTTCAGTCTGGATGTCAGAATTTTCTAATGAAATAGAAGAGGATTTGAGATCTCACTTAAAACATGCCCTAAGTTTTCTTTCTGCAGCACTAACCATAATTTCTATGGCAAAATGAACCCCCTCATTTTGTTCCTTTTTAAATTAAATGTTTTAAGTGTTACCAGTTTATTCCAATCAAGATGGCTTCAGGTGTGCCATACTTTTGTCATAAGTAAGACTGTTAGCGCTCTAGTTGTTCTTTAGAACACTCTGGGAAGCTGCAGTAGAACACAAAGGCATCAACTGACAGGCTGCTCCTGTTGAAATATAACAGGAAGATATTTGAGATCTCACTTAAAACATGTCCTAATTTTTCTTTCTACAGCACTAACCATAATTTCTATGACAAAATGAACCCCCTCATTTTGTTCCTTTTTAAATTAAATGTTTTAAGAGTTACCAGTTTATTCCAATCAAGATGGCTTCAGGTGTGCCATAATTTTGTCATAAATAAGACTGTTAGCGCTCTAGTTGTTCTTTAGAACACTCTGCGAAGCTGCAGTAGAACACAAAGGCATCAAATGACAAGCTGCTCCTGTTGAAATATAACAGGAAGATATTTGAGATCACACTTGAAACATGCCCTAATTTTTCTTTCTACAGCACTAACCATAATTTCTATGACAAAATGAACCCCATCATTTTGTTCCTTTTTAAATTAAATGTTTTAAGTGTTACCAGTTTATTCCAATCAAGATGGCTTCAGGTGTGCCATACTTTTGTCATAAGTAAGGCTGTTAGCACTCTAGTTGTTCTTTAGAACACTCTGGGAAGCTGCAGTAGAACACAAAGGCATCAACTGACAGGCTGCTCCTGTTGAAATATAACAGGAAGATATTTGAGATCTCACTTAAAACATGTCCTAATTTTTCTTTCTAGAGCACTAACCATAATTTCTATGGCAAAATGAACCCCTCATTTTGTTCCTTTTTAAATTAAATGTTTTAAGTGTTACCAGTTTATTCCAATCAAGATGGCTTCAGGTGTGCCATACTTTTGTCATAATTAAGACTGTTAGCTCTCTAGTTGTTCTTTAGAACACTCTGGGAAGCTGCAGTAGAACACAAAGGCATCAACTGACAGGCTGCTCCTGTTGAAATATAACAGGAAGATATTTGAGATCTCACTTAAAACATGTCCTAATTTTTCTTTCTACAGCACTAACCATAATTTCTATGACAAAATGAACCCCCTCATTTTGTTCCTTTCTAAATTAAATGTTTTAAGAGTTACCAGTTTATTCCAATCAAGATGGCTTCAGGTGTGCCATACTTTTGTCATAAGTAAGGCTGTTAGCACTCTAGTTGTTCTTTAGAACACTCTGGGAAGCTGCAGTAGAACACAAAGGAATCAACTGACAGTCTCTGCCCTTGTTGGATGTACATGTTTTACTGAGAATGTCAGACTTCATTCTCATATGACTGAGAAAGATAATGTGAATTTACAGAAAATATGCTTTCATTTTAGCTTCTGGAGCACCTTCCAAAACTGTATGGGACAAGCAAGTGAAAATAGTTTTCTCTCAAACATAATTCATGATATCCCAGCAGAAGGTTTTTCACAGGGTAAAATCACCTTAGAACACACCACAATTCCTGAAATTAGTATGGTACCATCAACAAATGAATTCTAATGTAACTAAAGTCTGTTATCACCCTTTATAGTTCTCCTTTTGGTAACCCTCAAAATCTTCGATTCACTACAATGCATTTCAATGGGGTACTATCATTTATATTGGTCCCAAGATGGCTGCCAGCAATTCCAGGATGAAGTGCTGACAGCCAATCAGATCTCACGATGACATGTGTGGTTAGGCTCCGCCCAGATATATATGTGTTTTCTTTTTCAAATTTCTCAGGAACTACTGAACGGATTTACACCATTTAACCAAAAGGCACGACTCTGAACCAAGGGCTACCTTTTTGCCAACTTTGGTGTACTTCCGTTCAGCAGTTCGGGCTGTAGCTGCGACTAAAGGTTCCTATGGAAAATTGCATGGGGAAAACACGTTTTGGGACCCCCCTTTTTTCTCGGCCCCCACTTGACGAATCACCCCGAAACATTCAGGATAGGAGCGGACCGGAGCGGGCCATAAGTTTTGAGAATTTCGCGAAAATTCATCAACCGGCGCCAAAGGTATTGGAAATAGAATGTTGCGAATTTCCTATGGAAACTAGGTCCTAACTATAACTATCTACTGGCGACCGCCAGTAGATAATATATATATATATATATTGAGTCCAATATCCACTCAAAATACAAATGGATCTGACACAGCTAGGGTGCAGCACACAGTGGATTTATTCCATGGATCCACAGGTACGGCACCTTTAAAGACGTAAAATATTCTTCCTCTCTCCCCAATGAAATGATGTTCTCACTGTGAAGTTCGCTCACTGGGGGGGGCTCCGCGTAGTAAACATACTGCATAGTCCAAATTTAGCAGGCAAAACGCGTAGCTCCAAAGCGAGAGGGCATGTCAGTAACCAGCACCTGCTTTGCTGGTGAAAACATTGAGTCCAATATCCACTCAAAATACAAATGGATCTGACACAGCTAGGGTGAAGCACACAGTGGATTTATTCCATGGATCCACAGGTACGGCACCTTTAAAGACGTAAAATACTCTTCCTCTCTCCCCAATGAAATTATGTTCTCACTGTGATGTTCGCTCACTGGGGGGGCTCCGCGTAATAAACATACTGTATAGTCCAAATTTAGCAGGCAAAACACATGGCTCCAAAGCGAGAGGGCGTGTCAGTAACCAGCGCCTGCTTTGCTGGTGAAAACATTGAGTCCAATATCCACTCGAAATACAAATGGACCTGACACAGCTAGGGTGCAGCACACAGTGGATTTATTCCATGGATCCACAGGTACGGCATCTTTAAAGACGTAAAATACTCTTCCTCTCTGCCCAATGAAATGATGTTCTCACTGCGAAGTTCGCTCACTGGGGGGGGCTCCGCGTAGTAAACATACTGCATAGTCCAAATTTAGCAGGCAAAACGCGTGGCTCCAAAGCGAGAGGGCGTGTCAGTAACCAGCGCCTGCTTTGCTGGTGAAAACATTGAGTCCAATATCCACTCGAAACACAAATGGATCTGCCACAGCTATATATATATATGATTTTTTTTTTTTATGCAGACCAGCGAGCTGCCTGAGCGCCAGGGGTGCACGTTGAGATACTCGCGCCCAAGCGTATTTGCAAATTACCTCTCTCTTCATTGGGAATAAAAAAAGAAAATGGCACTCCATGCAGTGTTTAGCGGATTAATGCATAATCCAAGGTTTGGGAGTAGAAAAAGCGCCAGACGCGTTTTGCTCCATTAGCCTTTGTCACAAAGCTGACTGAATCAACACACATTGTTTTTAAATGCCCATAATGAGTGATTAATATATAGGTTGCACTTTTGTCTGTCTGTAAATTTCCCAGCCATCTTGGAATGGTAAATAATAAACTATGCGTTGTTTGTACTTGCACAGTGATTAAGCCCAAGTGGACAAAGTCTAATAGTACACAACAGTTATTATGACTAAAAATGAAAATAATAAACATTGTTGCACTCACTTGTCCACAAGAAATAAACCAAATAAAAAAACGTTTCAAACAAATTTAAATGTGAGACAGTACTTCAATCTCCATATTCTAGTAAAAGTTGTTATCTTTTTCTTTTACACCAATCAATTCATATGATACGCGCCTTGCAAATGGGTGCTTAATCTGTAGGTATTCATTCTGGCTTTTATACCCTTGAAGCTCCCCTGTGGACAACACCATTTAAAATCCCTAAATTATAATGCCAGTTGTGCATTATACACTGGCCTGCCTGTCTCAATTGTCTGGAGTGTGTTTCTCTTTGAGTGCAACATCTCCTCAATTTATCTCAACTGTCTGCTCTGTAGTTGGACTGTGCACCTACAACAAAACATATACAGAAAGAAAGGGTTATTAAATTGTGTAGTGACTCAAGTTTAAAATCTTTAAAAACATTGCAAGGATCAAAGTCACATTATCAGCAATTATTATTTTATAGATGTGTGTACATTTCTTTGTCAACGTTGAGCCTGTTGGTTTCCATGGTATCTAGTCTAAGGGTGTATCTAGAATCCAATTTTCGTAGGATTTTTCCCTATCTCCCCCTCTGGGTTGTCTAGGTTTACAGTCTATTACTCTGTATGTGAGTAGGCTGGGATCACTTTTGTGAACTGTCTTAAAATGTCTTGTCAAGGGTTATCCTTCGTCTTGATTCTTGATAGGCCTCAAGTGTTGCAAGATGCATTTATGTGTTTACACCTTGGTGCTCCCTATATATTTTTTATTCAGGGGCACTCTCGTACATATACGTCATATTCTGGCTTGCAATTTAAGGCATGTCCTATTGGGATTTTGTTCATGGAGGTTAATTTGTATTTTCGTGATGTTTCTTCTTTGCATGAAGGCCTTTGCACTTACTACATTTGGTAAAACCTTTTTGTGGTTTAGACATTGTACCTTTTCTGTTGTCACATTGTTGTATACCAATTTGTCTTTAACAGAGTGGGTCCTTCTGTTTGTGATCTGGGGTTTCTTTCCTACCTCTTGGCCTATTACTGGATCATCTCTTTTGTAGTGTCAGTGCTTGTGCAGTGCTTTCCAGATTGTATTGTGTTGGCTGTTATATGTGGTAATGAACCTACATATTCTCTAATTTTTGCATTTGGGGGCCTTGTGTTGGGAAAGTGCTGTTTTTCTTGTGTGTGAGGCTATTTTCCTTTTATCTGATGTAAGCATGTCCTCCATATAACCTTTTACTTGTAATCTGTTTACCATGTCTGACTGTGCGCTTAAAGGCTTCTTCGGTGCTGCATATGCATTTAGACAATATTAGCTCCCCGTTTGGTATGCTTTGTTGCAGTGATAGAGGGTGTGAACTGTTGGCATGGAGAGTAGTGTTTCCTGCTAACTTTATTTTTTGGTATTCACAAGGGTAAGTTACTACTAGCAAAGTTAGACTTTTGGATAAAGTTTACCTTTGGGTATACCAAAAAGTAGTAAAGTTAGGGCTCGATTCACAAAGGTAAACTTAGATGTTTGGTCTGAACGTAGACCAAACGTCTAAGTTTATGGTTTTGGGAATTCACAAAGGGCATTTACGAGTACTCTTTATGTCTGCACTCAGGGTGGAGATCCGTCTCGAGAGCGGACATAAAGATAGTACTCGCAAATGCCCTTTGTGAATTCCCAAAGTCATAAACTTAAATGTTTGGTCTAAGTTTAGACCAAACATCTAAGTTTAGCTTTGTGAATCAGGCCCTGTGACTTTTGGTCTAAGTTCACCTTTGTGAATACTGAAAAGTAGTACTGTTGGAGTTTTGGTCTAAGTTTACCTTTGTGAATACTGAAAAGCAGTAAACTTACACAAAAGTGTAAGTTTACATTTGTGAGTCAGGCCCAAGGTGTGGAAAAAAATGAAAAATAACTCTGTTTAATAAGTGAGGCATCATCCACTATGGAGTACAAGTATCTTCGGCGAAGTGACTGGAAACATGCTAGCTAGCACATCAGGTAAAAATGTGCTACTCTCTGCAGTCTGCAGCTGGGGCAGCTGCAATGGACAAAAAATTATCTTTGATTCCAATGGCCCTGCTCTTCTCCAAATGCCCATGTTTCAATTCTACCCTGACTCCAAAGAGGCAGATAGTTACTATGACACACATGTCATGTATAACATGTGGATAATAGTTATCCTGTAGGGCATAAGTAGACCGTGGGAAAAAGAATGCACTACAGTACAGGGAAAGGAGCGAGATATGTGGATTTTATTGGGCATATTCGTCACAGAGTATCCCATCCGCAAAACACGAAATCACAGACACTTAATCCCACTTTACTTCTTCACCTCATCCTCAAACAAAAATGATTTAAATCAATTGCATTTTTGTGGCAGTAAGGTAAGAAAACTTGACTTAGGGACTGATTTAGACTAGAGTTTGGCAGAGAGGTTACTTCCTCACAAACATGACAGATAACCCGTCCGCGTTATTAGGAAACACTTGTCCCGTAACATGTGGTACATGGCAAAAAAAAAAATCCAATGTTTTTGGTAGGCTGGGACAGAATTTAGGAATGAATAAAGGAGTGTGGTACTAGGAGGTGACTGAGTGGGCATTGGGAGGAAAGAGAAAGGCACCTTGGTATTTTTCCGGTTTGCAATCCATTGAAAGCTTTGTAAATGCTACATTAACAGAAGCAGATGTACATTGCACAGCCAAAATGTCAGTGCCGGATTGAACCATGCTGCAGTTGGGTGGGGTCATGGCCCATGGGTCATGACTCACAAAGTGCCATGGGCAGGGAGGTCATGGATGAATGATGATGGGGGATCTGCCTCACTTAACACATACACTGGGTATACTAGTAATTGTCAATAACCAAGTAATATAACTTACCATTGCCCATGCCTGCCCCCACAGAAACTCGCCCTTCAGCTGCTGCCTGCACACTGATGCTGCTGACCCCGTCACTGGTGGTCTGTGAAGCTCGAAAAAAAATTACACATTTTAGATGCCAGATACACCCCCCCTTTTAATTTTTTTCAACAAACTACAACAGCAACACATGACTACAGTTCAGTTTGCAGTACCTCCTCTCCCATCTAAAATATAACTTTGGGCATTTCGCTGGCTGACAACGTTAGAAAAGCCAGTAGTCAAGCCAACCTTAACAGGAGAGCAGAGAAATATGATGACAGTGAGTTGTTTGAAGTGCAATGAAGATGAAGAATAAATTTGTCAAAGAAGGACATATAGGGCCCCATTAGGATGGTGGGCGGACATCCTCGCGGTGCTGGGACTGGCCGCCAGACGTGCGGCGGTCCCGCACCGCTGATTAGGATTCGACCGCCACCCTGGCGGTCGCATTCCGCATATTTGGCATTGCGGTGGGTGCTGCTTATCGCAGCACCCCCCGCAATGCCAAATTGACACGTTGTGCATTCCCATGCACAATGTGGCAGGCACCGCGCAGTGCCTGCCACGTTGTGCATAGGAAAGCAGGGGGGTACCATGGGTAACCTTCAAGTGCACCCCCACCCCCTCTGGGGGCCCGCAACGGGCCCCCAAAACACATCCCCGCCAGCCTTTCCATGGCATGGAAAGGCCTTTTACACCAGGCATCATAATATGGATGGCGGTGCCTTCTAGGCACTGCCACCATATTGTGCCCCAGCTCTGCCCGGCCGGCAATCGGAACGATTGCCGACCGGCGGAAAAGCGGTGGACGTACTTTGCGTCCGCCGTGATACCCCCGCCATAATAATATGGCGGGGGTAAATCAGGTTGGGATGGCGGACGGATCGCCACCGCCGAGCCGGCTGTGGCGATCCTCCCGCCATCCTAATGACCCTCATAGTTTTGATGGCAAATGCAATGGGACCGTCCTCATACTACTTTCCTGCCATGCTGCACTGTTTTCAAAACTGCTGGGATACTGAATACAACACAGCATTGGGGGGGTCACCATAACCATGGCCACTCTCATCAATTGAGCATAAGTAAGTAATGGAAAGCCTTCTCAACAAACAAGCATAGAAGACCTTGCTTGGGTCTGCAAACTCAGCATTCCTCATAGTAGGCTACGTAATCTAGTGTCTTAATCTAACAGGACCAGTCCACAGGGTATAAAGTTAGGCAGAAGGATAGCATAACCTATCAGAAGAAAGCTTAATCTAAAGATTAGTATAGACACAGGAGGAAGTAAGCTACAGAAGTAAGAAACATAGAAAAAAGGGTAATGCAAGGAGGGATAACAAGAATGAACATAAAATAGAAAGAAGAGCATTTAATTCACAGTATAAGAGAAAGGACAAACAATTTATATAATTGGGGAGAGGTAAAAGTTAGGGAAATAAATTATATTAACAAGAAGTTACTGGAGCCAGCAGAGCTGTCTGTCGCAGCACTGGTGGTGGAACTTTCACCCTCCGTGGAACTGAAGTTGGCACCTTCCTCGGCCTGACCCTCTGATGCCCTCTTCTTGCTCTTGGGTGCTGATGTAAGAAATAAAGAAGATAACAAAATTAGATTAGTGGTACAGTTAATCTCTCCTAGAAAATATTTTGACAGGCAAAGGCAAACGCAGTAACACATTGACATTATACTTTTGTATATCAGATTGCCTATAAAATCAAGCTGACCTATTCCTAATTTCTGAAACCTTACCTAAGCCCTATTGCGAATTCCCTAAACAACATTTGGAAATACTAATGCACTGCAATAAATGATCGTTGCTTCACAAATCTCACCACCTTTGATGGGCCAACTCAGTCAGATTCTCTATTAAATGCATAAATGCATATTTTGCAGACTACATCACTGAAAAACTGCATAGGACTGTACAAGCTACATAAAAAAAAAGAGAATGCTATCTCACTGATATTATATCACTATTACTACCAAGCACCACTGTTGGAATTGGCCCTTATTGTCCTCAGCGGTGGGATAGGAGAGTAACCACAGATTTGGGGACTGTTTTGCTGACTGTATTTCCTCCTGGAAGTGTTGTGTTGGGGATTGTGTCTCCCTGTTGCACTGTGGGTGGTGTATCCCGAGGGTATCTCACCAGGATGGGGTTAACCTACGACGAGGATTGCCTGTGGGAGTACACTGAGCAGGAGGTGTTGGACCTCTGCAGGGAGAGAGGGATACCCACGGTAGGCAACACCCGTAGGAAGTTGTTCCTCTATGAGGCCCTGAAAAGGGGGGAACCCTTAGAGCCCTGCGGGGACCTTTCCAATTACCCCTCCACATATTTAAGGGATGGATTTGGTAGAGACCGTGAGGGGGACTCTGAGAGTGAGGGGTCCCGGTCCATAACCCTGGAGGGTGGTGACTTTGAGGAGGAAGAGGATGTTAGGGCAGAGACACCGGTAGCGAAGGAGGACACCATAGAGAGGGAGTCCCGTGCTGGGTCCAGCCCCCGGGGCACTGCCCCACCCCTTTCCCTGTCCCCAGAAGAGTGGGTAGATAGGAGGGAAGAAAGGGAGCATCAGCTGGCACTGGAAAGGCTCAGAGTGGAGCTAGCGCAGCTGAGAGTTGAAGAAAAGAGGCTAGAGACCGAGAGGGTCCTAGCACAGGAGAGAATGGCTGAGGCGGAGAGGGCCTTCGCCAGGGAGAGACTAGCTCAGGGGGGTAGGTTGTCCCCTGAGAGTGGTGTCTGTGGTCTGGATTCACCAGTGAGGGTGGGATCCAGTGGTGGCAGCGAGAGTTTAGCCAGTGCAGGAAGTCCCACTCCCAGAGCCCGGAAGATGGTGCCTGACCCCCAGGAGGAGGGGGACAGGTTGGAGTTCAAGGGCAGGGGAAAACTGTCCCATCAGTCTTGGGGGGAGTATGTGGACGTGTGTTGGACTGCACTGGAGGAGTGGATGGTGGGTGGCGCGGTGACAGATGGGGAAGAGCTGTTCCGCCTGATTATCAGGGAGCATGTGCTCAAGAGTTGTTTTCCCAGGTTGCGCCACCACCTGTTGCAGTGTGGGCTCTCCGACCCCAGGGAGCTTGCACGGGAGGCAGACCTCTGGGTGAGCGCCAGAGTGTCTGAGGAGGCAGTGGGGAGTGATCCTGAAGGGAGTGGTGCAGGGATCTCCCAACGCAGCGAGGTGGGAGAGGTGGAGAATAGCCCCGCTAGGTCCCAGGATAGTGAGAGGGTTGTAGGGCCTCACATCCTATCTATAGGAAGGAGTGAGACGGGGAGGTGTCCCGAGGTGCCCCAACCGCAGTCTCAGGGCCTGGAGAGTTCCATAAGGGAACCCCAGGTTGGGAGCCTAGGCTGTCCCGATGGGCCGTCCATGGAAGGGGATCCCCAGTGTCAGGAGAACCCGGGGCATCAGTATTCAGAGCTCCAGGGGTTCTGGGGTCTGCTCAGCCACAGGGTTTAGATCCTGGGCTGGGGTGCCAGGTTCAGGGGCTGCCTGACCTGGAGGGAGGGGCACTTGTAATCAAGGTCCCTACCGGTTTCACTTCCAGGGGTACTTCTCCAGGTGGGAGGGTGCGGAACTCTGGAAGGGGGTGCCGAGGGAGGAAGGACTCGCCTCTGGCACCGGCTCAACCACAGGGCTTCGATAATGGGTTGGGAGGCCCGGTTCAGGTATTGCCTGACCTGGCGGGAGGGACGTCTGTAACCAGTGTCCCTCCGGAATTGACTTCCAGGGGTACTTCTCCAGGTGGGAGGGTGCGGAACTCTGGAAGGGGGTGCAGGGGGAGGAAGGACTCGCCTCTGGCACCGACTCAGCCACAGGGCTTAGATCCTGGGTTGGGAGGCCAGGGACAGGTACTGCCTGACCTGGCGGGAGGGACGTCTGCAAGCAGTGTCCCCCCGGAGTTGTCTCCCAGGGGTCCTTCTCCAGGTGGGAGGGTGCGGAACTCTGGGAGGGGGTGCAGAGGGAGGGAGGACTCGCCTCTGGCACCGGTTCAACCTAAGGGTTTAGACCCTGGGTTGGTGGATCAGTTGCAGGGTCACGGCCCTGGACGAGTGAGAGAGTGGTGGTCTGAGGGTGCCCCGCATAGAAGGAGAGGGCGGAACCCCGGAAGGAGAGGTAGGGGGAGGAGAGCCTCGCCCCTGACTGCTGGTCAGCCTGAGGGTGCGGACCCCAGGTGGGTGGACCAGTGGCAGTTTGGAACTGCAAGGAGGAGGAGGAGAGTGGCCAACGGGTACTATGGGCCTAGGGCTACTGCCCCCCACTCTGTGAGACAGCAAGGGCCAGAGACATCTGGATGGCCTAGCGCCTGGTCCTGGCCACGGACAACTAGGGAGCACCAGTGGGGTGGCCTAGTTGGGTCAGGAGGAGTTGAGAGAGGGAACCATCGGGTTCCAGAGTGGAGAAGAACCTGTGGGTGTTCCTGCAGTTGTGGGCCCGCGTCCAAGTTCTCTCGCCCTAAGCAGGGAAGCCCATCAAGGCATTGATCGGTCTACCCTGGCTTTTGGCTGGGAGGGGGTTGTGTTGGACTTGGCCCTTATTGTCCTAAAATCTTTCGCTTTTCCCCTAGCCTTTTTACCATGTGTGAAATAATACCTACTGCACAATGGCGTGCGCAGATTTATTTGTACTGTTGTAAAGCAATGTTACTTTTAAAATGGACGCCATTTCTGTCTGCTTGTGCCGCCTGCCTGAGGTGGGTTGCCGGTCTAGTTGTCTGTCACCCAGCCCCAGCTTTTGGAGGGAAGTCTGGCAGACAGGGTGCTCTACACCTCCCCCTAAACCAGTTGGGACCGGTTTCCCAGGGAACCTTCCAGAAGCTTCCAGCCCTTTCTGGTAGGTGGGGTGAGGGGGCTGTGCCTCCATGTGCTCAGACTGAGCGTGGACCTGAATGAGAGGGGACACTCTGCCAGGAGGTACCGCCACATTGGGCCTGTGTGCTGGCCCCTGTGCCCATCTGCACCCCTCCGCTGTCCACAGGGCCAGTGAGAGCCCTTTACTGGAGTGAAGACTGCTGTGTCAGGAGGAGTGCCACTTTATGGGAGATGACTGCTTCTAGGAGCTGCTGTCCTGTTCTGATGAGTACCCACTGCCTGCTGATCTTGCCCAGTATTGCCTGCCTGCTCTCCTGCCGTCCTAAGCCCAGCACCTGGTGAGCGCTATATCTTACTGCCCAGGAGGTAAGGAGCTGATACCTGCAGCGCTGCGCTGCGAGAGCGCTATATTTCTAGAGTTGAAGTGCCTGTGCTGCTCTGCCTGCACTCTAGCGCCTAGTGGGACTATTTGCGTGATTACCAGAAGAGGTGCGCTATCTGCTGTCCCTGAAGCTGGTGGGACCGAACCCATCGCAAGCGCTACATCTAAAGTGCCAGGAGTGAGGAGCTGATGCCTGCAGCGCTGTGATTCCAAAGCGCTACATCTAAAGTGCCAGGAGTGAGGAGCTGATGCCTGCAGCGCTTTGATTCCAAAGCGCTATATTCAAGGTGCCAGGGGAAGAGGAGCTTGCGCCTGCAGCTCTGTGCTGTCTAAGCGCTATATTCAAGGTGCACGGGGAAGAGGATCTGACACCTGCAGCGCTGTGCTGTTTAAGCGCTATATTCAAGGTGCCAGGGGAAGAGGAGCTGGCGCCTGCAGCGCTGTGCTGTGCTGTCTAAGCGCTATATTTCAATTACCTTGCGGTGGTGAGTGGGGCTCAGTCATCCCGTGGTTGGGGAGTGTGCCGGGGCACATTGCCGGTGCCCGCCCCCGGTGCCAGTATTCTTTTGGGGGCATTGGATTACCCAGGAGAACAGAGAGAGGAGTGAGAGACCCTCCTGCCCTAGCGCTTTGCGCACCTTTGTTTTCGCTGCCCTGACTTTGCGGGACATAGGGCTTCTGAGCCCCTGAGAGAGGCCAGTTGGCCTGGGCCCAGTTTCAGAGTGTTGTGCCCCCGATTGGGGCGACCGGGGTTTATGCTGGCGAGGCCTATTGCCCCAAGTGATTTATTGCAGAATAGGGTTGTGCGATGCATTTGTACCTAGGATGATACCTAATGCTTTTCCCTCAAGTTTGCAGTGCTGATTTTAGGCCTATTGTGTTCTAAGAGGGCGCCCTGCTAAGGTTATGGGAAGGCCTCATGTGCCATACCTCATGCGGCTAATGTGGCTTATGCCCCCCTGTTAGTATGGTTATGCATAAGGTGCTATTGAGATGCCCCCTGGGTTTATGCTAATGGGAGTGATGCCTAATGATAACGCCTAATGCTCCTACACTGAGGATGATGCCCACTGCTGATGTATGCCTTCATGCACATAGTGTGTTTATATGCCTGACCGGATGTTTTCATTCTAGGCTTCATGTGTATGCCCGATGCTGTTGGCGTTCCGCCTAATGTTCATGCCCACAAGGATGCCTAATGCATGTGATTATGCCTATTGTGCATGTTTAATGCTTTCATGCCAACGTGGTTCAGGCTCATGCTTGCAGGCTACGGCAATGGTGCTTTATTCGTATGTCTAATGCTCACATGATTTGTGCTAATGTGCCCAATGCTTTTTCCTAGGGTGTACATTGGTGATGGTTATGCACCAATGATACTTTAGGCGTAGGTTACGCCTGATGCTAAACTTGAGTGGGGGCCTGATGTGATGCATAAAGCGTTGTTTAGATGCCCCAGGTTTATGCCTTCATGTTAAGGAGGATTGTGCGCCTAATATTGTTGCTTATGGACTTTCATTTATTCCTGTGCTGATGTTGGTTCTGGTAGCGGCCCGATTGGTGCTGCACTGTAAATAGTCCCCACTGTTTATATCTACCGGGTGCCGGTTGGCGCCGTGTTGACTACTGTGGTTACCACCTGCTATGCTGTTGCATAATACAAATGTTATTTTTCTTACTCAAACTGGTGTGGTCTCCCTTTTTGTAGTGTGCCTGGTGTGTCGCCCTGTGTGTGCTGCGCGGATGCTTTACACAATGCTCCTGGTTTAGCCTTCCCGCTCCGCACCACGCTACCCCATTTCCAACAACCACTATCTTAGTGACGGGAGGACAGAGGAGTCAGAACAACTTCCTAATTAATCAGCCCAAGCGAGCTCTTACAGCAACAAGCAGAATTAGGTAGCACCGAGCACCTGGCTCACCAAATTGGATCACATAATATTTGTAACATTACGTTACATGAACTTAACTTACCCCTGAGTGTGAGCTACATGCTATTTGAAAAATAAACTAACATTATAGGATAGGACACAGCAAAATTAGAAATAATTAATTACTTGTACTCACCAAGCCCAGCAACCTGGACACCCAGCAGGTGAAGCAGTTTCCTCTCCAAGTCCAGGATTTCAGCCCAGCAGTGCATCAGCTGCTGCTGGTTGCACGGAACTCAGTATGTAGGCGAATGCAATGGCGCGCCCTCCCCACAGTAGATGCTCTCACAGGCCAAACCCACTCCTAGGCCAGCCGCCTGTGGCCAGCAAGGCGGGGAGGTGGCACTATACAAAAAATCAAGTAAGCCAACCTCCTCCTCGCTAAAAATGGCACGAGGCTGCACCCCCAGGCAGCATCGGCAGGGTGTGTGGTTTGCTGCACCCCCTGCACTGGTGCTGCCTCTCCAACACTCCGCCATGGCACAGAGTGGAATATAAAACAAAGAGATGACAGGATGAAGAGAAGGAATAGAAATTAGGAAGTTAGGGGAAAATAGGCAAAAGCTTAATAAAGGGACAAAAAAGTCACAGAATGTAAAAAAACAGGCAAAAAAGTAAAACACACCAACACAAATACACACACTTTGGAAATAAATGTAAAACACAGGAGGTTAAGTTGGATAAAGTAAGGATAGCAAAGATATAGATTAAAAAGTAAGCCCAGAACCATGCACAGAATAGGAAAAACAAAATGGGCGTCCCATGGTGTCCTTTCACGCTCGCATTGAAACGCAGAGCGTGCTACTCACACCAACTAGCACGAATGGATGGCTGAGCACAACTCGGCCTGCTAGCGGGCAGTTAGGGTGGAGTGTTTTTTCACCTCACTCCACGAACTCCACTCACAGCTAATGTGGAGTAGAGGAGTGTTCCAGTGAGGAGGAGGACCAAATTGCCATTAGGGAAAATAGGCCACACAGTCCACAAATGGGTGAGATCAACAGGTGGCAAAGCAAAGGGAGGACAGTACCAGATGAGAAGTACACTGGCATGGTCAAAAGCTCAGGTAAATTAGGAAACTGGCCATGTGGCACAGAGAAGTGGTACCGGACAGTTTTTTTTGGGGAAAGAGGGAACATCCTCATCTTCATCCTCTGATGCCTGTGGTGCCTCCCGTGAGTGTGGTGTTGTAGATGCCGGTGGCGACGGAGGAACACACATCAGGGGCTGAAGATGTGGATCCCCTGTCTTCAGCTGCATTTCTCAGAGCCAACAAGTAAGGCAGCACAGCACTAAGGGCCTGTTGGTTTGCCAGCACAGCAATGACGTCGCATTGTAAGGCACCCATTATCGCTATGTAGGAGTTCTGCTTCTGCTCCATGGACTCCAGGATGTTGTGGGTCACCCCAGCTGGTTGACAACCTCACTGGTGCCACTTTGGCAGGGCAGTTGTTCATACCTCTGCCTCATGACACCAGCGATGTCAGTCAGGGACTGTTCCAAGGCATGGAGCAGGGGGTAGGTGTCTCTTATGGCCTCCAAGTTGTCCTTATTAGAACTGAGGCACTTACGGACCCCTTCTAGGGTACCTGCCGTGGTCTCCATCCCCGCCTGCATCGCATCTATCAGCTCCCACTGGACTCCTACTGCACGACATTGGAATTCATCTAGGAAGTCCTCGGAGTCCAGGGCTGAGGGTGGGCTGGCTGGTGGTATCTGTTGGGTGATAGGTAGATCCTCTGGAGACCCAACGATGCTGTTGGCCCTTCTTGCAACCTGAGATGGTGTCCGAATGCAGTACAGGTTTTGCTAGATGGTGTCTTGGTCAAGTGATGACAGCCTTTCATCCTTAGTAGGATCCTCATCCAGGACATGCAGCGGGTCAGAAGTATCTCTGCAATGAAATAGATATATGTTGTTGTTGGTCTACATTAGATGGTGACATGAGTAATCTGGTTGACATTCTGACTTCCTACTCAATCCCTGTCAGGTCAACATTGACGCTTAGGACATCTGTTCCTCATAGGTTTAGAAGCCATTTTGCCTTCTAGTTGCCTTTCAGATGGCAATATCTCTGCATGTTCACGGAGCCACTGTGTGATAGAGCTGACCTCTCATGTCATGACACATGTTGCAATACAATTACACAGATCACTGTCCCTGCCATTCCTGCATGTGTGATATGAGGTACAGTCCACTTCTGCCTCGTTGATTATCTTTCTTTTTCATGATGCCTAGACTGATAGTGTTTTGACATATTGACACCACTACTGCTGACATTGCGACTAGTCCCCAGGGTGCCTGCATTCCATGTGACTACTACTCAGCCCACAGCTCATGTGAAGGTGAAGTGGGTTTGGTCATGTATTTGTGTTATCTTGCCGTCTGCCTTTCACACAGTACACCATGACACTCTGCCTAGTTGTGCTGTCTTGCAACACTGCAGGAATGTGTTAGGGCATGTAGTGTCCATGGATTTCCTATTTGGGTGTACTCATGTGATTTCATAAGACACACAGGGGCATATTCACAAGGACTTATCTCCGATTTATCGCCACCTTAACTCATCAAAAGTGGAGATAGATTTAACACCCCATTCACAAGCGGGTGCAAACTGCAGACATCGCCAGTATTCCCGAGATAACTGCCCCAAAATGTATCCCCACGGTGGACACCACCAACTAACCCTAATGAGATGCAGAGTAGGCGTTCCTGTGCAAAAACACACGAAAACACCACTACACCACTTTTACAACGAACTGCCAGAACTGCGATGCGAGTCAAAACCACGCGATAAGCCGCGGTAGCAGCAGGTATTTAACACCTGCCTTCAGCTGGTGTAAAGCCGGATGACTACCTGCAGTAGGCAACGGAGCCCCGCACACAGCCAAACCCGAAGAACAAACAACGCCATGGAGCTACTCATCATGCAGCTCGGAGCCCCAATAGGGCCACAACTCCCACCACCACCACCCCCAGGACCGCCACCCCCCCAGGACCCGTACCCGCACCCCCCCCGGACCACCACAGAGGCAGCGCAGAGTAAGACAGCGGACCTACCGAAGATGCACCAGTCTCACAGACCTAATGCCCGAGGAAGTCATCGCCCACTACAGCCTCAAAAGGACAACCATCATCCAAATCATGACCCACATCGCCCACAGGTTGACGGTCCCAACCCAGCGGAGAACCAACATCCCTCCGCAGACGAAGCTGCTGGCTGTGCTGCACCTGTTGGCCTCTGGTACCGTCCAACCAACAACTGCCAGAGTCGGAGGAGTCTCACAGCCAGCCCTACCAAAGTTCATCACACCTGTCCTGGATGCCATCAGCAGCTTCATACCCCAGTACCTTCACTTCCCCCACACTGCGCAGGAACAGCTGGAGACAAAGCAAGGCTTCTACGCCTTTGCTAGCTTCCCACACGTGTTGGGGGCCATTGACTGCACACATGTCCCACTTGTGCCCCCTGCGGATACTGCACACCACTATCGCAACAGAACGCACACGCATTCCATCAATGGGCAGGCAATAGTGGACCACCGGGGAATGTTCACCAATGTCGTCGCAAACTACCCAGGCAGTGTGCATGATTCATACATCTTCCGACAGTCCATCATCAACCAGCGCTTCCAGGATGGCATCTATGGAACTGGACTGCTTGTTGGTAAGTGGCAAATCAACACACCACACACCTCAAAGCCACCATCTCACAACGCACAACTGTGGGAATGCACACGTGACCAAACCACATACAACATGTCAATCAACATGCCCACCTACCAGACACGACAACACAACTCCATGTGGATCCTGGGCTTCCCCTGCACACAATACAGCTATATCATGGCACCACATCCACACAACAGCTGAACGTGTGGAGATGCGGAATGCAGCCATGTGCGAAGGATGCAAGTGACCCGTGAATGTGAATGTACACAACGATAAGTGAGGCGCGGATGTGCCGGTCAGACATGGATATGCAAACCACAGATATGTCCATGCAGACATCGACTGCTGGTGACTGGAGAGTAGTGAACAGTGGACGCAACCATGTCACCCCAGGCCGTGGGTCAGATCGCGGAAATGTTGCTCGCTGCGTCCCCCCTGTGTGCGTGAGCGTAGTGGGTGGGCCCGGAGTATGGCAGGCCTGCACAGGGGCGTGGACAAAAACCCTGTGGCGCAGAGCGTGGTTCACTCCCGGTAAGGCCAACGTCACTGCCAGGGCGGCGCCTCGCAGTCCGCCACAAGGCCGACGCCGTGAGCAGCGGGGCCTGTGAGCCTGTGCACCTGCTGCACCCCATGACGCTGATACCCAGACCAGGCCTGCCCGCACCAGCGATCCAAGGCCGCACTGCTCACCTGCCGACACCTTCATGTGTCAAAGAGGGCCCACCACGTGCCGGTGCTAGCTCCAAGACCCATGCCCGTGACCTTGGCGGCCTCCACAGGCCATCGCTGTCCTCCGTGACACAGGCCCCCAGGGGTCCCTATTCGTTGACATACCCCACCGCTGCAGCCCGGCTACACTGCAGTCCAGCATGTCCCACATCCTGGACTGAGTCATCATTGATCAATGGCTGTGTCCATGCCAGTGTATGGAGGGGGAGGACTGAGAGGGAGATGCGTCACAGTCCGGTGGTAACACGGATCACGGTTACGGAGGAGGTCAACCAGTAGCAAGGACTGACCTGGTGCCACTAACCCTGTGCGCCGTGAGTGACCGTCAGCCTCCGGCCAAACATTGTTGGTGTCTGAGCCTGTGGCCTGGGGGTTGTCATCAGCAATGGGCAGGTACGGACTTGGTGTCTGGCATGAGTCTGTGGCATTCATATCTGCCATGTTGCTGGTCACAGCTGGCATGTGCCCTCTGCATCATGCCCTGGGGGTACACCTCCCATTCTCCCCCGAGACACTCCGCGGAAGGCACGTCTGAGACATTGGAGACCCTGCTCTGCCCTCATGACCCTACCCCAGTCTCCCGCAGGTCAGCGTCCCGTGGCGGTAGGCCCATGTCGGCCGCTGTGCATCCGGGGCCTCTAACCCTGTGCGACTCAAGTCATGCTCCCTTGTTGTTCTGACATTGCATTTCTGAGTGCCTGATGACTGTTGGAGTTGTTGCCAGCACCAGCTACTCCATGAGGGCTGGCTTACACTCACCCCACACACAGCCAGCACAGGCGTCACTGGATCAGTGGGCCTGCCATCACATCATGCCGAACCAAGTATTGACTCTTTTCTTTCTGCACAGTCCCAGGTGATCAAGGATATGCACTCTGCCCTTGGATGATGACACCCCTCCGAGACCCGAACACACATGCCCAGAGGCAGTACAATGCAGCCCACATATGCACCAGGGGCATCGTTGAACGCACATTTAGCATGTTGAAGTCACGTTTCAGGTGCCTGGATGTCACAGGTGGAAGGCTCCTGTACAGCCCGGACATCGTGTGCAAGATGATCGTTGCATGTTGTGTGTTGCACAACATCTGTGTACGCACCAATGCCCCATGGATCCCAGTTCCAGAAGTACCGGACGATGATGGGGACAATGGGGCAGGTGGCCCACATCCCACTGCTGCTGCGGCAGGATTGGCCCGTAGGAACACCATCATTAACAATTTCTTCTCATGAGAACGTCACAGTGTGGCCGTCCCTGGCAATCACGGGACAGTACAAAATGTCCACAATCACAGCATGTGTGAATAAAACATATTTGCAGGTTACAGGTTGTTCTTGTACATTGTCATGTCACAGTTTCCTGCTGTGCCAGATGTGATTTGCCATGTTGTGCACATTTGCGGCACCAGTTGTGCCCTGTGTTCTGTTGTGGAGGTCTTGCTGTTTGTACCGGGATGTTGTCAATGTCGAGGTGCACTTATACTTATGTGCATATGCTGCATGGTGGGTGATTCGCTCCTGCGGCTCTGATTTGTCTGCCACTGATCCCTTTCATGCGGTGTGCCTGTCAGTTCTGTGCTTCCAGGGTGCTGAGATGTTACAGACTTGGGTAACGTGTGCTCTTTGTCGATTTGTGACTCTTGGGCCTGATTTGTCCGCAGATGTGTCGTTGACGTCAGGGGTTGTTTGTGCAGGTAGTTGTGTCCGAGTGTGACCTGCTCCTTTCCGGGTGTTGTCCGCACTCAGCCACCTCAGTGTCGGGCCGTGTACATTGCCATGTTGTTCGGACTGCAGCCAAGCTACTGGTCATGTGGTGTCTCTTGCATTGTCAGTGTGGCTGACGTATGTGCATGTTCGCATGTTCGCACGTGGGCATGTGTTGGTTGTGTGACTGTTGATGTGTTGGGTGGGTGCCCCCTTGGGCACAGGCTGTTAGTGGGACTACTTGGTGTTTGTGTGTGTGCTGGAGTGTTCCCCTGGGATCAGTGACATGGACCAGGGTCATTGTGGGTGTGCAGTGTGCCCTGCTTGATTGTGCATGTGTGCCATTGTGCCCATCTCCACCAGTACCCCCACTTCCAGGTTGCTACGCACCATGTTGATGTGATGTGGGGTCATGTTGGGCAGTGTCCAGATCACCGACTCATGTCACCATCTCCAGACTGGTGAATGTGGCCACCATCTTCTCCATGTCATTTAGCTCCTGGTGTTCTGCTGGCCCCCTCCTCCGGGGTGCGTTGCTGCTTTCGTGTTGGCAGCAGGTTTCTGCTTGGTTTTGCCATTCACATCAGTCCAGCGTCTCTTGTGCTCTTCATTTGTCCTCCTCTGCCATGCGGCGGCATTCACATGGTCCGAGGTGGTGTGCCATCTTTGCCTCTTTGTTGCCAATGACACGTTGGAGGTGACGTACAGTTGGTGGTGGTGTTCTGTCTCATCCGTGGTGATCATGTGGTTTTCCTGTAGACTGTACCCCGTCTTCCTCTTCCTCTTCTCATTGCCCTTCCACGTGCCCTGTATTCCTGGGTGTTCCTCCGTGGGGATTGTGGAGGTCATGTTGTCCTCTGCAGTCGGTCAGGGTGAGTCCGTGGTACTCCGCAGTTGATTTGGTTTGTGGTTGCATTTTCTGTATGCTGTTCTTGTGGTTTTTCACACATTACGCGTGGGTTTTGCTGGCCTCTCGCTGCTTATCGATTATTTCCTCATCGCGCTTTGGCCCATCGCATGTTTTTTCACGTTGAGGTTTGTGTTTTTATCACGCTCGCGGTGATTGTATCGCGGACATTGACCGCGTTTTCGGGGGACTATCGCATGGTACCGTTGTGTTGTGAATTCCAGGTTAACACGTGGTTATTTTCCCGCGATCGGCTGCGATGTGTAAGGTTGCGTTAACATTTTTTGGTGATATTTAGCACACGTTCTTGTGAATATCCCCCACAGTTGGCTCCATATTTGTGGACAGTGGGCACTGTGTAGCACCTCTTAGGTGATGGGCCCAGTCAGACTAGGTAGATTGCCAACACTGACACTCAGGCCATTTCATCATTGACAGAGAAGGCCCTCTGCAGAATTTCAGACAACTTTTTACTCATTCACTCTCACTTGTATGTGTATATACCTCCTCTGCCAAACCTGATTTTGGGCCATGCACTAAATTTACTGCCTCCCACTGATGGTACCCAGGTGACACATTGACTCTCATGTGTCTACCAAACCAACAATGTGCGTGACCATATCCAATGGACTGACATGGCTGGCTGTTTTTGAGGGCTATGGGATGAGCTGTAGCACACATAGTGCTAGAGATGGAATTGTTGATGTGCCTACCCAGGTTTGCAACACAACTGGTCCCATCAACTTCAGCCTCCAACCATCCCGGACTCCTGCCCTTCGTGGTGGCAAACTAGTTCATCTTAGACTGTGACAGATCCCTTTTTCACATCTTCTGACTTTGACATATGTGGCATGGAGAGACATTTAGCCTTCTGACTCCCTCTTGCCACGTGCCAAATCTTCACCCAGGCCCACATCACATGTAGGATGTGCTTCCACAATGGACTCTTATCTGTCATCCCTTCCTAGCTGCAACCAAGTGTGAGACTATCAGACACAGCAGTGCATGTGTCTTGGTCAGGCTACCTTGCAGTACACATATCCCTTCTCACCTCCTTGCTATGCAATGTCTTATTATTCAGACACAGTGACAGTTTGACATGCTCAGCCAGCGCTTACAATAGACTGCACTAAAAGGGGCACACCAGGGCCACACACTATCTTTTGTTTCAACGCGCATGGTCCACTTGTGTGCATCGCTTGCATTCACCGCCATACCCAGTCTGTTTTTGGTTATGACCGGGGTTTGGCAGCTCCCTACACTAGAAGCTGACACCTGCGTGCTCTCACCCTCTGCCTTGGGACTACTGCATGCTATGTAGTGTCAAACATTTTACTATACATGTGACTCTCGGCATGATGGTATGTGTTAATCCTTCACACGCTTCACACCTGTCGCCCACTCAGGTGTGCACTTTCTCCTCTGACAACCCCATTGCATTCCATTGGTTTACAATCCAGATTAGTGTGCATTGGCCCAAGTTAGTCACGGTAGCAACATGGTGCAAGGTGGCCTGCATTGTAACAGTCAGGTTGGGCAGTGTTAATGTGTCCATGCCTGATGTGCTGTTCCATTCCAGGCCTCATTTAAAAGTTTTAGACGCAGAGCAGCGCAGCAAGCCACTTTACTGCGCTGCCCTAAGTCTAGAGGAGAGGGCATAAATGTGCAGTATTGATGATATACTGTGCAATCCTGTCCTTTCTGTTTGCGGCAGCACACAAAATGGTGCCTTGTGCCAATGCAGGCACAATTGTACCATTGTGCAAGAGTTTTTGCCTTGTTGGCAGGATTGTTTTTGTGCAGGAAGGGACACCTTCCTGCACAAAAGCACTCCATGGAGGCATTTCCCTCTTTCTTTCTTTGCTGCAGAAAGCAGCACAAATGTAAAGAGGAAAAACAAGGAGAAATAAAGATATTTCTCCTCATTACGTCTCACTTTATAAGGTGTAGCATTTTGACGCATTCCGTAGGTCTAAAGTAATGGTAAATCTGGGAACGCACCAAAATCCATGGGTTGCTGCATGGGAACACCCACGCTCCACCCATGGAACACCTCACTGGGGCAGAGTAACTGAACGCAGCAGTTTAAAGTTATTTCTCATCTTTAAACCTCTCCTGGGGATGCCCAGATGTTGGATGCATTTCCAGGTTTAAAGATCCTTGTAAATCTGGAAATGTGTCAAAACCCATGGCTGTTTCGTGAGTAAACCCACCACAACACCCATGGAACGCCTCCTTGACATAGTTATAAGGCAAGCAGCGCTTTGCGCTGGCTTGCCTTACTCCATATCTATGAGGCCATGCAAAGCCACACAGGTTGGCTTTGTGTCAACTCATAGATAGGATTGGGAGGCCTGCATCACCGGAGCATTATGAAAACTGATGTTGTGGTGGCACAGCCCTCTTGTACATGAGGCACCATGTATTTTGCTTTGTATTGTGGGACTTGTAGTTTTAGTGACTCATGTTATACATTGCACTACAAATACCAATATACAAAGGTGAACCGGGACTAGTGCTGCACTTCAAACATGGAAGGGATAAACGTGAGCCAGCTGGACTGAGCTGTGCCACATGTGACTGGGCAGTGTGACTTACACTTTTGAGATGTTTAACAGTACATGGCCCAGATTCCTGCCCTTTGCCCTGCACACAGCGCAGTGGAGCGCTGGGACCTAGCCAGCTGCACAGCACAACATGACCTTTTTTCCCCTCATTTCCCCTTGTTGTAACTTACCCTGTAGGTCTTGTTGTTCCTCATGGGCGGCACTGTCTTGTCCCAGAACTCCTGCCACCAACTCCTCTGGGATGACAGCTGCCACCCGCTTCTCCAAGGCATCCAGCTCCTCCTGTGGTGCTGGGCTTCCACCTCCGGCCTGCATTTTTGTCTTCAGGCTGTTAGCCAGTTTCTCCTTCCTCCTGCGCTTATAGTCGTCCCAGCATTTCTTGCAGTCAGTGATAGTCCTCTTGGCTTGTTCCACGCTGTTTTTCTTGCCCACTATGGACTGGCAAATGGCTTCTTTCTTTCTTTCCTAATGACAATTTTGAGGTCACAAAGAGCTGATGTTGGTGCTCTGTCACTTTAGTGATCAAGATTTAATTTTCCTCCTCACTGAAGTTGCATTTCCTCTTCCTCTTCCCCTGGGAGTCTGTCTGGACATCCGGGCTGGTTCTGGGGTTGTTGGGGTTGTAGTCCTTGCTGGTGCTCTGTTCTTCCCACTCCATGACTGCCTTCTGTGAAGTGTGCCAATGTTTTTATTTCTCAAAGCGTCATTTTTTCAAGTTTTTTTAAGTCTTGAGCCAATGAAAAGTGATGCTAGGCTGGTTAGCATCGCTTGGCGTGTCGCTAACCAGCTTTACATCAGTTTTCCCCGATGCGTCAGTTTTCGATGTGACAACATCATTTTTTTTACGTTTCTTGATCCTTACGCCATGGTGTGCCATACCATAAATATGGTGCATCCATGGCGTTTAAATGTGATGTAGCGATTCGTAACTTATTTTGACGCATTGCTGACGCAACGCATTGATGCGTCTGTCCTTGTAATTAAGGACCATGGTACTTTAAAGAGAAGTCTATGTAGTACAAATATGCCTACAGAAATCTAGGACGAACTATTAGGGGTAGAATGTTGCTTCTCCATGCTGTCAGTAGGCACTAAGAGTGAAAACACTGTCCTTTATTTACAGGGATTTGGAGTAGGGGAGTGCAGCAAGTCAACTTGCTGCGCTGTCCTACGCCAAAGTGAAAGGGCAAGAATGCACCATATATATGCAATACAGTGCATTCCTGTCCCTTCTGCCTGCGCTGGAGCCATTTCGTCTGGTGCAAGTGTGCCTGTGTTGTCAACAGGATTGTTTTTGTGCAGGAAGGGTCACCTTCCTGCACATAAACAATCCTTAGAGTTGTTTTCCTCTTTCTATGTGTGCTGCAGAATGCAGCTTACATAGAAAGAGGAAATAACAAGGAGAAGTATACAAATTTCCCCTCATTAAGGATTTGGTGCTTCTCCAGGTTTACATGCTCTTGTAAATCTGGGGCAGCGTCAAAATCCATGGGTGTTGCATGGGAAAACCCACTGCAACACCCATGGAACGCCTCCTGAGTGCAGAGTAAAGCGAGGCAGTTATTTGCATTGCCTAACCTTACTCCATATCTATGAGGCCATTCAAAGCCTCGCATAGCGGCTTCGCGTGGACTCATAGATATGAATTTGTAATCTGCGCCGCTGGAGCATCGCAAAAAGTGATGCTTTGGTGGCCCAGAGAGCTCGTAAATAAGCCACACAATCTATGAGGTTTTTGAGGATTTCAGTTGTAATGGATTTGAAGCTGATGCACATACATGCCAAGTAGATAGGATTTTCAACTGTACTTTGGAAATTTTAATAATTTGTAGAAACTTTCACCCAGGCCAGTAGAAAATAGATAGAGTTGGCCTAGTAAGCATTGTTCATGGCAGTAGACTTTTACTGGATAATTGAATGTTGTCAGCTTTAATGTATTGGTATAACATATTGAATTCTTTGGTCAATCATTATAGTTAGATTCTGGTTTCCTAAAACACAATTCGACCTTGCATCATTG
Organism: Calotriton arnoldi; assembly: GCA_963921515.1. Lineage (NCBI taxonomy): Eukaryota > Metazoa > Chordata > Amphibia > Caudata > Salamandridae > Calotriton > Calotriton arnoldi. The sequence goes on from CAWUFW010017359.1 coordinate 42,462, forward strand.
TTTATTGGTTTAATAATGCTACTGTTCTCTGAAATTGTTGTAAGAGTACCGCAGGCTTCATAAACTTTTTCCTGGCATGACTTTCTCAGTGTCCTTGTCGAATCTGTATCTGTAAGGAAATGTAAGCATTCTATGGTTTAGTCATTTCTGCAGAGCAAATTATTTGTTCACAGACTGCCCTTTCTTCTCATAAAGCCATGATATTTGTATGGTAGTAATGTCCCTACAAGCCCTTTGTGATTATTTCTCTCCATCAGAAGGCAAATGGCCATGCTTCTCGAAGAACATGTCTGCTTAGAAAGCCTTCTTCTCATATGATGTGTGTAAGAAATTGGATATTAATTGTGCATGATGATAGACCTGCACAAATATTAGGTCCACAATTTCTCCTTACTGGTACCAAGCACTGAATTGTAGCGCTTGACTCTCATAATATAGTGAAGCAGAGCAGTCCAAGGCCTAGTCAGGGGAGGTGGTGTGGGCTAGTAATCACCATTCGATGGCACAGAATGATAACATTCAATACATTATTGTCATGTCAGTGTTTATTTTTTAGAATGGGAAAGGTACATTTATTACACACACACCACTAAATACTATGCATTAATTTACAAATATATGTATAAGGCAGATTGAAAATACCTCAGTGACATTCAGCAATCACATTTGACCCCTAAAAGGTTAAGACCCCCAAACTCACAGTAACTCCCACCTACAAGAGATAGACATCACAACATGGGGGATTACTTAAAATTAAAACATGCCTATTGGCTATACCAAGGGTCATCATATAATATAATATAATCCCTTTGGCTTTATCAAAGGTGCACCATGTAAAAAGACAAACAGCCAAATGTTAAAAATCCTTAATACTTCACTATGGTCATTAATTATATGTAAATACAATCCTAATCAAGAAAGCATTTTAACATGGAACAAAATAAATCACTGTAATCATAAAGATTTAATATACACATTGAAAATAAACATAACGTCTGTTTTTTTATACAGTGTCAGGTTATATAAAATACAACCATAGAACAAGCCCCTAGTGGGTTTTGCATTCATAGCTGAAGAACAAAAGCCCCAGCCTACTGAATACTTAAATTCAGACTGAAAGCCAGGGGTGGAATGAGTTTTTCTGTCCCTAAAACATAGGATCAGTTTTAAATTCCCTTCAATGGGACACTTTCCACAATCTCTTTGGAGGTGCCCTGCCCTCCTGGGGCCAACCCAAGAAGCGGAAAAATATGGAAATGATTCTCTGCTGTGGCATTATGGGAAGTTCCAGCCAGGAGCAGTGAATATTTAAGCAGATGGTCTCCTTCTCTGTTCAGGAGCCTGTGGTCTTTTTTTTGTATTGTTTCTCCTTTAGAAAGGGGGTGCCGAGTCCTACCTGGACACCCCCGACCTTTAATTCATTGGGTCCATATGGAAAGCCCAATCCTGCGTGGCCCAGACGGCTGACTCCCCACACAACCAGCTCTACCCTCGCCAACACGGGAGCCGGCCTCTTCAATCTCACTGCCTGCTCCAATTAGGCAAGGTGCATGAATTGCAGTGGCTGACCCGCCCCCCAGACATGGGCAATGGGGATGGGAGCAAGCCCACCATCATTGGGGGGTGCGGTGGTATTCACTCTTGGTCCTACTGTATGAGAGGGCCCAGAGATGGGATCCTGGGATCCTTTCTTTCTCATTCCTGGGAGGGCGCAACTGCGCACCCCCTCTTTCTTTACAGGAGCCAGGAGATAGAGTCCTGGGGCCCCTTTGGCCTAAAAGGCTCACAGGTTGGGATCCCTAAGGCTCTGGACCTCTGGGAGAGGACCCCATGCACACCCCCTTCATGAAGATAAATAAATAATGTCCCAATTTCCAACAGCAAAATTAACTTTCTCTCCCTTGTGGAAATCTTTTTAAATGGGGTGGAAGGTTCTAGAAGCAAAGCACCTCTAACCAATCCTAGGATGCCCAACACTTCTCTATCCCTGTCCCAACCCTCCTGCACACCAAGTTGGGGCAGTTCAAGGTAGTGGCATCCAGAAGTCACTGGTCTCATCTCCTCAGGGGACCTCAGCTCCTTCCCTCACTGACATCACTGCCAGGGTCTTTCCCACCAAAACTTCAAAGAGGAGCCCCCTCATGTGTTGGCTCCAGAGGTTTAGGCTTCTGCCTTTGTTTAGTGGGCCTGGGCTCTCCCAGCCCAGGTACAGTGGACAGCTCATTATCAGATGCAGATTTTCTTTCCCACCCCTCCCTCCTCAGGGGCTTAGGGAAACACTGTTAATTACTAATTTTGTGTGGGGGACATTTGCTCCATTCTGGATGACCCTAAGATGGACATATATCTGCTTGAGATTTGCATATTAGAACTGGGTGCACATTTTTCACCCCATTTTGCTGGACTTTGTAAGCCAAAGGAGAGTGAAACTGCACTCTAATGCAGATTTACACCATGTGTACAATAAAGTGTCACTGCGGACAAAATAGTACCCCATACTGACTTTACCTATGAGTGCCCACTAATATTATAAGGGCTACCCCAGGTCAATATCTAACCCTGCAGAGTCCCCTCTGCACCAGGATACCTGTGTGCAGTTTGGGCTGTGCCTGACTGTAGTCTCACACATGCAGCCCTCCCACATGTGCACCCAGTAACCAGCCAAGAGCCCCTTACCCTTGCTGTGTCACAGCGGCCTTATTTTAAAAGGCGGACACTAGTGGCAAACATGAGCAGTCGATTTACCGTGTGATGACTGTGGGTGAGACACATGTAGTGAGACTCACCCGCAGTAAAGACTCCAAAACCTGTTGATCAAAAAAGCAAAAAACCACCGGGCATACTAAATGGGCAGAACCCATTTTTCAACAATGTGTTATCAGCAAGCAATAGATTTTATAGATATGATTATTGCAACTCATTTTTTCTGGCTACCAGATAGTCTGGTTTCCATATCTTGCAAGTAGTCCAAGCTATTGTCACAAGGCTAGTAGTGGATCTTCATGAACCAAATTCAAATATCTACTTTACCTCCCTTGTAAGGGTCACTAAGGCATGCTCAGAAGCATTCTTAAAACTTTTAAAGGATCCTCGCCTGGACCAAGGATTTTTGTATTGTTGTTTTATGCAAGCCAGCATTTTGTTTCTGTTTCTATTTATTCTTTTGATATTGAAAACTGCAATTTGTTTTGCTAGTAGCATAGCAGTATGCCCATCTAGGACCCTATTCCCCCTAATTCTTTCTGACTTTGATGTCACTTCCGCCAAATTGTAGTGAGGTCAATGAGAGGTGGTATGCTGTCAGTGGTTCATTCAGTGTTCCATCGGTGCCAGTGGAAGTGGAGAGTCGGGGAGCTCCGAGGACTGAACTGCTAAATTGTAATGAAAGGGGAGTTGATAATTATTTCTGCAACTTTTCAGTGTTTCTAATATGCAGCAGCTGTCATAGTTTCCTTCTCACTTTACTTGCCTTATCTGCACCTGCTAATTAATATGTTCATGTTAATAGCAAACATTTTTTTAACAGGACAATGTGAAATCTAACTGGTATTTGAAGAAATTGAATAGAACACATTTTAAGCAAGATGTATCATCAGAGGTGAAAAGAAACCTGATTGGCGTTTGTGTGTAAAAAGACTGGCTCATTTCAAAATTTGCAACATTTCTAACAACCTGCGTCACCATATCCTAAATACCTACTTTATGATATGCAATTTCCACCTAAGATTTCGTCTGAAAGTGTGCTATTCACAAATTTAACAATGCTTCTCAGCTGGCTCACTGAGATTTATTGAAACCTTTATTCTCGCAGCGGCGTTGTTTGCAGGAGGGGAGGATTAGGATTTTGCTGTAGAACATAAAGCTTCCAATATTGAAGGTTTCTGTTGGTTTCAATTTTCATCCTTTTGAATGCAGACATCAATGGGATGAAGGACTTCAAATAAATCAAAATGAATTGTACAGAAAATCAGGCATGAGCGCTGAGCTATTGTCATCTGATGTAGATAATTGTTTGAATGTGCTTCAATCCCAACATTATATCAGGATGCAGCCGTCAATCACCGCTCTCCTGTACCTCCCAGCAAACCTTGTAAAACCCCCCACAAATTTCTCATTTTGGCACACGAGTAAACACAGCCGAACCAAACTCATACCCTCAAGAATGCACAATCAGAAACAAAAAATAATAATATATGGGCCTCATTTAGAAGGCCATTGCACCGCCGGTGCTTCACTGTTTTTGACGCTCCAACGGCGCGGTGTGCCTGCCAATTTTTAAAGGGCCACACAAAGTCACCCTGAGTGACTTTTCATTACCTTGTAAATATGGGACCCTTTCACGAACGTGAAAGGAGCGTTCCATGGGTGTTGCTGTGGGTGTTCCAACGCAACATCAATGGAACCTGACACATTTCCAGCTTTACAAAGTTTTGTAAAGCTGGAAATGCTTCAGAATCATAGGAGTGGCGCAACGAGGAGAAATACTTTCAGTACTTTCATTTCTCAATGGTTTTTTCTTCTTTCTGTGCATAAAAAGAGAAAAATGCCATCAATGATTGTTTTTGTGCAGGAAGGTGTCCCTTCCTGCACAAAAACAATCATCCCCACAATGCAGGCACCCTTGCAACATGACTCAAGGGTGCCTGCACTGGCACATGGCAGCTGTTAGAAATGGGATCTCTAGTTGGCAAGGGCTTGCACCTTTTTCCAAGTAGGGACCCTCCTTCCTAGTCAGGGTAAGGGAGTTACACTCCTAAAATAACCCCTGCTCACCCCCTTTAGTTTGCCACGAGCAGTCAGGCTTATTCTAGAGGCAGTGTATAAAGCATTTGCACATAACCAACAGTAATATAATGTAAGCACTACAAAAGGACACCACACCAGTTTAGAAAAATAACCAATATTTTTATATACTCAAGACAAGAACAAATACGATAAAAATCCACAATACAATTACTTTAAAAATGTATGCTTGATAAGGTAACTTCTTCTTTGCAGGAATAACACAAAAGCAAAGTTCGTACGAGTCGGTAGCCCCGTCCTGGTCTACCGCGATGCTGAAATACACAGAGTCCAACAGCTCCAGCCGACCGCGTCGCTACGGGCCAGCAGAGTCGTGAACAGACTCGGTCACAGTACCTTTTCTCGTTGTGGCGGGTACGGAGCGTGCGAGCCGGTCGGCGTTCGTCGCGGTTGCGGTGCAAAGCGGAGCGGTGCAAGGTGCGGTGTCCCTCGATGCGGTGCAGGCAGCGGCTCGATGAGCGTCGTGCAGACGGAGTCGGTGAGTCCAAGGCGTGCGGTGCAGGGCGAGACGGTGCATGATGCGGTGCTGACAGGTTGCGATGCAGGCGACCAAGCCGGAGTGCGGGAGCTGGCGTCGGACAGCGGTGCGAGTCAGAGCGGTGCGTCACAAACGTGCGAGCGGTGCCCCAAATGCGATGCGGTCACGACTGTTGAGCCAGTTGCAGCGACAGCGACGGTCTGGTCCGGCTGGCACAGTGAAGCGATGCAATGCGAACTGCGGTGCCCACAGGTCACGGTGCAAGCAGCGGCTCGGTGGCGATGGCGTCGGACGTCGTTGTCGGTGAGACCAGGGTTGCGGTGCGAGATGCGGATGGTGCGGTCTGCGGGGCAAACAGGACACCGGGCCAGCGATGGAGTCGGTTGACGGAGTCGGTTGCGGTTCCCTTCCTCTGTGGCAACTGAAACAGCGTTCCAGAAGCGGTACCCAGAGGCTTGTGAAGTCTTTGCAGTCCCTGAGACTTCTTAACAGGAGGCCAGCTCGGTTTCAGGCCCTTGGAGATACTCAGCACAAGTTTGTAGAAAGTTCAGTCCAGTCCTTTCACTGCCCAAGACAGAAGCAGCAACTGCAGGCCAACCCAACAAAGCAGTCACTCAGCAAAGGGGCAGTACTCCTCCTAGCAGCTCTTCCAGCTCTTCATCTTGGCAGATTCCTTGATTCCAGCGAGATCTAAATTCATGGGGTCAGGGCCCCAATATTTATATCCCAAATTCCTTTGTTCTCTGAAGGCAGAGATGCCTTTGCCTGGCCCAAACCAGTTCTGGTCGGTCTTGGAGCACTTTGTTGACAAGCCTCCGTATTTCCTTTCAGGGTGCAGGCCAGGGACATCAGACGCACCACAGGAGGTGGAGCCAGCATTGTGGAGGGAAGGCCCAGCCCTATTCAGGTCCCAGGTGTACTCCTCCCACCCATCTACATGTAGATCTTGCTATTCAGCCCTGTGCTGACTCACCCTGTCTCCGGGCATCCCCCAGCCCCTGTCACTCACACTCCAGACAAGGAATACACAACCTAGCAGAGGCAGGCTTGGATGGTTAGACAAGAAAATACCCACTTTCTAAAAGTGGTATTTTCAAACACAGAATGTTAAAACCAACTTCACTAAAAGATGCATTTTATCATTCTGAGTCCAGGCATACTAAACTCGAATTTCTACCATGTTCCCTGGGTCAGTTAGGATTATAAACTGTAACAATCAAAACTGCCCATTCTGGCCTATGGGGAACAGGTAGCCTTGCAATAGTGAAAAACGAAATAGGCTGTAATTCACTATCAGGACATGCCACACACACCAGGGCATGTCCTACCTTTCACATACAATGCACCCTGCCCACAGGGGTACCGTGGGCCTACCTTAGGGGTGACTAACATGTAGAAAAGGGAAGGTTTAGGGACTTGCAAGTGTGTGCACTTGCCAAGTCGACATGGCAGCCCCAGGCTGCGCACAGGCTCTGCGTTTGGCAGGCCCGAGTTACACTTTACGGGCTGTTTACGTGGGGGGCACAATCCCGTGCTGCCGCCCACCAACAGCATTTGATCTATAGGCCCTGGCACTCGCAGTGTCCTTTACTAGGGACTGACACATAGATCAAATAGCCAAAACATGGAAATACCAATCCATAACATATTTCATACAGGAGCACTTGCACTTTCCCACTGGTCAGCAGTGCGTAAAGTGCGCAGAAGCACTAAACCAGCACAAAACAGAGTCAAAACCGGGAGGTCATAAAGCAAAAAAGTCAGGGGAAACACGCCAAAAGATGCCAAGTCTAACACATGTCCCCTCCAGCTGAAAGTAGGGAGAACTACCCAACCCCATTGGAGTTCTCTTCACTAAGGCGGAAGAACCTGGACAGACCATCTGCGTTGGCGTGTTCTGCACCAGGACGGTGTTCCACCGTATAGTCCATTCCCTGTAGGGAGATGGACCACCTCACCAGTTTTGGATTCTCACCCCTCATTTGCATCAACTATCTGAGGGGCCTGTAGTCTGTCTGAACCCGGAAGTGAGTCCCAAACAGGTATGGTCTCAGCTTCTTCAGTGCCCAGACCACAGCAAAAGCTTCCCTTTCCATGGCACTCCACCTCTGTTCCCTGGGGAGTAGTCTCCTGCTAAGGAAAACTACAGGCTGATCCAGGGCCACTTCGTTCAGTTGTGAGAGCACCGCTCCCACACCATGCTCTGAAGCGTCAGTCTGCACAACAAATTCCTTGGAGAAGTCAGGTGCCTTGAGCACGGGCGCTGTGCACATGGCTGCCTTCAGGGCATCAAAAGCTTTCTGGCAGGACTCAGTCCAGATCACTTTCCTGGGCTGCTTCTTCGAAGTCAGCTCCGTTAAGGGGGCAACGATGGTGCCATAGCCCTTAACAAATCTCCTATAGTAGCCGGTGAGACCTAAGAAGGCTCTCACCTCGGTCTGGGTCTTGGGGGGCTCCCAAGCCAGAATGGTGTCAATCTTGGGTTGTAGTGGCGCCACCTGGCCACTTCCTACCTGGTGTCCCAAGTACACCACAGAACCCTGCCCGATCTGGCACTTACTGGCCTTGATCGTGAGGCCTGCACCTTGCAGAGCCCTCAACACTTTCTCAAGGTGCTGTAAATATTCTTTCCAGCTGGAACTGAACACAGCAATGTCATCCAGGTAGGTGGCACTGAAATCCTCCAGCCCAGCCAACACCTGATTGACCAACCTCTGAAAGGTGGCAGGGGCATTCTTCAACCCAAAGGGCATCACCCGGAATTGGTAATGACCTTCTGGGGTTGAGAATGCTGATCTCTCCTTGGCCCCATCGGTTAAGGCAATCTGCCAGTACCCAGACGTTAAATCAAATGTGCTGAGGAACCGGGCAGCTCCCAACCGATCAATGAGCTCATCAGCTCTGGGGATGGGGTGCGCATCAGTCCTGGTGACGGCGTTGAGCCCACGGTAGTCCACACAAAACCGCAGTTCTGGAGTGGCACAGGGTGCAGCAGCCTTTGGGACCAAGACCACTGGGCTGGCCCAAGGACTGTTGGAGGGCTCAATAACCCCTATTGCCAACATCTTAGAGACCTCCTCCTTGATGCTGGCCCTGACCCGGTCAGTCAACCTGTAACTCTTGTGCTTCACAGGAGGGCTGTCACCAGTGTCCACGTCATGAGTACACCAGTGAGTAACACCGGGGGTCAGAGAGAACAGTGGGGCGAACTGTCCCAACAACTGGTGACAGTCCCCCTGCTGCTCCTGAGTCAGTGTAGGGGAGAGGATCACACCTTCCACTGACCCATCATGCTCCTTGGTAGACAGGAGGTCAGGGAGAGGCTCACTCTCCTCTTCCACCCCATCATCTGTCGCCAAGAGCATACTCACTTCGGACCTCTCGAAGTGGGGCTTGAGGCGGTTCACGTGAAGGACCCTCAAAGGGTTCCTTGGAGCCTGCAAATCCACCAGGTAGGTGACGTCACTTTTGCGCTCCACCACCTCATATGGCCCAGTCCACTTGTCCTGCAAGGCACAAGGTGCCACTGGGGCCATGACCCACACTTTTTGCCCAGGTTGAAATTCGACCAGAGTGGCATTCTGGTCATACCATCTCTTCATTTCTTCCTGGCTTGTTTCTAGGTTCGCCTGAGCGAGTTTCCTGAAGCGGGCAGTTTGGTTTCTAAAGGCCAGCATGTAGCTAAACACATCCTGGGGAGCTTTCCTGGGAGCTGCCTCCCAGCCTTCCTTTACCAAACTCAGAGGTCCTCTGACAGGGTGGCCATACAGGAGCTCAAAGGGGCTGTACCCAAGAGACTTCTGAGGCACCTCCCTGTATGCAAAGAGTAGGCATGGCAAGAGGACGTCCCACTTACGCCTCATGGGTTCTGTTAGACCCTTGATCATGCCTTTCAAGGTCTGGTTGAATCTCTCCACCAGACCGTTTCCTTGTGGGTGGTAAGGAGTGGTGAACTTGTAGGTTACACCACACTCCTTCCACAGGGATGCCATATACTTGGATATGAAATTGGTCCCCCTATCAGAAACCACCTCTCTGGGGAATCCCACACGGGAAAAGATCCCCATTAACGCCCGGCCCACCACTGGCGCCGTCGTTGTCCTGAGAGGGATTGCCTCCGGGTACCGGGTGGCATGGTCCACCAAGACCAGGATGTACCTGTTGCCCATGGCTGTCTTGGGATCCAGTGGCCCCACAATATCCATCCCTACCCTTTCAAAGGGTGTTCCAACAACAGGAAAAGGTTGGAGAGGAGCTTTGACCTTCCTCCCACTCTTACCACTTGCCTGGCAAGTTTGGCAAGACCTACAGTGTGCATCTGACTGCCTTCGCATTTGGGGCCAAAAGAAGTGGGTGACAAGCCTGTCAAAGGTCTTGTCCTGCCCCAAATGTCCTGCCAAAGGCACGTCATGAGCCAGACCCAGTAGGAAGGTCCTGAAGCGCTGGGGTACCACCAGCACACGGGCTGACCCAGGCTCAGCAACCTTAGGCTCACTGTATAGGAGACCATTCTCCCAGTAGATCAGATGTGACCCGGACTGATTACCAGCTGCCTGGTCTGCAGCCTGCCGTCGCAGACCCTCCAGAGTAGGGCACTCGTTCTGCCCCTGCAGAACTCCTCCCTGGTGGGACCCCCTTCTTGCTGCCAATGGGTCAGCTCAGAGATGTCTCCCAGTTCGGCTACCTGCTCCCCTGTAGGCACCGGGGCATCCCCCTCGAAGTCCGCCTCCTCCCGGTCCGTGGGAACTCCGGGGGCCGGTTTCCCGCGCCCCCTGCCCTTCCTCTTGGCAGGGACTTGGACCACTGTTCCAGGCTCCAAGTCCTCTTGATCACCCTTTCTGGCTGCCATTGACCGAGTAGACACGCATGCCCACTCTGGCAACCCAAGCATCTCCAAGTGAGACCTGCGCTCAACATCCTTCCATAAGGACTGCTCCAGGTCGTTACCTAGCAGACAATCTACAGGCATGGTGGGGCTCACAACCACCCTCAAGGGACCTGAGACCCCCCATTCAAAGGGAACCTGCGCCACCATACACTGGCGCTCAGAGTTGTCTACAGCAACTACTTGGTGGAATGCCCCTGGGACTACCTGCTTCTCAGAGACCAGGTGACACTGGACTGAGGTCACACTGGCTCCAGTATCTCTGAGAGCCTCTACCCTGTTCCCATTAATGGTCACCCAGGTGCTATATTTCTTTGTGTCAGGGGGCACCTGGTTTCCTGGGACCATCTCACTGTCCCCTAGTGAGACAAGGGTCATTTCTGCGGGATCCCCACCCTCCTGTGGGCACACCTCCTCCCCAAGCGCTACACTAGCCAACACTTTGGACTGTCCACCGGTGGGTGGCTGTGTCCCCTTTGGGCACTTGGGGTCCCCCTTAAAGTGACCTACCTGGTCACATGCATAACACTTGCGGGGGCCGGTCTCAACAGGCTTCCCTATAGAGACCCCTTTCTTCTTATCACCGGGGGGCTGGGAACCTTTACCCTGGGTACTAGTTTGGGGCCCTTTTGAGAACTCCTGTGCTTTACCCTTGTCCTCCCCGCCTTTCTGCTGGGGACCCTGCCCACCTTTGGCTGAGTCTCCCCCAAACGCTTTCTTGTGGACCCTGGTACTCACCCAGCAGTCCGCCTCCATAGCAAGCTTCCTGGGGTCAGTTAGCTTACTATCAACTAGGTGCTGGCGCAGATCTGCAAAACATAGACTAGACAAGTGCTCCCATGCAATCAAATTGTAGAGCCCCTGAAAATCTGTTACATTACTGCCCTTCACCCAACCATCCAGCGACCTACAGAACATATCCACACATTCCAACCAAGTGTTGGCCTCAGACTTTTTACTGGACCTAAACTGATCCCTGTACTTCTCAGTAGTGAGCCCATACCTAGTGAGGAGAGCGTCTTTCATGTCAGCATAGGTGAGGTCCTGCCCCTTACCCAAAGCTATCAGAGTATCCCTAGCTTCCTCTGGAAAGTGAGGCCACAACCCCGCTCCCCAGTTCCTCTCAGGGACCCCATTCATATGAATAGACGACTCGTACCCTTAAAACCACCTTTGTATGTCATCACCCTTTTTGTACTCTTTACCTACATTCTTGGGGATGTGTACAATCCTGTCTGTGTGTGCTGAAGAATTGCTGCCACCATCTGAACCGGATCTACTCTTTAGCTCCAGCTCCTTGATCATTCTCTCATGATCTAGTATCATTTTCCTTTCCTCCATGGCTATTCTTTTCTCTTCCCTCTCACTTTCTATTCTGAGTTTCTCCAATTCAAACCTCCTTACTTCCCGCCTGTCCTCCAGCTCCTCTGGGGACAAACTACTGCTGCCTGGCCTGGAGGGTTCCCCCCCTCCCAAAAGCACATCCACCCTAGGAACAGGCTCCTCCACCTCTCCATTGAGATCACCAGGTTGCCCACTGGCCCCTTGGCTGCTACCCAGGCCCTCAGCGCCTTTTGTAGCTCATCCTTCCTGGTGAGGCCTCTGACCTGGACTTTCAGGTTCTTGCAAATCGATTTTAACTCCTTGACATTGTAGGCTTCCAATCGATCCTCCTCAAAGGCAATTTCTACTGATGCAATTGATGATACTATTGATTCAGGCATGTTGAAGTAGCAAGTTCAAACTGGCAAGATCAAAAATAGGCCAAAAAGAAAAAGAACCTGTATGTGGTACGTAATGGTCTGCGATATGGTAGTAGTGCACACCAATCACTGCAAGTCAAGTGCAAACACAAGTCCTATCCTCACCGCTGACAACCAATGTTAGAAATGGGATCTCTAGCTGGCAAGGGCTTGCACCTTTGTCCAAGTAGGGACCCTCCTTCCTAGTCAGGGTAAGGGAGTTACACTCCTAAAATAACCCCTGCTCACCTCCTTGGTAGCTTGGCACGAGCAGTCAGGCTTATTCTAGAGGCAGTGTGTAAAGCATTTGCACATAAGCAACAGTAATATAATGTAAGCACTACAAAAGGACACCACACCAGTTTAGAAAAATAACCAATATTTTTATATACTCAAGACAAGACCAAATACGATAAAAATCCACAATACAATTACTTTAAAAATGTATGCTTGATAAGGTAACTTCTTCTTTGCAGGAATAACACAAAAGCAAAGTTCGTACGAGTCGGTAGCCCCGTCCGGGTCTACCGCGATGCTGAAATACACAGAGTCCAACAGTTCCAGCCGACCGCGTCGCTACGGGCCAGCAGAGTCGTGAACAGACTCGGTCACAGTACCTTTTCTCGTTGTGGCGGGCACGGAGCGTGCGAGCCGGTCGGCGTTCGTCGCGGTTGCGGTGCAAAGCGGAGCGGTGCAAGGTGCGGTGTCCCTCGATGCGGTGCAGGCAGCGGCTCGATGAGCGTCGTGCAGACGGAGTCGGTGAGTCCAAGGCGTGCGGTGCAGGGCGAGACGGTGTACGATGCGGTGCTGACAGGTTGCGATGCAGGAGACCAAGCCGGAGTGCAGGAGCTGGCGTCGGACAGCGGTGCGAGTCAGAGCAGTGCGTTGCAAACGTGCGAGCGGTGCCCCAAATGCGATGCGGTCACGACTGTTGAGCCAGTTGCAGCGACAGCGTCGGTCTGGTCCGGCTGGCACAGTGAAGCGATGCGATGCGAACTCCGGTGCCCACAGGTCACGGTGCAAGCAGCGGCTCGGTGGCGATGGCGTCGGACGTCGTCGTCGGTGAGACCAGGGTTGCGGTGCGAGATGCGGACGGTGCGGTCTGCGGGGCAAACAGGACACCGGGCCAGCGATGGAGTCGGTTGACGGAGTCGGTTGCGGTTCCCTTCCTCTGTGGCAACTGAAACAGCGTTCCAGAAGCGGTACCCAGAGGCTTGTGAAGTCTTTGCAGTCCCTGAGACTTCTTAACAGGAGGCCAGCTCGGTTTCAGGCCCTTGGAGATACTCAGCACAAGTTTGTAGAAAGTTCAGTCCAGTCCTTTCACTGCCCAAGACAGAAGCAGCAACTGCAGGCCAACCCAACAAAGCAGTCACTCAGCAAAGGGGCAGTACTCCTCCTAGCAGCTCTTCCAGCTCTTCGTCTTGGCAAGTTCCTTATTTCCAGCGAGATCTAAATTCATGGGTTCAGGGCCCCAATATTTATATCCCAAATTCCTTTGTTCTCTGAAGGCAGAGAGGCCTTTGCCTGGCCCAAACCAGTTCTGGTCAGTCTTGGAGCACTTTGTTGACAAGCCTCCGTATTTCCTTTCAGGGTGCAGGCCAGGGACATCAGACGCACCACAGGAGGTGGAGCCAGCATTGTGGAGGGAAGGCCCAGCCCTATTCAGGTCCCAGGTGTACTCCTCCCACCCATCTACATGTAGATCTTGCTATTCAGCCCTGTGCTGACTCACCCTGTCTCCGGGCATCCCCCAGCCCCTGTCACTCACACTCCAGACAAGGAATACACAACCTAGCAGAGGCAGGCTTGGATGGTTAGACAAGAAAATACCCACTTTCTAAAAGTGGTATTTTTCAAACACAGAATGTTAAAACCAACTTCACTAAAAGATGCATTTTATCATTCTGAGTCCAGGCATACTAAACTCTAATTTCTACCATGTTCCCTGGGTCAGTTAGGATTATAAACTGTAACAATCAAAACTGCCCATTCTGACCTATGGGGAACAGGTAGCCTTGCAATAGTGAAAAACGAAATAGGCTGTAATTCACTATCAGGACATGCCACACACACCAGGGCATGTCCTACCTTTCACATACAATGCACCCTGCCCACAGGGGTACCGTGGGCCTACCTTAGGGGTGACTAACATGTAGAAAAGGGAAGGTTTAGGGACTTGCAAGTGTGTGCACTTGCCAAGTCGACATGGCAGCCCCAGGCTGCGCACAGGCTCTGCGTTGGCAGGCCTGAGTTACACTTTACGGGCTGTTTGCGTGGGGGGCACAATCCCGTGCTGCCACCCACCAACAGCATTTGATCTATAGGCCCTGGCACTCGCAGTCCCCTTTACTAGGGACTGACACATAGATCAAATAGCCAAAACATGTAAATACCAATCCATAACATATTTCATACAGGAGCACTTGCACTTTCCCACTGGTCAGCAGTGCGTAAAGTGCGCAGAAGCACTAAACCAGCACAAAACAGAGTCATAACCGGGAGGTCATAAAGCAAAAAAGTCAGGGGAAACACGCCAAAAGATGCCAAGTCTAACAGCAGCCAATTGTGTTACAGCGCATGGAAAAGCACACAGATGCGTAGTATTGTTGTTAATATGATGGATCCCTGTGCTTCAACAATGACGCATCTCGGCGCAGCAAAATGGCTTGCAGCACCGCGCTGATACATTTTCTTTGTAAATGAGGCCATTTATGTTTTTATGGTACTGTTTCTGTAAACAAATTGCTTTATGATGTAATGTTCTGAGCATAGAGGCACTACAACTCAACTATGGAGAAGCACTTTAACAAACATACATGCATGTGGTGCTTCAGTTATATTTGACGCTTAGGAGAGTTCAACCAGATTGTACTTTACCTTCCTGGATTTTTTTCTTTCTTCAGGGTTCTGAGGGGCAGCTTTATCAAACTTTCACGTAGCGCAGTGCAGCAAGCCACCTTCCTGTGCTGCATGAACTCGAAAGGGCATGACTGCTCTGTATTTAACATTATACAGCATTCTTATCCTTTCCTTGCGCTGGTGCTCAAACTGCTGCCTAGCACCAAGGCAAGCACCCTTGCGACTTGGTGCAAGGGTGCCTACGCTGCAGAAAGGATTGATTTTGTGCAGGAACGGACATTTTCCTGCACAAAAACAATCCTCTGTGGCATTCTCCTCTTTCTATATGTTTTGCAGAATGTTTTGCAGAATGCAGCACAAATGCAAAGAGGAAAAACTAGGAGAAATAAAGATAATTCTCCTCGTTATGCCTCACTTTGGGAGGTGTAGCAGTTTGACGTATTCCGCAGGTCTACCAGCAATGGTAAATCTGGGAACACACCAATATCCAATATCCATGGGTGACTGCATGGGAACACCCACGCTCCACCCATGGAACACCTTACTGGGGCAGAGCAACACAACACAGCAGTTCGCGCTGCATTGTGTTACTCTAGATTTATCAAGCCACGTAGAGCCACGCAAGGTGGCCTTGCATGGCTTGATGGGTCTGAATACAGGTTTTGGTGATGTGGGAGCACCCGCTAGGCACACGCCATGCTCTCGCACACCAAAACTCACTGCCACCTTCCCACCATATTACAAGTGAAAGTGGCCTGTAGGGCAGGCGGCTTGGTGGTCCCATGGTGGTGCCTTTCAATAAGGCACCACAATGGGACCACAAACAAAGTTCCTGCACGGCACAGACTCTAAAGTCAATGCTGTGCAGGAACTGGGGTGCATGCACACAGAATGTGCCCCCTGCATGCATCCCCATGCAGAGGGGACACAGGGTCCCTGTAGGAGGCACTTTCTTTCCTCACCGCCAGCAGTGTCATGGAGTAGGACCTCCATGACACTGCTGGGGGTGAGGAAAGTCGTAATATGCTTGGCAGGAATGCAGTGGTCCCGCCAAGCATATAGTGCCCTAAGGACCTCCCCACCATCAGAGATCCCTGGAGGGTTGTGGCTATGCCATGGTAGTTCGACAGCCAAACTTGTAATTTGGCAGTCGGATTGCCGGTGCGGTAGTAGCTGCACTACCACCACCGTGTTCCTGTGAGTCTGATGGTCCCATGGACCGCCAGACTCGGAATCAGGCCCTTAGTAGCTGTGTCATCCTTGCGCTCCATTGCGTGGTGCAAGGGTGATGCAATTGAATGATAAATATGCCCCCATGTCTCTAAGTGGAACCCAACACTTGTGTCTGAGCATAGCTACCATCCCAAAATTAAAAGAGAAATACTGGCCTCTAGACATTGCACTGTCATGAAACAACATGGGTAGGACGGGTGGGCAAGGTATGTCAGGTGATATATGGGGTGCTTTACTCTCCAATGTGCATCCCATTGAGGCCACCAGAGGAGCCAGACCTCAGCTTTGCCCACCAGTAGTAGACTGCCTGCTAAATATAGAAAGAACAACTGCTGGGCTGTTAACTTCTGGTGAAATTGCTCTCACTGACACAGCACTTTCGTTAAGACAGTGTGGCATTTGGGCTGCCATGTCATGTTCTCATGTCCATCATTATTGTTTTTTTTTCCAGAAACTGATGCTGTAAGAAGGCTTTGTTTCTGTAAAACAAAAACATGATGGTTCAGCTGCACAGAGAGTTTTCAAGCTGCAGCGTGGGTCATTGTTGATTTGCCAATGGAAGAACTTCTCTAAGCAGTACAGAACTCCGAATGCACTAAAATAAGAAGCCCTTTGGTTGACAATCTGTTGCCAGTGACTGTGCATCAGTAGAGATCAGTAGAGTGACTTATAAACAGAGGTTACCTCACTTCTAAATGTGTCTGGGGAATCACGTGTTTTGTGCCCATAATACCCACCAATTTGTGGTGGATCTCCCAGTCTGCCAAACTCTAAATGTGGTCCACAATCATGAGGGTGAACAGGTCTCAGTGCGCAGAATTTAAGGATGTACCCTGATGACTGTCCCCATTCAGTTCGAACCCCTTGAAAGACAGAACTTAACAAAGGGAATGGGTTTTTCACATCTTGAAACAGGTCTTCAAAATTATACTGAAGTGGAGGTCCCTTCCAAAAACTCCTTAAGATATGTTGTTTTTTTAATCTCTATACCAGGTTTAGTCAGGTCCATTTTACTTTGTTCACCATAACTTCTTCCACATCTAACACCATCCTTGGAACTCCCTCCATCCTTCTCACAAGAAGACTCTATTTCATTAATGCATCTTTCACCTACATCCTTGACTCCCTTCTTATTGAACCAAACTATCCACAAACCACCTCACCATTCCCTTCACCTGCCAATTCTTTACACCTTGCCATCCTACTCACTCAGTTTATCAGCATTCACAAATACTTCTACCAAGGTTTGGAAAATACACTCTCTCCTTTTTTTTAGGTCTCGCCTGAGCCAGCGCGCATGTGCTGCGCTGCGAGGCTTCTAGTAAGGACTTTCAACTCGGACCACACGCTCGTGCGTCTGCTTTTTTTTTTCATCACACGCTATTGGCCTTTGCGTGCGTCTTTCTAACAAAGACAGCACGCAATTGGCCAAAGGCGGGTGCATGTCCCGCCTTCTCTCTCCCCTGGCCTAGGAAGCTCGGGAGCGAGCAGCAGCGCGGCCGGGTGCCAGCTGCATACCTCACATTCCTTGCAGTGCGCGCGTACCGCGCTTGTTGGGAAATGTAAGATAGGATTTATTTTCTAATAGCTGTTTGGGTTTCTCTTTGAAGATTTTGATTTGTAGATTCCTACACAATTGGTTCTTGAGAGGTAAGAGAGAGCACGGTTCCCCATCCATGTCTTGGCTTATTTACACTACTAGGTGTGTTTCATGAGCGCAGAACACGTCACAGCTTCATGTATTCATTTAATGCCTACTGAAGACACTGCCCTGCTTAATGGTGAACACTGAAACCAAAATTTAGCTTTAGAAATGCCATCTCGGGAACAAGCCCGATTGGAAAAAAATGACATCGAAAAAGACGAGGCATGAAATGAAAGCTAGACTATGAAGAAAGGGAGGGGAGAAAGTTTCTTTAGAAGTAGAGAAAACATTCCGGCCCCAGGGGGGGCAGAAAAGCCCACTAGACACCAGGGAATTATTTTAAATTGAAATGGAAGCGACCCCTTGGGCAAGGGTCACTTCCAGGGGGCCAATTTTTTTGTAATGGCAATTCTGCCCCCCTGGGGGCAGATCGGCCTGTTTTTTTTTGGCCTTTGGGCAGAAACCCCCCCTAGATACCAGGGTGTTATGTAAAATTTAAATGGAAGCGACCCCTTGGGCAAGGGTTGCATATTGTTTTTGTATGCGTATTCTGCCCCCCCTGGCCCATTTTTTTGCCCTTTCTGCCCCGGGGGGGGGGGGGGCAGAAAACCCCACTAGGCACCAGGGATTTTGTTTTGTGTGTAATGGAAGCGACATGGTTGCTTCCAAGGGGGTAACATTTGGTTAATGTTTTTTCTGCCCCTCCTGGGGACAGATCTGCCCCTTTTTTTGGCCTTTCTGCCCTAGGCGGGAGGGGCGAGGCAGAAAACCCTACTAGACACCAGGGATTTATTACTTTTGCAAGGGGGGCACATTTCTGTCTGCTGTTTTCTGCCCCACCTGGGGGACAGATTGGCCTGGCAGACAACCTCACCCGATCCCTTGGGCAAGATCACCCCCCATTTTTCTCAGCCCTATTTGAAGGCCCATCTGGCCGATTGACCATTTGGGTAGTGACATAGCGTGTTATAATGTTAATTGTATTATTTCTTGTGAATTGCAATTGTAATGCTTTATTTCTCCCTTTTTGTTCTAGTTCAAGGCTTTTGCTCTTTAGACTGTTCCAGGTTGCGGTTTCGTTACTGGTGGTTCTGCTGTTTGTGTAGTTGCATGTGTTTGGTAAGAGACTTTTTTTGTACAATGTAAATGAGTTTCATTTCTCTGCATGAATGTTTTTTGCAAATGGTGTAATAATAGCAGTATGTTTGGCTTCTGTTTTTGAGTTTCAAAAACTTTTTGCATTTGTGCTCAATGTGTATTTTGTTGTCCTGTGAGTAATTGGTTTTGTTTTTTTCTTTCTAGTGGGATATCGTTGGTTTTTGCTGTGTCTCTGCAGAGTAGGTGCTGGTGAGTGTAGCTGTCTCTTGCAAGTGAATCGTATAGTTTTTGAGTATATAGATCTTTGTGATAAAGGCACACATTTTTTTACTTACTTATTTTGCACAGTGTTGGTTGTTGTTGACTTGTTTGTGCAGTCTCCTTTCTTAGTAAGGATAATGGCTAGCCGCAGGATTACTGCTCAGCAGGTTGTTGGTATGCTTTTTGAGTCTTCCTCTGACCATGGTTCAGAGACTGACTCTGCATCTGAGGCAGAGGAGGGAGGGGAAGATTCAGGCAGTGAGTTTTCTCTCCACATGGAATCATCGGATGATGAAGCTACTCTCAGTGCGGATGAAGCTACTCTTAGTGCGGATGAAGTGCCTGTGTTAGAGGAGGACATTGATGTGCCGATAGTGCGGCAAGAGGCATCTGGGCTGCAGCCTGGGGCTGCAAGGCTTCCCGTTAGTATAGTGCGGCAAGAGGCATCTGGGCTGCAGCCTGGGGCTGCAAGGCTTCCCGTTAGTATAGTGCGGCAAGAGGCATCTGTGCTGCAGCCTGGGGCTGCAAGGCTTCCCGTTGAAAGTGCTGACCTCTGGGTTGCCCCAGGCATGGTGCAGCCAGCATTGCCAGACTTTACTGGTGTTCCAGGGTGTAGAGTGAATACTGAAAACTTTTTGCCGATAAATGTTTTCAGTTGTTTATGGACGATGTATTTTTGGCAGAGATTGTTGAGCAGACTAATTTGTATGCCGAACTGTTTTTGAGGGACAAGAGTGCCAGCCTTAAGCCCCACTCTAGAGCGACCTGGTGGACTCCCACAAATCTGGAAGAGATGAAGAAGTTCTTGGGTTTAACTTTTTTGATGGGCTTGCTAAGGAAGCCATCAATGTCTTCATATTGGTCTACTAGTCCCTTGATGGCAACAGCTATATTTCCAGCAGTCATGAGTCGTGATAGGTATTTGCTTCTGCTTCGGATGCTGCATTTTGTCGATAATGGTTTAGCATTGGCATGAGATCACCCTGATTGTGACCGTATTTTTAAGATTCGGCCTGTCATTGATCACTTTGTTGATCAATTTTCTGAGATCTATGCTCCAGGGAAAGAATAGCAGTGGATGAGTCTTTGGTATTGTTCAAGGGCCGCTTGGTTTTTATGCAATACATTCCTAGTAAGAGGGCACGCTATGGAATTAAGCTGTATATGCTGTGTGACAGTAGGACTGGATATGTCTCTAATTTCAGGGTGTACACCGGTAAGGAATCCAGGATTAACCCCCCTGGTTGTCCGTCCACTTTTGGAGTGACTGAGAAAATTGTGTGGGAACTTGGTAGAGGAATTTTTAACAAAGGCCACCATTTATATGTAGATAACTTCTACTTCTAACTTCTACAGGAAATTTGTGGATCCACGCAGATTCCAGAACTTTCCCACATAGAAATTTGAGGTTTGCAGGGGATTCAGGGTAGGAGAATGTTGGGGGACCCACGCAAGCCATACCTCACTGGACTCCCCCGGGTGTCTAGTTTCCAGAAATGTGTGGGTTTGGTAGGTTTCCCTAGATGGCCGCCGAGCCCCGGGCCAAAAACTCATGGGACCCCCCTTGTAAAACCAGGTTGGTTTGTGATAGGTAATTTTGAGCCCTTGCCTGTCGCGGGTCTTTGACCCACCCACGCAAGTGAGGTACCATTTTTATCAGGAGACCTGGGGGAACGCTGGGTGGTAGGAAATTTGTGGATCCACGCAGATTCCAGAACTTTCCCACACAGAAATTTGAGAGAAAAGTGATTTTTTTCAGCGAAATTTGAGGTTTGCAGGGGATTCTGTGTAGGAGAATGTTGGGGGACCCACGCAAGCCATACCTCGCTGGACTCCCCCGGGAGTCTAGTTTCCATAAATGTGTGGGTTTGGTAGGTTTCCCTAGATGACCGCCGAGCCCAGGGCCAAAAACACATGGGACCCCCCTTGCAAAACCAGGTTGGTTTGTGATAGGTAATTTTGATGTCGCCTCAATAGGTTTTGGGCCCTTGCCTGTCGCGGGTCCTTGACCCACCCACGCAAGTGAGGTACCATTTTTCTCAGAAGACTTCGGGGAACGCGGGGTAGGTGGAAATTTGTGGATCCACGCAGATTCCAGAACTTTCCACCACAGAAATGTGAGGAAAATGTGTTTTTTTTTACATTGTTTTAGGTTTGCAAGGGATTCTGGGTAACAGAACCTGGTGAGAGGCAGTCAAGTCACCCCATCCTGGATTCCCCTGGGTGTCTAGTTTTCAAAAATGGATAGGTTTGCTAGGTTTCCCTAGGTGCCGGCAGAGCTAGGGTTAAAAAATTACAGCTAGGCACTTTGCCAAAAATGGGTCATTTATCACTGTGAAAATGTGGTGTGTCCACATTGCGTTTTGCGCCGTTTCTTGTCGCGGGCACTAGGCCTACCCACACAAGTGAGGTACCATTTTTCTCAGAAGACTTTGGGAAATGCGGGGTGGGTGGAAATTTGTGGATCCACGCAGATTCCAGAACTTTCCACAACAGAAATGTGAGGAAAATGTGTTTTTTTTGACAATTTTTTAGGTTTGCAAGGGTTTCTGGTTAACAGAACCTGGTGAGAGGCAGTCAAGTCACCCCATCCTGGATTCCCCTGGGTGTCTAGTTTTAAAAAATGTATAGGTTTGCTAGGTTTCCCTAGGTGCCGGCAGAGCTAGGGTTAAAAAACTACAGCTAGGCACTTTGCCAAAAAAGGGTCATTTTTCACTGTGAAAATGAGGTGTGTACACGTTGCGTTTTGCGCCATTTCCTGTCACGGGCACTAGGCCTACCCACACAAGTGAGGTACCATTTTTCTCGGAAGACTTTGGGGAACGTGAGGTGGGTGGAAATCTGTGGATCCACGCAGATTCCAGAACTTTCCACCACAGAAATGTGAGGAAAATTTGTTTTTTTGGAAAAAGTTTTAGGTTTGCAAGGGATTCTGGGTAACAGAACCTGGTGAGAGGCAGTCAAGTCACCCCATCCTGGATTCCCCTGGGGGTCTAGTTTTAAAAAATGTATAGGTTTGCTAGGTTTCCCTAGGTGCCGGCAGAGCTAGGGTTCAAAAACTATAGCTAGGCACTTTGCCAAAAAAGGGTCATTTTTCACTGTGAAATTGTGGTGTGTCCACGTTGCGTTTTATGCCGTTTCCTGTCGCGGGCACTAGGCCTGCCCACACAAGTGAGGTACCATTTTTCTCGTAAGACTTTGGGAAACGCGGGGTGGGTGGAAATTTGTGGATCCACGCAGATTCCAGAACTTTCCACCACAGAAATGTGAGGAGAATGTGTTTTTTTTGACAATGTTTTAGGTTTGCAAGGGATTTTGGGTAACAGAACCTGGTGAGAGGCAGTCAAGTCACCCCATCCTAGATTTCCCTGGGTGTCTAGTATTCAAAAATGTATAGGTTTGCTAGGTTTCCCTAGGTGCCGGCAGAGCTAGGGTTCAAAAACTACAGCTAGGCTCTTTGCCAAAAAAGGATCATTTTTCACTGTGAAATTGTGGTGTGTCCACGTTGCGTTTTGCGCCATTTCCTGTCACGGGCACTAAGCCTACCCACACAAGTGAGGTACCATTTTTCTCGTAAGACTTTGGGAAACATGGGGTGGGTGGAAATTTGTGGATCCACGCAGATTCCAGAACTTTCCACCACAGAAATGTGAGGAAAATGTGTTTTTTTGGACAATTTTTTAGGTTTGCAAGGGATTCTGGGTAACAGAACCTGGAGAGAGGCAGTCAAGTCACCCCATCCTGGATTCCCCTGGGTGACTAGTTTTAAAAAATGCATAGGTTTGCTAGGTTTCCCTAGGTGCCGGCAGAGCTAGGGTTCAAAAACTATAGCTAGGCACTTTGCCAAAAAAGGGTAATTTTTCACTGTGAAATTGTGGTGTGTCCACGTTGCGTTTTATGCCGTTTCCTGTCGCGGGCACTAGGCCTACCCACACAAGTGAGGTACCATTTTTCTCGGAAGACTTTGGGGAACGCGAGGTGGGTGGAAATCTGTGGATCCACGCAGATTCCAGAACTTTCCACCACAGAAATGTGAGGAAAATTTGTTTTTTTGGAAAAAGTTTTAGGTTTGCAAGGGATTCTGGGTAACAGAACCTGGTGAGAGGCAGTCAAGTCACCCCATCCGGGATTCCCCTGGGGGTCTAGTTTTAAAAAATGTATAGGTTTGCTAGGTTTCCCTAGGTGCCGGCAGAGCTAGGGTTCAAAAACTATAGCTAGGCACTTTGCCAAAAAAGGGTCATTTTTCACTGTGAAATTGTGGTGTGTCCACGTTGCGTTTTATGCTGTTTCCTGTCGCGGGCACTAGGCCTGCCCACACAAGTGAGGTACCATTTTTCTCGTAAGACTTTGGGAAACGCGGGGTGGGTGGAAATTTGTGGATCCACGCAGATTCCAGAACTTTCCACCACAGAAATGTGAGGAGAATGTGTTTTTTTTTACAATGTTTTAGGTTTGCAAGGGATTTTGGGTAACAGAACCTGGTGAGAGGCAGTCAAGTCACCGCATCCTAGATTTCCCTGGGTGTCTAGTTTTCAAAAATGTATAGGTTTGCTAGGTTTCCCTAGGTGCCGGCAGAGCTAGGGTTCAAAAACTACAACTAGGCACTTTGCCAAAAAAGGATCATTTTTCACTGTGAAATTGTGGTGTGTCCACGTTGCGTTTTGCGCCATTTCCTGTCACGGGCACTAGGCCTACCCACACAAGTGAGGTACCATTTTTCTCGGAAGACTTTGGGAAACGTGGGGTGGGTGGAAATTTGTGGATCCACGCAGATTCTAGAACTTTCCACTACAGAAATGTGAGGAAAATGTGTTTTTTTGGACAATTTTTTAGGTTTGCAAGGGATTCTGGGTAACAGAACCTGGAGAGAGGCAGTCAAGTCACCCCATCCTGGATTCCCCTGGGTGACTAGTTTTAAAAAATGCATAGGTTTGCTAGGTTTCCCTAGGTGCCGGCAGAGCTAGGGTTCAAACACTACAGCTAGGCACTTTGCCAAAAAAGGATCATTTTTCACTGTGAAATTGTGGTGTGTTCACGTTGCATTTTGCGCCATTTCCTGTTGCGGGCACTAGGCCTACCCACACAAGTGAGGTACCATTTTTCTCAGAAGACTTTGGGGAACGCGGGGTGGGTGGAAATTTGTGGATCCACGCAGATTCCAGAACTTTCCACCACAGAAATGTGAGGAAAATGTGTTTTTTTGACAATTGTTTAGGTTTGCAAGGGATTCTGGGCAACAGAAGCTGGTGGGAGCCAGTCAAGTCACCCCATCCTGAATTTCCCTGGGTGTCTAGTTTTCAAAAACATATTGATTTGCTAGGTTTCCCTAGGTGCCGGCAGAGCTAGGGTTAAAAAACTACAGCTAGGCACTTTGCCAAAAAAGGGTCATTTTTCGCTGTGAAATTGTGGTGTGTCCACATTGTGTTTTGCGCCGTTTCCTGTCGCGGGCACTAGGCCTACCCACACAAGTGAGGTACCATTTTTCTTGGAAGACTTTGGGGAACGCGGGGTGGGTGGAAATTTGTGGATCCATGCAGATTTCAGAACTTTCCACCACAGAAATGTGAGGAATATGTGGTTTTTTTGACAATTTTTTAGGTTTGCAAGGGATTCTGGGTAACAGAACCTGGTGGGAGCCAGTCAAGTCACCCCATCCTGGATTCCCCTGGGTGTCTAGTTTCTAAAAATGTGTAGGTTTGCTAGGTTTCCCTAGGTGCCGGCAGAGCTAGGGTTAAAAAGCTACAGCTAGGCAATTTGCCAAAAAAGGGTCATTTTTCACTGTGAAATTGTGGTGTGTCCACGTTGCGTTTTGCGCCGTTTCCTGTCGCGGGAACTAGGCCTACCCACACAAGTGAGGTACAATTTTTATCGGGAGACTTAGGGTAATTCATATTTGTAAAGCAACTGTTATTACCTATTGACTTTTGATGCATTTCTGCCTTCCAAATGTGTAAAAAATAAGTCATTTTGAAAAATGACCGATAATTCTCATGCTAGTATGAGTATTCCCAATTTCGGAAATGTCCAAATATCTACTGTTTCATACTCTATATTTTGTTCCCATTTCAGAAATACATAGGTGTCTTTCATACCGATTTTTCCATGTATACATTTTCCCAGAGTAATTGCTATACCCGGTACATAATAAAAAACCATTGCAAGACGCTGCTCAGTTTTTGGCTCTGGGTTCGTCGGGTTCTTGGTGAACCTACAAGTCCTATATATCCCCACAACCAGTAAGATCCAGCGGATGTAACAGTATATTGCTTTCAAAGAGCTGTCATAATTAGTAGAAGTTACAGGTGAAAACGTTGACACAAAAGGCTGTTTTTTTCAACTAATTTTCAATTTTTCCTATATTTAACTGTTAATTTCTATAAAGAAACCTTGATGGATTTACACAAATAACCCCTTGCTGAATTCATAATTTTGTCTACTTTTCTAAAATAGCTTTCCAGGATCCATTATTGCTTTCATACCCAGTTCTACCATTAACTGGAAGGAGGTTGAAAGCACAAAAAATAGCAAAAATAGGCTATGTTCCAGAAAAATGCCAAAACTGTGTAAAAATTTTGGTTTTCGGACAAAAGTCTGTCATTCCCTAAAAGCTGGGAAAATGGTGATTTCAGCCCCACAAACCCTTTTCTGATACCATTTGCAGGGAAAACCCAGACGCTTTCATTTGCAGCACTTTTTTCCCATTTTTCCCCAAAAAACAAAATTTAGCTGTATTTTGGCTAATTTCTGGGTCCCCTCCAGGGGAATCCACAAACCCTGGGTACCTTTAGAATCCCCATGATGTTGGAAGAAAAGGACGCAAATTTGGCATGGATACCTTATGTGGTCAAAAAGTTACAGAGGCCTAAGCGCGAACTACCCCAAATAGCCAAAAAAAGGCTTAGCACAGGGGGGGAAAAGGCCTAGCAGCGAAGGGATTAATCAGGTTGTTCAGTTGTATATAATGTCGTCTTGGTTTGTATAAAGGTAACAAAAATGCTTAACACTTTTTATTATAACTTTTCAACATGATGCACAGCAGCCACAATGCTCTACAACATAGCCAAAAGTTCTGGCTAAACACATAAGGTCCCAAAGGCGAGACCTATTGGCTATGCCAATGCTTGTTTAGTTAAGCCATGTTTTTTAACCATCACCATTTCACCAATACGCAAATGTTCCTCACTAGCTCCTATCTTGCCATTAGATGAAAGCAAACAAATTGGTTAATTCACCTTTTTTGCGCAGGGTAAAACACCAATTTAGGTCCTGAAGAAAGCTGACTGACCCTACCGGGCAATTATACAGCTGAACAATGTTGACCTATGGATGTTAAGGACCATAGAATCCTTACAAACATCTCACTGTTTTTAATCTTGCCCTAAACCTCATACAATAAAACAGTAACAGAGGATCTATAGGCATTTTTAAAACACATAGGGGCATATTATCAAGAAACGGCGTTAACATTATCGCCGCTTTAGCAGCAGACAACTGCCGCTAAAGCGGCGATAATGGGCTTGATAATATGCCCTTGAGAATTCCAATAGAAGCCCATGTTCTGGTGTCAACATGGGCTTCTATTGGAATTCTCAAGGGCATATTATCAAGCCCATTATCGCCGCTTTAGCGGCAGTTTTCTGCCGCTAAAGCGGCGATAATTTTAACGCCTTTCTTGATAATATGCCCCTCAGTTCCCTGCACGTACCTCCTAAAGTACTCCGCTTACAAATGTGTAGAGCCCGCCCACTCACACTAGGTGTGGGTCCAATGATGATGCAAGCAAGAGGTGGTACCTGTGGGTGAGGACCCTAAAACATATATACATGTATATCCAAGAAATGTGACGTGGGCACTAATTTATCTGGGTGCCATCCGCACACTCGCTTGTGATATCTGAAACATCCACACACACCACTCTACAGTAGGTGGTATAGAGGATAAATTGGGTGTACCCTCACTTATGTTACATCTAGTTTAAAGTCTGGGCAGTTGAGGGCCCACCCCTATCAAAGCCTTCTCACTCCTTCTAAGTTATGATGCATCATGAATGTCGCTGTGATCTAGAGGAAAAAACACACAAGTTTTTAATACTGCCCTCACCCACAGAAATGTGTGGCATGCTTCATCATAGGGCTGCTAACACACCTCCGTGCAAACCAACGCTGGAGGTGGAGCAATAGGGAGGGGGAGACATAACAAACAAATAAAGAAACAGTGCAGGATCAAAAGAAGGGTGCAGAGAAAATAATTAAAACTGACCGAGGGATCTCCGAGCAAACCCTTTAATGATGGACTCCCTGGTCAGATTAAAAAGGTCATTCCAAAACCAGTGGATGGTGGTGTGGTGGGCTTTAATGAACCACCTACCCCTCCAATTTGTAAACTGTCGACATGTTTCAGCCGGCTTATGCAGTGTCCCCGGCTTTCATTAGCACTATGAAAAATAGATCCCTTAGACGCTCTCCCTACCTCCTTACTTGTGGAGTAGAGCGTAGTCACAATCTGAGGTAATGCTCAGGTCTAGCGGTAGAGTAACTTACTCCCAGTGGGATTCCGAGTTTCATTAAAAACTATGCTTGAGCTGGCTGGGGAGCGAGGACAGCTCCCTATAGTCACACGAAGAGACGACTGGTCGGAGACAGCTCACCTTGATGAACCTTTTTAATCTGACCAGGGAGTCCATCATTAAAGGGTTTGCTAGGAGATCCCTCAGTCAGTTTTAATTATTTTCTCTGCACCCTTCTTTTGATCGCGCACTGTTTCTTTATTTGTTTGTTATGTCTCCCCCTCCCTAGTGCTCCACCTCCAGCATTGGTTTGCGTGGAGGTGTGTTAGCAGCCCTATGATGAAGCATGCCACAGATTTCTGTGGGTGAGGGCAGTATTAAAAACTTGTGTGTTTTTTCCTCTAGATCACAGCGACATAATTTGCTCAGCCCCATTTCTACGTGTGTGTAAAGTTGTATTTTAGGAGGTCGAAGTGGGGTGTTTCCTCCTACCCCTTATCTACTGTGTGAGTAAAGCATCATGAATGTCACCATGCACATAGAACCTAGAGAGAGTAACACTCCTGGCTATAGAGCAAAAGATCCAGCCATGGGAGTGCCTAAAATCATGATGGAAACCCAGGGGAAGTCATAATTTTGGGTCCCCGCAACTTAGGGTGAGGATGCGGGAGATTCATTTAGAGAAAAGGCGGCACCCTCCAGAGTTGGTTGTGGTGGTCCCATCGTCCTGGGACCACCACAAATGGAGATATAGGTGAAAAATGCAGGCACAACAAGAAGGCCCCGCAAGCCATTATGGGGCAATTTAAGCAGGGTCATGAATATCAGAAGGGGTCTCCCGCTGCACGGGGGAGACCCGTGTCAGGTATCCTTTTTATTTTTAACATGGTTGTAGTGGCCTTGAGCTGCATGTTTTTTTGCCATGGGTTGATCGGTCCCACTTGGGCATGCCAGGCATGAATCCCTTATTGGAGGGCAACTGAGGGAGCCAACCCCTGGCTGCCCTTGCCAGTTCCCTGTGCCATCAGCACTCCAGCATGTTGCCACAGGAGCTGGCAGCACTCTGCTGGCCTGCCCGCTCCTGCGGGCAATAGCATGTACTGTGGATGGCCTCCTGCTCCCCCCAGTCATGGGCAAGGGGAGCGGGGTGGGCCAGCTATATAGGGGAGTGCAGCAGCACTCCCTGTCCTCCCTTCCAGTCACCGGGGTGAGGGATGGGGTCTTGGGCCCCTCCTGCCTTCTCATGGGTGAGCTTGATGGTGCTCCCCACAATCAGCAGCTTATCCCCACATCCAGTAGCACTCAGGGGTCCAGGATAGGGTCACGGCCCCCTTAGCCAGGAATCCGATTGGGGGATGGGGTCCTCGGGTGAATTGAAGGAACACAGAGGGGTCCCCACGTATGCCATCTCCCCCTCAGTAAAGCAAGCAGCTTTTTTTGCCATCCCCTGGGCCCTGGCCCACCCCAGGGTAATCTTACTGGACTGACAGCAGAGCCCCACGAGCTCTGAGGCAGATAGGTAGTCAAAGGTTGCAAAACTTTCAGATGTGATATCTTGGTCCCGTTGGGCCGATTTAGGCAATCTTGGGCTCATTTTACTCCTAGGTGCAAGCGCAATCCACCAAGGGCAGTTGCAGTAACCCTCCTCTCAACTAAAGCGGTGCTGCCCTCAAAGAGCTGGTCCCCCTTGCTCCCTGAGCCAGCTCTCCACTTGTTCTTTGTACCTGGGAGCAAAAAAGTCCAGGGCTTTCCCCCAAATGGTCCTCAGGGGGTGGAAGGGATCCAGTCTCACTGGGACTTGGGGAGACCCACTGGTCTTGGGGTCAGCTGGGCACAGTCCTTGGTACTGTGTGATGTTTTAGAGGGTTCCTCCTTCTAGTTTTCCATGGCACTCCCAGGATCCAGTAGCGAAGTGTAGAAAAATTCAAAGGCAAGAGAGAGTCTACCCCTTGTGCAAGAGTTTTTAATGGGGATAGGAAGGGTCCAGAAGTCAGGCACTCCTGGCCAATCCTAGGGTGTCACGTCACCGCTCCACCCCTGTCCCAAATCTCCTGCACAGCATGCTGGGACAATCCAAAATGGCATCATCCAGGAGTCACTGGTCACATCAGCTCCTGGGGTCTCAGCTCCACCCCTTGCTGACATCACCTCCAGGGACTTGCATGCTGCAATAGTCCCCCGGTGGGTTGCCTACAGTTTTCTGGGCACTCTTCTTTGTTCAGTGGACTTGGGCAGGTCCATCCCTGGTACAGTATTATGGCTGGGTAATTGATGCAGATAATTCCGCCCCACCCCTTTCCTCCTCAGGAGCTGGGAGAAGAACTACTAATTGCTTCTTTTATGTGGGGCGGCCCTTGTTTCTGCTGCTGGAAAAAGTGTAATTAACTTGGCACAGCAGGGTGACACAGGCCTGGGCTCTCATCCTGAGCTGAGCCAGAGAAATATGAAAACTCTAGATGACCCATAAGGTGTACAGATATCATTTCGGGAATTATATATTTGGCTTTTTCGTGCAGATTACGCTCCAACTCAAGACGCTAATATTCTCTGTGGGCCAAGAAGAAGTGAAACTAAGCTCTAACGCTGTTCCCTCCCTATGTGTAGAATGGGGTGCCACTATAGGCAAAACAGTAAATCACACTGACTTTTCCTATTAGTGTACACTACCCTCATTAGGTCTATTGCAGGTGAATGATTAATCCTGCAGAGTCCCCATTGCACCAGGCTACCTTTGTGTTGTTACCAGGCTGTGCACATCAGTAGTCTCCCACACATAGCCTACCCATGTGTGCACACGTGTGTGCACATATGTTTATGTGGAACCAGACAAGTGTCCCTTACCCTTTTCTGCGTCACAGCAGCCTTATCTTAAAAGGTGGACACTG
The DNA here is from genome assembly GCA_963921515.1 of Calotriton arnoldi. Taxonomy (NCBI): domain Eukaryota; kingdom Metazoa; phylum Chordata; class Amphibia; order Caudata; family Salamandridae; genus Calotriton; species Calotriton arnoldi. Next base: position 72,857 of record CAWUFW010017359.1, read on the forward strand.
GCAATACACATGCGCAGTCCGTTTGCCATGTGATTATCATGGGAGAGACACCGATAGTGAGATTCACCCACATTAAAAAGTCCAAATCCAGGTGATCAAAAAAAGCAAAAAATACATGTGTTGTGAATGGGCAGAACCCAATTGCAACAGTGGTTAACAAACCTCAGTGGATACAAGTTTCACAAGGGATTTATCATCACCCCTGACCAACACTTCAAATCCCCACACAAAGTTTCTGAAGTGTTCAAGTTCCCATACCACAGCCAAAGCTTCCTTTTCTACTACTGAATACCTTTCGTCAGGGGGAGCTAGTGCTCTGAATGCAAAAACCACCGTCAGTTCTTTATAAGCGCTATCTCTTTGAGAAAGTACCACTCCAGTCTTTTTACAGCTAGCACCCATTATTAGTATACACTTGATCTCATCCTCCAACTGCCCGAAGCACAGCGGCAACACCTCGGCGACCATTTACAGCAACGGTACAGTACTGATTCAAGCCAACAATGACAATCTAGACTCATTTGATGCCCTCTTCCCCATGCTACATAACGCCCTCACCCATCTCCGATATGCCCACTCGAACAACCCCCTGGCCACCAACAGATGTACCCGCTGGAGAATTCACAAAGCAACCCCATGACACACCTCACCAACCCCAACTTATGCCCCCCGACGCCACCTTCTCCCCCACTCCTCCCCTGACTCGCACAATTCACACCTCTCAGCCAGAACCAATCTAGAGTACATCTCAGCTGAGACTCTCCAACCCCATGCAGTACTCCACCTACCCCCATCTCCACAATACTATTCCCAACAAGCAGCTAGCGTAATGGACCCCCAGTCATTGTCTCCTAACCTTCACCTTTCACCGGCACTCAAAAAACTGACGCTTGAATCGCGACGTGCCCCTTCACGCCACATGACCTCGACCACCCCCAAGGGCAACTCAACAAACACTTACACTGTGAGCCACTCTCTCACTGGCAAGCTATCTCCATCCCTGGACAGACACACTCGGGACAGCATAAACCTGAACTCCACTACCCCCTCCCCTTCGATCATGACTCAGAGACTGACGACACTAGAAAACCAACTAGAGACTGTAATACAGAGCATCAACAATATCCTATCGTACCTCTCATTACCTCTGGACCCTTCCCAATGCCCTCACCTCTCACCCACAGTTACCCACACTAAACTCACAAGACCCCCCAAGGCCCAATGGCACAGCTGGTCTACAACCCCCCTCCTGAACGAGCCTCGAAGACCCAAAAGAACAACCGCAGCAATGTCCATGAGTAAGGTGATTGATCTTGCCAACTCCTATGACGCTTCCTCAGTGGTCAACTCCGGCTCAAAAATCCAGGTGATCACGGGATTTGGAAGAGAACACTCCCCACCCAGAACGCTGAGGCCTCCAGCCGTCCTCACTAATATCCCCATGATCCCCCCAACGAAGAAACTCAACAACAAGGGGTCGACCAAATGCATGCTCATTAATTGTAGATCGGCCACCAAGCATGCCACTGAACTGGCAGAAACCATCCTCACCAACGACATAGACATCACATTCATTACAGAAACTTGGCTAAATGAGTCGTCCTCCCCAATCATGGACATGCTTGTCCCCCCGGGGTTCTCAATCATCAATAAAGATAGAACGAACCACCGAGGTGTGGGCATTGCGATCATCCACAAAAGCAACATCTCCGTAACGGAATCAGACTCCTTCAAATATAACTCATTTGAATATCTAACCGCCACGATTAAGACGAGTGACAACAAAACGCTAAACTGCCATCTCCTCTACAATCCTCCAGGCAACACCCCTCCATTCGGGGAACACCTTTCAGACCTGATAACCCACTGCTCTCTCCTAGACTCCAACAACATAATACTAGGTGACCTCAACCTACATTGGAACGATGAAAACAACTCTCTGATCCAATCCCTGAACAAACTTCTTCGCAACAACAATCTTACCCAGAACTGCACCGAACAAACCCACAATAGGGGTGCAATTCTAGATGCCATCATAGCTCACGAAGACACAATCACTATTGACCATAGCCTTCCTGTCGACTGGTCAGACCACCATATCATTCTATTCCACATCAATCAGACATGCCACCACCTACCCCGTACACAGGAATCCCCCCATTGGGTGAGAAATCTAAGACAGATCCCCCTTGCCGACCTGGAAGAAAGGGTAACCTCACTCCTTCTCACCACCGCATGCGACCTTTCGACAACTGAACTCACCTCGCACTACAATGCAACAATGACTTCCATTCTCGACCAGATTGCCCCCTGGAAACAAAAAAAAGCCAGGACCATCTCTTAGAGATCTTGGTTCAACAATGACCTAAACTCGGAAAGAAGAAAACTAAGAGCTGCAGAAAGACTCTGAAGAAACAACCTGACCATTATCCACCTCGACCTACTCAAATCCGAACATAGGGAATATAAAAAAACATCAAGAATGAAAAAACCTCATTCTTCTGTGATGCACTAAACAATGCCAAAAATCGACTCAAAGAACTCTTTAATATCATTAGACAACAAACTTCCAAGCCCCCCTCTTGCTCAGTGAAGGCCTCCAAAGAACTATGTAACAACTTTGCCAATTTCTTTAATGAGAAGATCACCAAGATCGAGCTCTCCTTGGATGACAACCACAGAATGCCCATCATTAGCCCGCCCACCAGTAAAGAAGACCACAACCCACCCAGGCACCCCCCATCAACTGGAAATCTTTTGCTCCCATCTCAGAAGCAGAGATCATCAAATTGATTACCAGTTCCTAACCCTCATCACACTTCTCGGACCCTATCCCTGCGCGACTGGTTAAGCAGCTCAAACTCACCCTAGCCCCTCTCTGGACCAAGATTATAAATAGCTCCCTAAGAACTGGAGTCATGCCAGACTGTCTCAAAATTGGTCAAGTAACACCACTACTAAAAAAAACGGGCTCTGACCCCAACGATCTTAACAACTTCAGGCCTGTCTCCAATCTCCCATTTTTAGCAAAAATCTTGGAAAGATGTGTCCTCCTGCAACTAACCCAACACATCGAGAACAACAACATCCTAGACCCTCATCAATCAGGCTTCAGAAAAGGTTGCAGCACTGAGACAGCGATCTTGAATGTCATTGATGATGTTCATAAATCACTAGACACTGATTGATGCTGTCTACTCATTCTCCTGGACTTATCGGCAGCCTTCGACACGATTGACCACAAACTGCTCATCAATGTACTGTGGGAAAGGGTCGGAGCAGATGAGGTGGTCCTACAGTGGTTTTCCTCCTTCCTGCAGAACCGCACCCAAAGAGTAAAAATTAAAAACTGCATGTCAGACCTACGCCCCGTAAACAGGGGTGTTCCGCAAGGTTCAGTTCGCTCCCCATCACTATTCAACATCTACATGGAGCCCCTCTCCAAGATACTCAAAAAGCTAACATCCCTTTCCACCTATATGCGGACGATACCCAGATCTACCTAGAAACTTCCTCCATTGATGACATACAGAGACTAAACATCACCCTAAAAGAAATCCAACACTGGTTATCCCTCAACCACCTGAAACTCAACCAAGACAAGACGGAAATCCTCATCATTGCCAACAAAGATAAGACCCCCCAAGTCCCAGAATGGTTAAAAACCATTGACGCTCTCAATTGCAGTCTCACCCCGGCAGACTCCGCAAAATCACTGGGAATCACTCTGGACCCAAACTTAGACATGGTCAAACACATCAAGAACACCGCTAAGAGCGCTTTTATTAACCTAAAACTGCTCAACAAAATAAAACCATTCATCCCTCCCAAGGTCCTCAAACAAGCTACTCAATCCCTGGTACTGTCCAGATTGGACTACGGGAACGCAACCCTCACAGGCACAGCCAAATCCCACTTAGCTCCCTTCAGAACAACTCTAAATGCAGCAGCCAGGATGGTCACTGGAATAAAAAAGTACGATCACATCTCTCCTGCTCTAAGAGAGCTAAAATGGATCCCAACAGAAATCCGCGCCAGCTTCAGAACAGCCTGTCTCACACACAAAGCCCTGCATACCGGTAAACCCGCATACCTGGCCTCCAAACTTAACAAAGCCGGTCAGACTAGGAACCTCAGGAGTACTAACACTCTACTTCTCATTCCGCCAAAAACTCGCAAACAAAAAGCCCTATCACGCTCCTTCTCTGGAAATGCGCCCAAAATTTGGAACTCCATCCCAGTCCATATCAGGACTAACCCCTCCTTTCCAAAATTCAAAAGCCAGCTCAAAGACCTTTTTCTCAACCGATCTTTCCCGAATGGATAGCTGACGCTCTACATTGGACCTCGCCCGGGGCAGCACACAATCACTTTATTAAGAGGACCTATACTTCACCTACCCCTTGTCTCATTCCTTTGTCCCCCCTCCCCGAACTGGATTAGTCACGAACTCAATGTGTTTATTTGTTACTCTTTATGTTTGAACTGTACTCGTCACAAATCAATATGTTCTATTATTGTCACTTCTTGTGTCTGATGACATTCTAATACAATGTTGTAAAGCGCTCCGATACCTTCGGGTCTGGCTAGCGCTATATAAAACTCTCTAAATAAAAAAAAAACTTGTTACTAGGATCAAAACCATGTAAAGCATTATCTGTATGATTTCTTCTTAGATTGATTCAACATTCACAGTCCATTCAAACTTCAATTTGTTTTTCACTTCTTGTCTTATTTCATATGCCTTCTCTGAAAAATGCCTTATAAACTTGGAGTAGAACTCTACTAACCCCTAAAAAAGCCTTCAAATCATCTTTGCACAATGCTACAGGTGTATCCTGGATCATAGTAATTAATTCTCTTTTGGGTTTCAAGCCCTCCTTGCTCACTTCATGACCCAAGAAATTCAACGTTCCTTAAATGAATATCGTGCTGTTTCATTTTCCTTCCCATCCTTAAATATCATCTTGGATGAATATTGTGCCTTTAAATCCCTTAAATAAATTGTACATCAATTTTTTAAATACAGCGGCCCTAGATGCCAAGCCAAAAGGCACCCTCACAAACCTAAAACAACCCATGGGTGTCAAAAATACAGTTACATTTTTACTGTCTTGGTGCAAACAAACCTGATGGTATACCAGTGACAAATCAATAGACCGAAACCATTGAGTTGGAGCTGAGAAAACCTCTCCACGACAATGTTCTCATTCAAATACCTCAAGTCAACACATAATCAAATCTTACCGTTAGATTTTCTTGCCACAACTATTAGGGCAATCCACTATGAGGCCTCCACAGGATCAATCGCCCCTGCATCCAACAATCTTTTCACTTCCACATTCACCTTCTGCCTCACAATCCACAGTAGATTCCTCATTTTGTGCACTTTTGGTATAGCATTTATTTTAAGAATTTTGTTTGTGTGAAACCTTTTAATGAACCAACTTCCCTAGAAAATGCTTCCAAAAGTTTCCTTCCTAGTTCCAAATTACTATCCATAATCAATACTTGCTCAGGGCTATTGGGATTTAAAACTATGTCCCAAGCCCTTTGATCTATCTACCCCAGCACTGATGGACCTTCCTCTGGCACATAAAGTTTTACCATGGCCTTTCTATTTTTAAATTTAAAAAACGGTTTTTTATCCAACCATTGGTATAGGATCGTCTGTGAAACGTTCTGGACAAATATCCAATTTAAGTAATTGGGTACCCACAACACATCTTCGAATTTCTCGTTCCACTCCTTCTTATCTACAATTGTGCAGGGTGAACCTGAGTCTGCTACAATTAAACGTATTGCACCCCAATCTAATTTCACACACAGTTTTTTCTACACCCCTCTGTAAGATTGCTTACAATCTCTTAAGGCATCCTGCTAGACACATTTATACACATCACACAATCTTTCCTTTCTACCTCATTACTGTCCTCAGTTGTAGATGAGTCAGAATCAGAACTGATATTATGAGATATCACATTTACCTTTTGCTCCTGCCGTTTCCGTTTACACACCTAGCACAGTTTCCCATAATACTACATATAGAGGACTTCTGATTCAGAGCAGGGCAATTTTTAATGTATGCTTGGTGATTGGCACTTCCACACCTGTAAAATGTTATCCGTGTAACTTTTAATTTGTTCTGATTCATACATCTAAATGTGTTTTTCATCTTCTCATCTTTGCCCTCCTTCTTGTACTCTATATTCTGGGTTTTACTCTTCCTTCAGGTTTTTATTTTAGCTACAACTTCATCCAGCCCCATTCTTGCAGAACTTCCCAACGCAGCTTTGCCACATTTATTAATAACTTCTGCTTTCCTGGCCACTGCAATCAGATCTACCCTGTATCCACAACCTATCCTGCACATATTCGTTATTGCCATGCATAAGTATGTGATCCCTAATACGTTTATCATATAGTGGACCAAATGTGCAATTAAGTGCCAGTTTCTTCAGAGCCAACACATATTTCTCTATGGATTCTGTTTTCCCTTTCTTCCTGTGATAGAAGTAAAATCTGTCTATCGCAATACACACAGAGGATGAATAATACTTTTCCAAATCAGTCAGTGCATTTGCAAAAACACCCTACTCATCTGGTATTCTTGTTTTTTTTTCAGTCGATTATAGACTTTGAGACCTTGAGGACCGAAAGAATGTAGAAGTATTTTCTTTTTCCTTTCATGGCTTAATTCGGCATCTTCAATAGTATTAACGTAATTAGCAAAATGTGTTCTTTCCATTCTTACCATTTTAAGGGTGGTTCACCTAGTACAGCTAAGAATGGTTGCAGTGGAGTCAGTCAAAATATTTGTGAGCCACACGTTATCACCAATGGAAGAGTACTATGAAGATGATCTCACTAAAGAGGATCACAATGCAACCAAGGTGATTGCAAAATTATTCAGTTAATGAAGGCTGTCATACTAAAATTGAATTAAGTGTAGAGCATTGACAGTAAACACATTATTCCCTTCTCCTGCCTCCGTTTTATGCCACAGGCTTTTACATACAGTATTTATAATGAAAGCCAAACCAAGGTCAGCTTAGATGTTAATAGGTTTGGAACAGTACGGAAAGCACCAGACTTCATAGGGGTGACCTTTCTTATTCCCACTCTAATTTAAACAACAGTAGGAAAAGTGTTGAACTTTGGAGGGGTTAAATTTACTATCCCCTCTCCAGTCTGTGCAATAGCAGGGGAAGGGTTGGATTTTGGGGGGGGGTTACATTTACTATTTTCATTCCAAACAACACAACAGTAGGAAAAGTATTGGACTTAGAAGGGGTAATATTTCCTATACCCACTACAATCTGTGCAACTGTAGGAAAAGCATTAGACTTCAGAAGGGTTAACTTTACTATTTCCACTACAAGTAACACAACAGTAGGGAAAGTGTTGGACTTCGGAGGGGTTAAAATGACTATTCTCACTCCAAACAGGATAACAGTAGGGAAAACATTCGATTTTGAAGCGATAAAATGTACTATTCCCACTCTAAACAGCGCAACAGTAGGGAAAGTGTAGGACTTTGGAGGGGTAAAATGTACTATTCCCAATCCAGTCAGTGAAATAGTAGGAAAATCGTTGGATTTCGGAGGGGTGCAATTTACTATTTTCTCTCCAAACAGCGCAAAAGTGGAGAAAGTGTTGAACTGCAAAGAGGTTAATTTTACTATTCCTACTGCAGTAAAAAAAAAGAGTAGGGAAAGTAAGTCACTTCAACTACATCACATATATAAGTAACACCATGAATATTAAACTCTTCATATAAAAATTATTTATTAACATGAAATATGTGTATATATATATGTGTAATAAGAAAAGTAAAAACAAATCATCAATTAAAAAAATTCAATCAAATAATAATCGATTAATAGATAATTGTTATTCAATTATTAATTAATTAACTTTTGACCGTCCAAACCTATCTGCCTGGACCTAAAATATAAGTAAAAAGTAAGTATTCCGTAATTTACATATTTAGAATCAATAAATAATTAATTAACAATTAATAATTCATTGTTAATTAAATATTACTTAATTATCTTCCAGCCCTATACCCCTACAAACTTAGCAGCCCACAATTAAAATATAGGCAAAGTAAATAAGCATTCCATAAATTGCATAATTAAAATCAATTAAATACTGAATTTTAAAAAATTAATACATTTTTAATTTATTATTAATTAATTAGCTTCCCAACCTATCCTCCTACAAACTTAACAGCCCGCAAATAACATATATCAAAAATAAATCAGTATTACGTAATTAAAAAATAAATATCAATCATATAGTTAAATAAAATGTAAATAAATATTTCATAATTAATTATTGCCTTATTAGCTTACTACCCTGTCCCCCTATAAACCCAACAACCCATTATAACACCATAAATTACTATTACAAATTTATCGAAAAATTCAAAATCACCTAAAATTACAAGCTATATTTAAAAAAACGTAATAACACTTATATAAACAACAGTACCACATAAAATTGATATATCAATGAAAACACATTCAAATAATTAAACAACTATATTTTTAGCCACTATGTTATTGAAAACGATATTAAAAGCATCAATATTTTTTAAAACGATATTACTTACCTCAAATCACAATATTTGTCTGATATTTCTGTCTCCCAATATTTTTAACTCAATATTTTGTCCAAACACCGTAAGGGCCAGGAGCCTTTGGCCAGGAGCCTTTGCCTTTACTGAAAGTGAAACTGACCTTCAGAGCTGCATGAATCAATGCCAAAGAAACGGGAAACACTAAGGATTAGCTATGAACTTTTTATTTCTTTTTAAGTTTGCTCATTGGTGTGACCCAGTACATGATTGTGAATACCTCGGGATGGGTCTGTCATTTTGTAAAGCAGGCGACCATTCACAAAGAATCATCACATCTAATTTGAATGTTCCTTCCATGTGAACATAGCGGTTTCTCCTAAAACCCTGCGTTCAAAGTGGTAGTTTAAAAGCTTCACTCTTTTAAAATGCAAACCCACCCACTTTGACAGAGTCTGGGTGGAAATGCAGCTCTTGAGTCTGGACTCTAATGTTCCATGGAGCATAGCTATACGTTTCTTTCGGATGTGCTTAGATTTTGCAATGTCTCCCTGCAAAACATCAATTAATCTCAAAGAAAGGTATTTAAGAAATGTTTCAATCATATATGTGGAAAATAATATTATTCATTTTTATCTGCTATCGTTCAATTAGTCGGTTTTGCTAAGCACCACCTCTGAAGTTGTACGTTTCAATGTTTGACTTTGCTACAATTGCAGTCTCATGTTTTCTACGACATTCTTGGACTTTTTAGATTTTTACCTGAGAAACATGGGTTTCTTTATTCCCTGACGTATGAATGGAAAATGCAAGAAAATTACAAATGTCAGGTAAATTTGTTTCTCACAGCTGCACACATCCATCTGACAGTTATAGTTTAGATTCTGAAGAAATGGATGACTCATTATCCAAGAAACATTCTGCAATTCTTAAGCCTAAATCATCCACTAAAATGTCTTCCTCAACTAATTCCATTAATAAAATCCATTAAAAGATCCCCCATCTACAGTCAAGCCGTCCTCATACATCTCCAATGACTTTCTTTTCGGTGAAATCAGAGCTCTTTGGGCCACATGTTTGAAGCCTTTTTGAGGTTGCAAATGGGCCAATTCGCAGAATCGGCCCGTTTGCAAACGCAAAAAAGGCTTTTCACATGTATCAAGCCTACATTGCAATTCGGTAACCTGTTACTGAATCGCAATTTGTTTTGTGATTCGGTATTAGGAAGGGGTGTCCCTTCCTAATAACGAATCGCATCGGTATGTAGGAATGTTTTGCGGCTGAAGTGCAGTCGCAAAACATTCGCATTTTACCACCTACTTTAAGTAGGTGGCAACCCAGTCGCAACAGGAAAGGGGTCCCCAAGTGACCCCTTCCCCTTTGTGAATGTTTGTAGAAGCATTTTTTAGGAGCAGGCAGTGATCCCATGGACCACTGCCTGCTCTTAAAAAAAATTATGGAAAACTTTAAATTTGTCTTTTTGTAAAGCATCCTGTTTTCCTTTAAGGAAAACGGGCTGCTTTACAAAAAAAAAAGATTGCTTTATTTAAAAGCAATCACTGACATGGCGGTCTGCTGACCTCAGCAGGCCACCATCCCTGTGATTTTTGCAATTCCTAATGGGTTGCAAATTGCAACCTACCTCAATAATATTCATGAGGTAGGTCATTCGCGACCCACTGTGAATCGCAGAAAGTGTTCAACACACTTTCGTACATGCTGTTTTGCGATTTCCTAATTGCGAATCACAAGGATTCGCAATTTGGGAATCGCAAAACGGTTTCTTCATACATCTGCTGGCACATGCATCAAGGTAGGCTATTGCGATTCCTTAATTGCGATTATTAAGGAATCGCAATTAAGGAATCGCAAAAGCCTATGCATTTAGGAATCGCTATAAAAATAGCGATTCCTAAACATTCCTTAATTGCGACTCGCAAATTGCGAGTCGCAATTAAGGAATGCCGTCCCATTCATTCCTATGGGCCTACAGGCCCATAGGAATGAATTGAGATTGCATGCGCAATTTGCGAGTACCAGTAGGTACTCGCAAATTGCTCATGCAATTTCAAGGGTGCAACGGTGTCAAAATGACACCCTGTTGCACCCCTGAAATTGTGATGTGCACCCATGTTGCGCACACACATGCCCCAAGGGCATGTGTGTGTGTGTAACCTAAAACTTTAAAAATGCATTTTAGTGCATTTTTCAAAGTTTTTGCAAATTACAGACAAGTTTGATTTGTCTGTAATTTGCGGTCCCAAATAGCGAAATCGCTATTTGAAAGTGCTTCTAGCATTGCATTTAAGGAATTGCAAATTGCGATTCCTTAAATGCAATCGCAATTTAGGAATTCGCAAATAATTGCGAATTCTTAAATTGCGCATAGGAAACACTTTCATGCATCTCCAAAGGCCAATTTGCGATCGCAAACGGCCGATTTTTGCGAATCGCACCGCTTGCAATCGCAAAAACCTTTGATGCATGTGCCCCCTGGCCCTTTGTCCCTGGATGGAGGAAACTGATAAAAGACCGCAAAGGCTACATGATAAGTGGTCTCTCGTGGAAAAGAAAGTTACAGGGACAAAATAGAGAGTGAGTGACATGCAGGACATCTTATTACAATATTTTTTGATAGTTCTAATTACATAACAAAGCAAAAAATATCGCTATCAGGAGAAGTAGCAACCCCCCTCAATTGATGACAATGTGTTTCTGTCTGACTCCGTTTTTATGTTACGTGAAAAAACTGAATAAAATGTTTCTACACAACTACCATTCAAATTATTATAATTCTATTTGATCTAAATGTATTCACTGTGATTAATTGAAATCTTATCATACATTCTCTTCTCTCTCCCTCCTCAACCTTCTTCTCCCTTTTACTTTCTCCTTACTGACAGTGTATTCCCTTGTTTGGACTAAAATGTATTATATCTATAATAATGTAGTGAATTTTGGTTCATCATCTCGTACAGCAAAGATTTCAGATCATTGCCAATATGTTTCTTAGTCCTGGATATTTCTATAGATGAATGAATAAATTAATGAAAAGGGATTTGTAGAGCGCAAACAAATGCCCAAAGGCATCAAGGCTCTAATTGTGGCTAGTCCTGGAGAGGGAGCACACCTGAAAGGGTTTTCAGTGTTCAGTGACCTTGAACCTCCTTTAGATGGTGAAGAGACACATTTTTAAGGCCTTTTGGATTGGTGTATGAGATTGGAGCTGGTAATGAAGCGGGGAAGTGAGTTCCAATGCCTGGCTGCTGTCACTGAGAATGCCCTACCTCCCCATCATGACATTCGAAATTTGGGGACAATCACCCGGTTATGACTTGAGGACCGGAGCTGTCTGGTTTTAAGACCTATGGGCCCAGTATTGTGCAATGCCTTGTGAATAATACATAGAGCTTTAAAGACAATGTGTTTTTTCACAGGCAGCCAGTGGAGCTTAGATATCCCTGCAGAGACGATTAGTATTTGAGAAAACCGAGAATCAATCCTGCTGCCACATTTTGTACCAGTTGTAACTTGGCAACAGAAGAACTGACATGAAATGGCAGGCAGAAAGGTGTATTGTAATCCCCCACAGCGGTGCCTGAGAAGGCACTGCCTCCATTGTGGGGTATGCGATCGGAGCAACCACCTGATGGGCTGCTTGAGTCCATCGGAAGCTGACGGTCGGTCCCTGGGCCAATGCGGTCGGACCGACCACATCCTAATGCGGCGGTCTGACCTCGGTTAGAGTTGTCGGTCCCACCGACATCATAATTGGCCCCTTTATTTGTAAACCCTTTTAGAAATATTTGTAAGTTTCATATATTATGCTCAATAAAACATTAAAACTTAAAAAAATTATCAATTCACGGACGTTTCTGCTTCAAAGTGGAGGTGACCCACATCTCCATAGTTCAGCCTACCGACAGTCAAGGCTTTCATTAGCATTTAAACAAACCTAACAAGATAAAATAATATTTGCCAAATAAGTCTTATTTTGAATTTCATAATGTGTGATTACTGCATGAAATCTTTCTATACTAAATGCAACATTATAGAGCACATACTGAAGGAAAAAGTACTTTGAATTATCTAATAAATATACACAGATTATTGATGAAAAATATCGTTTGTATGAAAATATTTTTTTATAGGTGCTCTCAAAAAATCCACTTGAGGACAGTATGGCATCTCAGCAACAATAATCTTAATGATGAACATTCCTTAGATTGATAATTATTGCCCAGTTGTACAAAAGCTTGCTAATTGCAAATCGGTCGCAAACGTATTTTCGCCCAAAAAGGTGCCTAGAAAGCCTAGAACATGGGGAGTTTGATGACGGAAATGTACTAGATGATGTGTACCTGTAACATTAAGGAAATACATGCATCTGGCTATTATCAGGTTCTGCCATGCTCACACTTACAATTTTTTCCACCAGGTGACAGTGGAAATGCATTGAGACCATGGATTCTGAGCCCATACCTAGTCCCCGCAGACCATAATGAGAGGCATTATAACATTGCCTATTGACACACCAGATGCCTCTGATGGGCACGGTCGGACTCCATTTCTTGGCATAAGTCTTGCATGTAAGTGGTGAGGATCACCTCTCACAGGGCACCCCCAGAAAGTCTGCCTCCCTCCCTTCACATGGCAAGCCAAGCACAACATCTGCAGCGTTCCCCAAGGCTCATTCCTCATCTCAACACTCTTCAACGTCTACATGACTTCACTCGCAGACATCATCAGATCACACAACATCAACATCATCTCCTACGCCGACGACACACATCTCATATCATCACTCTCTGTTGACCCCTCCGCAAAGAAGACCAACTTTCACAACAGCAGGAAGGAAGTCTCAGCATGGATGAAGGACAACTGCCTAAAACTGAACATGGACACTGCCCTCTGGAACAACTCCTGGTGGCCGTCAGAACTCGGACCTACCCCCACGCCGAAAGGCCAGGCCTGCAACCTCTGCATCATCCTAGACAGTGAACTCTCCATGAAACAACAGGTTAATGTAATCTCCTCAGCCTGCTTCCACAAGTTCCGCATGCTCTGCTAGATTTTCAAGTGGCTACCCATCGGCACAAGGAAGATAGTAATTAATGCCCTCATCACCAGCCGACTGAACTTCAGCAGCGCACTCTATGTAGGCACCACCACCCAACTCATGCACAGACTCCAGACAATCCAGAACATAACTGCCAGACAGATCCTTAACGTGCTCAAGAGAACCCACATCAGCCAGCACCTGAAAGACCTCCAGTGGGTCCCGGTCAAGAAGAGATGCCATTTGAAGCTCATGACCCATGCCTACAAAGCTCTCCAGGACCAAGGGCCTGCCTACTTGAACCACCAGCTACACTTCCACCGTCTTCCCAGGAACCTTTGCTCTGCACATCTCCCCCTTGTGCAGATCTCTTGCATATGCCACTGCCATACCAGAGGAGGTTCCTTCTCTCATCTCGCCACCAAAGCCTGGAACATCCTCCCCCTCTGCAACACAACCTCGCTGACCAACTTCAGGAAGGGGCTCAAGACCTGCCTCTTCGAATGAGACCTGCTGCAAGTGCCTGGATACCCTCGCGGGTGACAAGCCGTGCTCTGTAAATATTACTTGCTTGTTTGATTGACTATGTTGTAAATTATTGTGGCCAAATCTTTCCCAATACTATCAAAGCGCACAGCAATGCTCTGCTGCATGTGATGCATGTTCCTATTAATGATTCACAACTGCTTGTTTTGCAGGTGTTGATTTTGGAGTTGGGATGGCTCTAGGCCAAGAAACAACTAAGTGCTGCCATCATCCTCAGCAGCATTATGTGCAGCACAACCACTTTTGCACCCACGCCCTGCTACAACACGCTGGTGTTGGCTCACACTTGGCTGTGTAGTTGCACTTAGAGGCAGAGGGACATCATCACCCTCTGTTACTGCAGCTCCTGCTGGCCCTCACACATTGCAGTTTTGTGGTGGGGTGGTGCTGCCATGACTGTCTATGGGGATTGGTTCCTCTTCTGCCATGTTGGCATCCTCTGTGGGATAAGCTCTGTGGGAAAAATAAGATACATTTTATTCACCTATATGATGTGCAGCACAATAAATGTACATATGACTCCTAAGCTGGCTTTTGGATTACATCACCCATAATGCATGATACTGGCAAGAAACGTGTCATTTGGAGTAGAACTGTCTGATGCATGCTGCTGGACTATGATGGTGTGGGCATGGAGTTGTGGTCTGAGATGTCCCAAAAGGTGATATGTGACACTTACTTTTTGAGGGTCCTGGTACTGAACTATCGAGGTCCCTGATACCCACGGCGGCCTCCCTCTCCAATGTGGTCTTCACCATGGTCTCTAGTCCAGTGGGTGGTGGTACTGTGGGTGGGCCACCACCTGTTCCCTAGGAGTCCTTCAGTTGTTGGGCCACCTCTTCATTGGTCCGTTACCTGAGGTCATACCACCTCTTGATGATTCCATCTATGGAGAGGGGCTGACTCCAACTGCATTAACGTTTGCTTGAATTTCCTGCCAGATTTTATTTTTTTGGGACTCTGGCACAGTCCTCAATGCCCCCCAACATCATGATGCTCACAGCACTCCTCTGTGAGTATCTCAAACTACTCCTCAGTAAATTCGAGTTCTCTTTGCAACTCAATTCGCAATTTGCGATTGAACTCGCAAAATTGCTAGTCAGAAACAGGTTGCTTCACAATATTGGTAATCTATATTAGCGATGCCCAAAATTGCGAAGCAGCTTGTTACCGACTCACAATTTTGGGTCTCACATCGTACGTACAACCCAATTTGTGATTTCCTATTTGCGATTCGCATGGATTCGCTACTAGGAAATTGCTAATTTTTTGGTTCATACATATGGCCCTATGTTCCATGTGAGTCCATTATTGATGGTCCTACAGAAGGGAAGAAAAATCTACCTGAAAAAATATAATTTATGAAACTTTAAGAAGCAATCAAAAAACTTAGAAGGTTCTCAAAGTATCTTAACACTAGGCAAACTCATGTCACCAACACCACCAAGATTTTCTTCAGCATCCAGAAAAAAGCATACATTTTATGATTTAACTAGATCAGAACAAGAAAATCTTTAAAAAATAAATGAATATTTTGAGCTGAGATTTTAATTAAACTAAAGACTAGGGGTGAACGAAATGTGCGTAAATTGCTTTTGCATATTTACATGAAAGTTTGGCAAAATCATGTCAAAATATGTGGAATGCAAATTCATCATTTCAAGGTACATTTAGAGCACAATGCGTCAATTCTTGGCTTGTAGAACCAAAAAAAAAGCACTGTGAACAAGAGTTGCTCAAGTTCTTTTGGTTCTGTGCACTGTCTGTAAATTTTTACTGAAAATCACATCTTTTGCAGGCAATTTGATATCACAAATGGTGCAAAATTATGCAAAGTGGCATACCAGCATAGTATTGGGAAACTCTCGTAAGATGTGTATCGCAAAATTGTGCGAATTACTCCAGAATTAATTTTGTCCAGGCCTACTAAATTGTCTTACTATGTTCATTTGCTAGTAATGCAGCTCATGCAGAGGGCCTGAATCTGAATTTTTGCAGATGGAGTACAGTCCATCAAGGTTGTGAACGACATTACGTCCACCACACTGATCGACTACCACCTGCAAAATTTAGAGATCACATTTGGCCCAGAAGTGATCTCTGTATCTTGATGTGAACCACTGTCATGGTAGATCCTGTCAAGGTACAAAAGGTTTGGTGGACGACTGCTGTCAATTTTGATGGCTGCCCACCAAACTTTACCAAACTATTAGATTTTCAAAAATGAACCTCCCATTTTGGGAGTTTGTTATTGTAAAACAGATACCTAATGACCCACACACCCTGGGAGTTTTTTTTCTGACTGTAGAGGTCATTATTTGTTTTTTTCTGTGCCTCACGGCCAGATTTCTCCTGATGGTGACAGACAGGCAAAAAAGGGCATCACACCATGCACCCTAAATAGGAAGGGAAATATATTACTCTTTGTCCAAACGACCTCTACTTCATCTGGTTATTGGTGGAATCTTCCCTTTGGCTAAGCCACCACCAGTAGGGAATGCGGGCCATCAGTTTGGCAGGTAGGATACTAAATCACATTTGGTGTACCCTGTCTGCCAAACTTTAAATCTTTCTAGAGAATGAAGAATTAGTAATGCTTGTTTGCATGCATATTTAAATCCAGTGAAAGAATGTGAAAATGCTTTAGCGCGATGCAGGGTCAGCTATGTATGTCAGTTCTATAAGCATTATGAAAAGATGTGTTTTGTCTATTGTTCCAAAACATTATCACTTAGAGGTGCCATGTGGAATGCATGACCTCTCAGATATGGACAGACTCATCCAGTACCCAAGGTTGTTACAAATTGTTGCAAACTGTGTCTCTTTCAGCAAGAGAAAAGAAAATCAACCATATGCCCTATCTCGCGAAGTCGCTCTGAAACTAATAAAGAATTGGATCCCAGACATGGCAGCCTATTTCTTTTTTCCAGAAGAAGAAAGCATATACAAATGCTAAGTTCATGTCTTTTGTAGTCATGAATGTTATTCCATAAAGTGCAGAATACCACAATGATCATTACACAAAGCATATTGCTTCCAATGTTTTTCATCCTTAGTATTTGTTTTGGCAATCATGGTAATCTATTGGCCTGCAGAATGTACTTTCTTCTATTGTTAGTAGTTTAATTAGTACAACGCTTTAGCATGTTGCTGACTAGAAAAGTAATATACCCTTGTTTTAAATGGAAATTTTTAACATTTCCCATAATTTTGAAAAATGTAAACAGTCTTATAGATCTATTCCTTACTTTTGTTTATTCAATCCATGATTTACAGATAGCTTACACTGTGGCATGTTACAAATTATTACACTTTTTAAAAAACTTATAAATCCACATCACTTTATAAAATGATACAGAGACTTTTTACCACAGATTTTATTTTTGCTTTATTTAGGGCAAACTCGGCTCACTTTACATGAGCCCCAGTTGTATTACAGACGGACACATTCCTTTTATTAGGCACAGGGAGATTAAGCGCTTGATTACGATGGCGGACCCATCATCCCGGGGATGGGGACGGCCCGCCTATAAGGCGGCGGTCCCACAAATGGCAATACAATGCGGCCGCCACCACGGTGGCCACAAGTGCCATGTTTTCCATTCCGGCGGGTGCTGCTGTCTGCAGCACCCGCCGCAATGGAAAAAATGCAAGTTTTGCATTTCCCTGCACCATGTGACAGGCACCACGCGGTGACTGCCACATGGTGCAGGGAAACCGAACTGCCCCTGCTCAAGGGGGGACCGCAACCGGCCCCCAAAGTCCATCCCCGTGGGTGAACTGCCATGGGAAGGCTGGTGGGGATCCAGCATCGTTATTAGACCGGCGGTGCCTGCTAGGCACCGCCGGCATGCATTGGATGCCGAGGGCCTGCAGCGCCCGGCAAGCTCAAGGGGCCTTTCGGATTTGTGGCGGTCAGACTTCCTGACCGTCAAGAACCCACCCACCATCAAAATATGGCAGGTGGGGAAAGGCCTCAAGATCTCGGTGAACCCGCCACTGGCAGCCTGTCGGTGGTGGGTCCACTGCGTTCGTAGTCAGCCCCTAAGTGATTTGCCCAGAATCACAGGATGTTGAGCGTCTCTGCCGAGACTTGAACCTGGTTCCCCAACTTAGAGGTCGACCAGCTCTGTCCCTTAGGCCACATCCTCTCCCTTAATTAGCAATTTCAGGTCATCTTCTGTAGATAACCTTTGATGAATGAAAAATGATTTAATGCTAGTGCACCTTTAACTTGAGCAGATACGGACTATATATAAGCCAGGTCACAGGGACATTGGATGACATAAAATACATTGAAATTGATAAAAATGCTCCAGGGGATCTATTGTATGACTATATCTCAATTATTTCTTCTATTTATTAGCATATTTTAGATAGCATTGAACAGTCTTAGTGACTGAGCACTTTACTTATGACTAGATTATAAATTACAGGTTACAAGAGCGATAGCTACAAATAATAAACATATATAGGATATAGGTATGGTAACAGATTGCCACAAAGACCATGCAAGTTGCAGCGTACAAGACTGAAGACTGTACATGACACTGATGTATAAGGAGAAAAAACAGTTAACCACATTTTTCAAGCATTACACACATAGGTGGAAGAGGTAAAGGTGCATCACATAAAAATACAGGTGAAAGAACAATCTATGAACATAAAGACATATTATCAGTATTACCTCTAATAGTTTTAAAGAGAATTTCTGGAATAGGCCGCACTCGAGACAGAAATGGCCCCTTTGTAGTATGAAGTGGCACTGGAACAACATACATTTTAAATCTGATTTGAAGGTGTCATAAAATGAGGTTGTCCTGATGGCTCGTGAAATAGAGCTATGACAAACAATTATAATAATTGGTAGGTTCACCTATGCACGTCGGCTTATATTTTCACATTCTTCTAGAGCACATAATGCTTACAAACAACTATGCGGCATATTTACAAGGGCATTGCGCCACCGGAACATCACTTTTTCCAACGTTCCAGTGGCGCAATGCCCTGCTACATATTTACAAACCGGCGTTAAACCACTTTGTGTGGCTATATGCCGCATTGTAAATATCATCCCCTTTCGCGCAGGTATCTGCGTGAAAGGGGCGTGCAATGGGTGCTGCTGTGGGCTTTCCACCAAAACACCCATTGTTTTTTGGCTTCCTTCCTTCACATAAACAATCATCCCTGCAACGCAGACACACTTGCACTATGGCACAAGGGTGTCTGTTGGTGCTAGGAAGCTTTTTTAGCGCCAGCACAAGGGAAGACACAGGGGTGCGCCGTATTCTGGTAAATAACGGCACATCCCAGCGTTTTTTATATGAGGCAGCACGGCTCTGCTAAATTACAAGCAACACCACGCTGCTCCATTTCCTTGTAAACATCCCCCTTTGTGTTCACCACATCAAGTTTGTAGCACTTAATCTAACAATTAAATTAAGGACAAACAACATTTCACATACTTCCATCCGTATACTGTGAAACTTCTCCAGGACTACAATTCTATGCAGAGCATTTCATGGCTTTATTAGTGGCATTCCACACTATATAAAAGCTAACATATTTTTGATCGTACCATTTGTTCCAGATTTTTCTTAAAAGCAGTAGCGGCCCGTGGTGGGAGTGCTGCCGGGCGCTGACGTGGGGCGGGGGAGGGGCAGGGTGGGTGGGGGGTAGTAAACTACGGATTACTGCCGATTAGAGGTAAGTAAACATATAAATAAATAAAACGAATTTCGTTGCGCCCGCTGTTGTATTCCGCTTTAGGGGTCCGTATATAGGCTTTCCTGAATCATGTCCTTATATAGGCACAATTCGCCTTGCCCTTATATAGGCATAGAATCCCTGTCCTTATTTAGGCATTAACCGTGCACTCCAAATACAGGCATGGTCACCGACATCCGTCCACCCTAACGTCACAACGAGTTCTTAGAAACCAGACCCTTAAGCTTCGGGAGTTCCCTAGCACAGGACTATTGATTTCTCCAAGAACTCATCTATTATGTATGAACCGTTATACCTTAAGGGTTCATTCCTGACGTCTTCCTCTGTCCGACTTCACGTCAATGCTAACATTCCAAGACACCTACCAGGTATAAATATACCTTCCCTTGCCCAAGCAAGTTAGAGGAGACTTCGACTTCAGAGGAGCCCGTATCCCGGCCTGGACGCACTGAGAAGACGCTGTCATTCCTGCATGCAGACGAATCCAGCTTCCAGTGTTCTGACTCCCTTCGCGGGGTGTTACAGTTCCAAGATCCTGCAGGAGATTCCCACCTCTCTCATTCTCAAGGTATGGAGCTGACTAGATCCTAGAGGGACTCTTGGCATACTAGACTTGGCATACTAGATTTAACATACTCCTAGTCTACCATACTAGAGAATACTCCACCTACTTCTACCTTTTCCCTACACCTAGACTAGGTTAGGTACATTGGGGTAGAACTAGCATAGAGACGCATCGTATGAGTACTCGCATTCTTAGCTCATGTTATTTATGTACGTGATTATATGCTAAAAGATAATGCTAGCGCAGTATTATTTATTTCTACTGCTTACGCTGTACATTATTTATCTTGCATACTGTCTTGTGATCATAACAGCACATATCTCTTACACGAGAAACAAGACTGTTCAATAAAACCCTTTTTATTGAAACGCCTGTCTTTCCTTTCTGTGTAACTCTGTAGAAACTAAGCATGCACGATTGACTGAGTGAAACTGTTATCTATTGTTTCCACGATTCTGAGACATGTTCCGATTCTAAAGGGAAACAAAAGTTGTCATGTTTTTCAGTTGCCAGAAACTACTCCCTTCTTGTTCTCAAGGAGTTTCTAGTGGCCTCTGAGCTAGCTGGCACAAGTAATTAAGTTTAATATACTCGATAGGGACATACCGACCTTAGTCCTATGTCAAGCCTATAGGTTATATTATTCCAATGCGCAGAGCCTATTAGGGAAATAGGAACTACACTACAGCGCTGCATCGCCAAATGTGATGCAGTGCGCGCAACGAAATTCGTTTTATTTATTTATATGTTTACTTACCTCTAATCGGCCGTAATCGGTAGTTTACTACCCCCCACCCTGCCTCTCCTGCCCCACATCAGCGCCCAGCAGCACTCCCACCACGGGCCGCTACTGCTTAAAAGCTTTTTTTTTGCAGAAAAGGGTGTCTGAGTGTATATTTGTTCGATTACGTCACTTGAAACTATTTCACCAGAAAAGTCAAATTACCACTAAAAATATTTTACTTTTAACTTCTTCCAATCTGTAATTGCATCCATCAGTGGGTGAAGCTGCTTTTCTTTTGCAGCACAATAGTTGATGAATGAGTTGCTTAAGTTTAATTTATGCTGCTCTGGATGTTTGCTGACGGAATGGCAATACGATCTTTCCACATACTCGGACTTACTCTTTAGATATTTCAAGAAGGTTTGCGTGCTTTTACAATATCTTAAATTGAAGTGTATGTATGTATGTGTTTGGTATTTATACAATACAAACACAAAAAAGCAGCTGAGAGCGCTGTACAATGTTAAAAACAAGCATAAAACAAAGTCTGTTGACTGTTGATACATTGTTATGTAGTCCTCTTTAGAGGTATGTGTCTTCACCTCTCTACTAAGGGGCCGATTCCGATTCGGGTCGGAAATCTCTCCTACCGAGCCGGACCCGGAGAGATTTCCGACCGAATCGGACCCTAGCAGCCCGACCGAACGAGTACGATGCGCACGTATGCCATCGGACTCGAGTCGGTCGGACTCCCATTGAAGTCAATGGGAGCCTGTCGTACAACGCGTACGCGGGCTCCCATTGACTCAATGGGTGCGAGGCGGACAAGGGCGCCCCCTACAGCGTGTACGTGGCGAAGCGACTCGCGCCATACACGCACAGGTAGGGGGGACCCCTGTGTGCGACTCGCGCGGCTACGCGTACAGGGGGGTCTGACACGGACCCCCAAAGTACGGCTCCGACTGCTTCTTCGTGCCGGACGGCGCGAGTCGGTCGGACTGCTCGCGGCACGCATCGTACTTGCTCGGCCAGGGAACGTCTCCATTGCGAGGTGCGCTGCGCATCCGTGCGAGTCGGTCGGTGCGGTTGGGACGGGCGTACGAGTCGGTCGGCGAATTTGCACGCGCTCGCATCGTACTCGTTCGGCCGGACGCACGTACGAATCGGTCGGGAATAAGGCCTCCGAATCGGATCCGGTTCAGCCAAATCCGATTCGGTGCCCTACCGGCCGAGATCGGAATCGGCCCCTAAGTTGGAGCATCGTCGAGGTGGTCCCAAGGGATAAGAGGATGATGTTCCAGATTCTGGGGACATCTTGGGTGGATAGATGAAAAGCACAGTGTTTATTACTGTCTGCGCATCAGCTTTAGTGAAGGACTTTACCCAAAGTGTTTTGAAAACATGGAAGAAAGTAGCAAATGGAAGTCATTAAGCCTACAACATCTCTCGAAGCGCAGCACACTTGGCCCATCCACAGATAATTGGATGCCCTTCACTAACACTCTGTTTGACAGCCAATGATTTAATCGTAGAGCCTCTTGAGATGTTGTAATCAGAGAGACGTTAGTAACAGGAATCCAATCATGAGTGGAGCAGAACTCCCATATGGGATTCTACTTTGTGCAATAATGAGTGGGCCTTTGGTCCCGCACATGGATGTATTGGGTGTGGGAACCCCAGAACAGATTTTACTGGTTGGAGAATGCGGCTAGTAAAATCACTATGGGAAGGTGCTGCATTGACTCCTAGACCCGTTTTCCTGCCCCCGTGCAAACTTCAAAAGAACAGATGATTGACAGAATGGTCACCACACCACCACAGTATGTACCCAGCCATTTGCAAATCAGTCCCTTGCTCGCTGTGCCACTGGATTCAAGCTAGCCTGGCTGATGAGTGGGTGATACCACAAAACCGGTCCCAGGATGCTTGTTTCCGATCCAGGGAGGACCTGGCTTGGCAGTTCGGGCTGGACTGTTCCCATGAGGAGCAGGATCAAGACTGATTTGCATGTGGCTGGGATACATCTGACGTGGCATGGTGAGCAAAAGAACAATGGATTTAACCCAGATCTCTGGACTGGGGGCGAATATTTGATTTATTCAGCATTCTGTCCATCATCTTCATAGATATGATGCATTTCTGCTCTCTCCCTTTGATGCAGCACAGGACAGCAACTGCCCTTGCTGCATTGCATCAACGTTTAGAAAATCTGCCCCATAGTGTGTACCTTATTCCAACAGTGCTTGCAACTATAAGGCTCAATAACACCTGGCCACCTACATGTTAGAAAGTGCTAGGCATGTCTTTATCACAAACTAAAATGTAATGTCAATTATTAAATGCTTATTAATTATAATGTTCATTGAATATACTGTGTCACAATATCACATTAACACAAACAATAGATTGAACGTCATGCATCTGTGGGAGTATGAGATGTCTGTACATCTGGCTTGTTGGTTGAGTGCTATTTGACAATGCTGAAGTATGAAAATCTCTTGCTAACATCTTTATCATAAGCAACATTGGATTAATCTTTGCTCAAAGATAGAAGATTTAACAAGTATATAATTTAAAATAAATGATTTTATAAGGTTCGAGTAAGAAAATATTAAAAGAATCTATAAGTTAACTTTGTATATATCTAATTCGCCAGATAACATGCATAAACATGAAAAGCAACATGCAAAAAGAAACGCATGATATGAAAGACTTTAGAAAATACCTCGCAGTTTCCGGTGAATGGGAGAAATCTTTTCTGTATCAAAAGAGAAGCAGAGAGCAGCAAAACTGACAAATCTGAAGGCGTAACATCAGCTGCTCAACCTAAAAAAAAAAACGGAAAAAGTCTCCACCTGCAACTACACAAAGACACCAGCAATCAACCTCTAAAAGTGCAAGCGCCACCTCTCATCATAGAGGCAGCAAGATGAATTTACTATATAGAAGAAATACATCACAGAGGCTGAAACATCAAATACTGAAAGAAATTGATAAAACAACCCCGAGCTTCAAAATGAAAATGACGAAACTAGCTATAACTTAATGAGGCTGTCAAGAGGGACTATATATAATGGCACAAAATCAATACATTTTAATTATTCTGCATGCATGGCAGCTTTTTGTTAAAAATCTAAATTTTTTATGTATTACCTTTTAGTTATTTACAATATTTAGACTGAGATTAGTTTTATTATAGAGTTTTTTGTAGTTTAGAATATCTTGTAGATATAGTTAGGTATGTTACATTTTAGAAGTGTTTTAGGGGCGGTTAATGTAGTATGTGTATAGATATATGTGTATAAATAAATGTATAGCTGTGTGCATTAAGTGTTATTAAAATATATTGTGGATTAGATTATAGTTTAGATGTTAGAATGTGATGTTATGTTAATAAGATTTGTAGAGCACATGGCTGCCCCAGCAATGTGGCTTCCCAGCGCTTTCCACAAAAGAAAAGCATCATATAACACAGAGAAGCAAAGAGGGGGTGAGGAAGAACCTACTTTGTGACAAGCCAATTTTTTTTTTTACTTCAGATATTTTTATTTCATATAAAACAGCAAAAGAAAACTAAAAGAGCAATCATAACAAACATATGCAGTACACTCCTGTTGCGGGAGTACGGAAAAAGGCAATGCATCAGTTGAATAGTAGCACAAGTGAAAATATACAAATATGTCAGGTGTATATCATAATAGGTGCCTATAAGATTTCTTCTGTCTCACACATACATGGTAGTAGACGTATCGAAAGACCGAATAGTCTAGCATTGAAAGACTTGAGGGATACTAAGACGTTGTGCCGATTGGTCTTGTCCAACA
The DNA here is from genome assembly GCA_963921515.1 of Calotriton arnoldi. Lineage (NCBI taxonomy): Eukaryota > Metazoa > Chordata > Amphibia > Caudata > Salamandridae > Calotriton > Calotriton arnoldi. Next base: position 97,883 of record CAWUFW010017359.1, read on the forward strand.
GGGGCATACATAGAGAGAGGTCCGATGGCTCATGAAAGGAGAAGGAGAAGGTGTAGGGGAAAGAGGAAGCCCTGGGAGGGGAAAGTAGGAGCGAGAAGAGAGAAAGAGAAAGACAGAGATAGGAGAAGGAGATATGCTACACTGGACGGGGCTCACAATAGTTGTCGGAAGAGCTAGGCGGGTGTGGGCAAACAGTGATGGTACACCCTGGTCATCTCCCTAGGAATAAAAAACCAAGTTTTAAGCTGTTTCATAAAGCAAAGTTGGTTCTGTGTGTTTCCTTAATTCCGGAGGCAAACTATTCCAAAGGACCGGTGCCAAGACCCAAAAGGAACGGCCTCCTAATCTCTTTCTTTTAACCAGAGGAATCACTGCCAGGTTTAAATTGGCTGATGGAAGAGCTCTTGTAGGAAGATAGGAGTGCATGAGTCCTGAGAGAATGGGGGCTCCTGATGCAGTCATGATCTTGTGCGCAGTACTTAGAACTTTAAATTGTATACGCTTCTTGATGGGCAGCTAGTGGAGTTTCTGAAGGAGCCCAGAGGCGGAATAGAACTTAGGGAGAGAGAGAACAGTAATCTGGCAGCAGCATTTTGGATCGACTGCAGCTTCTTAATAACTGATTTCTTGCCACTTAACTACAAGATGGTACAGTAATCCAGGTGAGACAGGCTAAGCAATTGATTAATCAACTGCCGAATGTAAGGCTGGAAAAAGCTGATAATAGGTTTGAGTCCACTCAGAAGGTCAAAACACGTACCTGCAAGAGTTTTTACTTGGGGCTCAAAAGCACAGGTATCATCCAACCAAAAGCCCAGGTCCTTTATGGATGATTAAGGCATGGGACGGATCCCCAGGGCTACTGGCCTCCAGTGATCTCCCGAAGGCCTGGGTTTTATGCAGTTTTTTTTCATCCAAATAGTGACTGCCAGCATACACTTATGGAAATTAACAGTGTTTTTGGAAGCATCCGCTGAGAAGGTGACAAAAAGTTGAGTATCATCTGGGTAAGAATATAAAGGAAACACCGAAGGACTCCACAATCTCTGGCAGCGGCCTGAAATAGACGTTAGAAAGAATGAGGCTCAACCTAGAGCTCTGTGAGACCTCATACTTCAAGGGTCTCTGTGAGGATGAAAAACCATGTCAAGGCCTTGCTACATATGCCTATATCATAAAGGTGCTGGAGAAGACCCTTATGCAAAACACTGTCGAAGGCAGCACTCAGGTCCAAGAGAATAAGGGCAGAGGATCTGCCTTCATCTGTAGCTCTCCGGAGCGCCTCTGTCAAGGGATTAACCAGAATATTAAAATACCCCCCACCTTGAATGAAAGATCTTAAGACACAAAGCAAGCGAAACAAGTCATCACAACCCTCCGCAGAAGAGCTTGCTTGTCTGTTCCATCCAAGTATCTATCCATTCTTTCCTTCATCCTTCCTTCCACCTGTTGATATCCACTGTTTGACCTTTAGATTCAGTGATCCATTTATTCTTTCATCTATCATTCAGTCTGTCACAATTCCATCTGTCCATCAATCTGTCCCCATCTATATCCAAATCTGGCCATCCATCTTCAAACCCATCCATCTATCCTTTCACTCAGTCATTCATCCTTTCACTTATCCATCCCACTTTCTTCCATCCATGTATCCATCCATCCTTTCAATCATCCTTCCATCCTTTCGCTCATCTATCCACCATTTCACTCTATCCATCTACCCTTTCACTCCATCCAACTATCCATCCATCTATCCTTCTGTTCACTCATCCATCCACCCTTTCACTCCATCCATCCTCCATTTTACTCATCCATCCATCCACCATTTCACTTAGCCACCCATCCTTTCATGCATCCATTCACCCTTCGACCCATTCATGCATTCACTGATCCATCCATCCATTTACCCTTTAACTCATCCATCTACCCTTTTACTCATCCATCCATCCATTCACCATTTCTCTCATTCAACCATCCATCCATTCACATTTTCACTTCATTCATCCATCCTCCCTCCCTTTCACTCATCCATCCTTACATCCATCCTTTCAATCATTCATCCATGCATCTATTTATCCACCCTTTCACTCACCCATCCATCCAGCCACCATTCTATCAATTTGCCCATTTAGCCACTCACTCACCCTTTCACTTTAATTATGAGCCCTTGTCTGCTGAGCTGCAGACAGAAGAGTCTCATCAAGAACCCACCCTCGCTGTAGCTGCTAAAGCAGGGGGTTGACGTTGCCCCTGGCCTCCGTAACCAACAGGAGACCAGACTCCATACTATGGGAGGGCCTAAAGACATTTTAAGATATGACCAGGGTATGGTTGATCTCTAGGAACTCAGCAAGGAGACTGAGATGTGCATTTCCACAACTTTGGCTAAAATGGGAAGCAGGGAGATGGGACAGCAATTTTCAGGTCTAGTTGCATCGAGAGACACTTTCTTCAGAAGGGGAATTACTTTTGCATGCTTTCAGCCCTAAGGGTACAGGCGCTGAGGTCAGAGAGAGATTAGGAACCTCTAGGAAGGATGGAAGGATAGACTCATGAAGTTTTAAAACTGTTTGGGTTTAAGGAGGTCATCGGGAGAGCCAGATTGCACTTGATTGCATAGAGAAGCCAAATCAAGTGGAGCTAATTCATTTAGTTCTGCCACAGGTTGTGGCTCACCTAACCAGCCTAGACAGTCCTCTGCTTCGGCTGGGACATTAGGCGGAAAGTTGGAGTAGATGTCATTTATATTTTCGACAAAAATGTCAGATAATTTATTGCAATGGTCAGTTGAGTCCTCTACTGACCCTGCAGTGGCATCTGGTTTCATTAAGTTATTAACAATAAAGAAATTTTTTAGCTAGATTTATGTTACTTAACATTTTTTTAGAGAAAAACTCGGCGTGAGTTTTCCTTATCATTTTATTATATGCTTGAACTGCATTCATATAGCTGCATTTTTGCCAAGGCATCATAAATCTTTCGATAGGCCTGCCCAGTCCACATTGGAGTCTAGTTGGGGTGTGCTAGCTGAAATGCAGCTGCCAAATTCTGGCAGATTCAATTTTATGACAGGGCCTTTTGATGGTAGTGTTATTGGCGATTGTATTAATATTGCTAGTCAGTTGTATGGACATAGGAATCAGGCAGTGGTCAGACCAGGTCATGGGTCAGGGTGTCACCACCTGCAGGTTACAAAGATGGAGGCAAAACAGGTCTAAGAGATGACCTGCTAGGTTTGTAGAGCTAGTTGACCCAGCTGTAAAGATCATCCAATAATTTGTGGGCCCCGGTATCACTGAGCTGGTCAAAGTGAAGGTTTAAGTCTCCTATGAGGCTGAAATTGGATAGCTTAAGTGCTAATAGGGCCACCTGCCAAGGCTGTTCTCAAGGCTTTGAGAGGGGGTAGAGGGTCTATATATTACAAAAACAGATAGGCCAAAAAATGTATTCACAGGTATCTAGCATAAGCTTCTTTCGCAGTCTTAAGTCATGCAGGGAACCAGACTAAAGCCTACCTATGATTTATGATTAATAGCTATACTATCCCCTCTGGCACAAGGTCTGTCACATCCTTCAATACTGTAGCCCAAGGGCAGAGCCAGAAGGGCTTCAGCTTTAATAGCAGGACTGAGTCAGGTTTCAGTAAGAAATACTACTTCAGCTTTGTCAAAGTTCTTCTAGCAGCAGTCAGCTCATCCTTTCTCTCAATCCTGCATGGAGAGTTCAGGTGATTCGTCTTGAATAAATTCGTATATCTCAGCATGGTGGTGTACCAGTGAGCGACAGTTGATAGCACACATATTGAATAGTGAACAGCAATTACCCCTCTTAAAGAGTATGTGCACATCAATCAATCAATCAATCAGGGAATTGTAAGCGCGCTACTCACCCGTGAGGGTCGCAAAGGCACTGGGGGGGGTCAGCAGTTCTGTTCAGCTGAAGAGCCAGGTCTTGAGAGTCTTCCTGAAGGTGTTCAGGGAGGGGGCATGTCTGATGTCGATCGGTAACTCGTTCCAGGTCTTGGCCACGATTTAGGAGAAGGATCTTCCCCCTGCTTTGGCTCTGCGAATGCGTGGGGTTTCGGCGAGGACGAGGTTGGCTGATCGGAGGTTTCTTTTGGGTACGTGGAGGGTGATTCTGTTGTTGAGGTATTGGGGTCTGGCGTTGTGTAGGCATTTGTAGGGCGTGGGTGAGAATCTTGAAGGTGGCTCTCTTGTCAACAGGGAGCCAGTGGAGCTTCCGTAGGTGTTGGCTGATGTGCTTGTGTCGAGGGATGCCGAGGACGAGTCTGGCGGCGGTGTTCTGTATCGTCTGGAGTTTGCGGAGTAGAGACTTGTTTATGCCGGCGTAGAGGGCGTTTCCGTAGTCCAGCATGCTGGTGATGAGTGCGTGGATGACTGTCTTCCTTGACTCGGGGGAGATCCATTTGAAAGTCTTGTGGAGGATGCAGAGGGTGTTGAAGCAGCTGGAGGCGATGGCGTTGCCCTGTCGGTTCATGGAGAGGGAGGAGTTGAATGCGATGCTGAGGTTTCTGGCATGGTCCATGGGGGTCGGTGGGCTGCCAAGGGTGGTAGGCCACCAGGTGTTGTCCCATGCTGATTGGGTGGTTCTGAGGACTAGGACTTCTGTCTTTTCAGTGTTGAACTTTAGGCAGTTGTTTGTCATCCAGGCTGCGACGTCCTGCATGGTGGTGGCGGGGTCCTTGGTGAGGGAGAGGATGAGCTGGGTGTCGTCGGTGTAGGATACAATGCTGAGGCCATGTTGTCGGATGATGATGGCGAGGGGGGCCATGAAGATGTTAAAGAGGGTTGGGCTGAGTGATGACCCCTGTGGGACTCCGCAGTTGATTTCCGTGGGTTCGGAGAGGAAGGGCAGGGAGGCAACTTGCAGCAAGCACAAAGCAACACTGCTTACACTTAAGAGCCTTCTCCTCCAGGAACCAAGCATGCAGACAATCCAAGTGTGGGACTTGCCTCAGCATTAGCAGCAAAGACAAGGAATAGGAGATCATATTTCTCAGTGGAGGGGCAGCGTTCCTGACCTCTGGTGCCGTCCAGGCGAGGACAGTGGCAGAAGAGATTGCCTTTGATACACTTGTGGTGCACCACCGGTGCGTCTGCGCATCGTCCTCCTTTTTATCATGGATTTGACAGGAGGAAGGCAACATATGGCAGCAACTAGACTGCTGCCTTCCACATCAGATGGCCCAACCAAAATGGCTGACAGGAAGTGTGTACGCGGCAAAGATTAGTAAAGATGGTGCATCTGAATTGCACGCTCTCGCCCTGCTGAATTCCCCGCCCAAAGTGCAAGTGCAAGAATGTGGCCCAAAGACCCTGAGCAGATTCAGCACAGCAAATTCACCAACAACACAGTAAAATCAATGTTTAAAAATAGAGTTTAAAAATTTTGCACAGTAAAATATGCTAGATTTAAGGTTAAAGATTGGTCCTCTAAAACAATAAGCAAATTAGTGTGATACCTGTCTTAGTAGGAATGTGTTGTGTTAAGTTATTTCTATATGTATGCAATAGTATACTTAGATTTCAGGCAGTAGATTTGAATAATAATGTTTTGAGTAGATAACAGTTGTTTCGATAAGTAATTGTGTAATTTAGGATGTTAGATATATACATTAAAAAAATATCTAGTTACATATAAATAGGCATGTTTCCTTATTAACAAATCACCATTTTACAACTGTTAATTATTGTCTTGACATAAACATGAGGGAAATTCTAATGTACTAACATGTCCAAACATCTAATATGTCTTACAATTTTTACACAATAAAACATACAATGACAACATTACCCTCATTTTCTAAAAAACATACATTCTTTCCAACTAGTCTATCCTGTTACTAAAACACATTAAAGTCCTTCACTGCTGCCTAGGTTTTTACTAATTTTTCCGAATTGCAATGATAAAAGACATTGGATCTGTGACTTATTTGAATGATATTAGTGTGCATATGATAGTATGATAAACAACAATAAAAATGTAAGATACATTATGTTTAATTTTAGTTTACTATTCTGTAAGTTATAGTGAGCATACCCGTTTACTGGATCAGATTTTATAAGGTAAGCATCAGAAATGTGTATTGCATTATGCTGTTATCTAGAGCATGTGTGCCATATATAGAAGTTTATCCTGTAAACAAACTAGTCCATTATTGGTTAGTAAAAAATTGAGATAGATCCTAGAACTACACTGTTCATTAAAGAAAGATTAGCGTTATCTCTCAAAAATATCATGACAACATATAATTCTAAGAAAGCCTGCCTCAGGTTTACACTTGTTAAATGATCATGTGAAAGTAAAATAAGAAAAAGCTTTCTGTGAAAGTGTATTTGATGTAGATGTGACTAATATGCAAACATCTGGGAACCTTCTCATATGTTATTTAAAAATGTGCTTATAATTCCCCAAAATATACCTCAGTAGGAAATAATGTGAAGAACATTAGAGTCTAAAAACAGATAATGATTGGAGATAAGTGGGGTCTGCAGACCCAGATAGTCTAAAAAAAAGCTGAATTAATGTTTGATTATATGAGTGTGTGTATCTCGCTGTGGGTATGACCCTCTCCCGATAAATTCAAAAGCATTTCCTAGTTTTTGGGGATGGTTACATTTAAAACTTATGATCCATCTTATTGATATACGGGCACATGCATCAATGTAGGCTTTTGCGATTCCTTAATTGTGATTATTAAGGAATCGCAATTAAGGAATTGCAAAAGCCTATGCATGTAGGAATCGCTATAAAATTAGCGTATTCCCAAACATTCCTTAATTGCGACTCGCAAATTGAGAGTCGTAATTAAGGAATGCCTTCCCATTCATTCCTATGGGCCTACAGGCCCATAGGAATGAATGGTAGATTGCATGCGCAATTTGCGAGTACCAATAGGTACTCGCAAATTGCGCATGCAATTTCAAGGGTGCAAGGGTGTCAAAAGGACACCCTGTTGCACCCCTGAAATTGCTCTGTGTACACATGTTGTGCACACACATGCCCCAAGGGCATGTGTGTGTGTAACCTACAACTTTGAAAAATGCACTTTAGTGTATTTTTCAAAGTTTTTGCAAATTACCATCAAGTTCAGCTTGATGGTAATTTGCGCCCCCTAGTAGCGAAATCGCTATTCTAAAGTGGTTCTTACATTGCATTTAAGGAATCACAACTTGCGATTCCTTAAATGCAATCGCAATTTGAGAAATCGCAATTAATTGCGAATTCTCAAATTGCGAGTGCCTTGAACCTTGATGCATAGCAAATGCCCTTTTTGTGGGCGCAAATGGCCGATTTTTGCGATTCGCACCGTTTGCGCTCGCAAAAATGGTTGATGCATGTGCCTGTATATGTCATAAAATTTCTTTGTTATAGAGTTAAGCAGAAGCAAACATTTGTCAGATATTGTTGAGTGATTAGATTGAAAAGCCAAGATGTTTGATGATAATCTTTTATTCTTGTTCTTTTGTATCAGTGAGCCACAGCCAACACGTGTTGTGCCCCATCGTGGCACTCAGGCTGTGGGCATTTTCAAGGCCATGGGATGCAAGTTTGTGGTTCAAGGTCTCATGTAGGGCATTTTGTTTTTAGTAGGAGGCTGTTTTGATTAGTCTTTAAGCTCTGTCCTTATCTGAGCTGTGCGCTGCAATACAAGTGGATAGCTAGCCAGATCGTCATCCAGACCGCATGAGACTGTAACAAGCCCTCGAGTGCTGAAGATTACCAGCGACTGCAACTGATAATACACTTGTATTACAGTGCAGACCTTGGGTAAGGGACAATCTTACAGACTAAATCAATACAGCCTCCTGCTACGCAATGGCTGCCTTACACAAGTTATGAACTAAAAAGAGAGGACAGACTTAAAAGTACACTCCACAATAATTTTTTTATGAATTGGAATATAGTGTAGAAAAACAAATAAATTTGGAAACACAAATTTACATTCAAAACTTTATTGTATTGATTGTTAATCAAAACAATTGGCAACCAAAATAGATCTAAACGTACGTCCCTCTGAAGAAACAAAAGCTTCATCAGAATCTGATTAAATTGTTAAATCACTTTCTTGAACCTCAGTTTCTTGTTCTATTCAATGATTGATGTTATATAGATGTTGAGCATAACTGCTCATACAACTATCATTTTGCACACCATAGGTGGACTGAAAGGTTGTCTCCAACCTGACTGATCCAAACATCAGAATCTTGACTTTAGCATGCCAAGAGCCCATTCACAGTTTCTTTAAAGTATTTCATCTGTCCTTCACTCTGGGGTTGTATAAATGGAGTCATCAACCAGGTGTGCAGGCAACAGAAGCTATAAGAAAAATATTTGATTTTCAATGTACGGTAAGTCATTTCCATGATCTTACAGTATAATTGTCACTTATTAGCATGGCCGCTTGAATTATGTGGCAGGGAAAGCCCAAATTATATGGTGACTAAATTTTGCAACAAGCAAAGGGAAATTGTGCGGCCTAATAAGGCACATTTTGTGATAGTATTACTTAATTATTTTGACATTCTTACACGTGTGTTTTTGCACTGCATGGGCAAAGATTTTGCCTTATTAGTACCAGTTTAGAACCCAAATACAGCTATTGAAAGATTGAAACATCACCAATCGAACGTTTGTGATATGTATTGACACACTCTAAGTCTTTCCAGGTTATAGGTGCCCAACACTTTAAGTTAACCATTCCAAAACCCTTGGTATTTAAAGCAATTTACACAAGGTGCGAGAGGCATACTGCAGAACCTAGTTATTCCTTACTTCTTCCAAATTTCAGATAGGATTCAAATTCAAAAACCAAAAGAAGTGTTTCCACATGTGTTAGATAGTACATTCAAGCAGTACAAATATATGAAGGCAATTCATCGAAGGGATGATAGTCTTTAGTTTGTTCTTATAACTTTAAAATAAAACACAGCCACCAAGTTTTGTCCAAAAAACAACGGGATTCTTCAGGGCAATAAATAACATTCAACTCCCATTTTTACTCCTAATTAGCATAACCCCATTCAGTGTTTCAAAAGTTATTTTTCCTCTATATTTCTGAGTGTGTCATAATTCTTTCAATCCATCTGTTATATGTAGTTGTTCGAATATGTCTAAAGAATATTAACATTCAATAAACAATATTCTTACTTAGAAGAGGGAGTACCCGTAGAGACAAACATAGAAGTGCTGATTTATCATGGAGTGTCTGAATATATTGGCATCATCTACACTTCCAGGATACTTAACTGGCACATTGATGAATTGTCCTTTACAGTCCACTATAAGCCTGAACATTTAGGGACTATGTGTGCTTCCTATTTCTGTAGAAGTGCACTGTTGCTACAGGTCCCAGAAGTTACTAATGGGTAGAATCAATAGCTCCCAAAACATGAGGGGACTAGGCAATCTCATAAAATCCTTGCTTGACCATGAGTTGTTCTTTCTTTGAATTTGGTGAATGCATAAATTGAGGTGTTGGTGTGATGATGGCATCCAGGACTGTTTACAACAATAAAGATAACGCACCCAAGGAAATTCCTGTCAACCTGGCAGAAGTGCTCAGAGAGGTACCAAAAGATAACACATAAAGTACTGCCATAAGGTTGACATGTGGTGGAATGGCATGTGTACAACCACTTGTGGGTTGAAGATTTGGACAAATATTCTGTAATAAATATAAGATGCTTTCCTTCAACCTGTATAATTTAATGACCCCCCCGTCCCTTAGATCAATGAAGCTGAAGCTCTGATCAAAGATCCTCTCCTTCCTCCTGCTCTGTCTCTGGCATTGTTGTGGATGCCAATTCACTCTCAAAATAATGTCCTATATGGCTGGAAATAGTTGGAAAATATTGTTGAGTCCAAAATCTTTTTGTAGTAAAGAAATTGCATGACTTTTTGCACCTGCTAGGGCCATGCATAAGATTCTGATGCATTTAGACCATTGTGCTACACTGCATGGCTGTATGTCATGCAGCGTCTGCTTTGTAAAAACCACTGCATTACCCTTGTGTTAGGTTTTGTGTGGGAACACCCATCTTGCTTACATTATTTAACACAGAGTGGCACAAAACAGACCTTGTGCACACATGCTAAACAAGCATTGGAAATGCAATAGGTCTCGCATTTTTTTAAGTTAGAGCTATTGGCATTGTAAACAGCAATGTCTGTTACCTACTAAGGGAGGTTGGAGGGAGCAGTTGGTGTCGGAGTGCCAAAATGCTCTGTTGGAGAGTGACTGGCCAAAAGTAAACCAAACAAGCAGCGACTTTTAAAAAAAGAAAGCATGTGTGGACCGTGTAAGTGTGTAGCCATGAAGCATATTTTTAACAACTAAGCTTGGGGAATACTTGGATATTACTTTGTGCCAGGGAACAAAACAGAGCCCGATAGAGACCCGTTTCAAGGCCCCCTTTAAAAACTGCCGGTGCTCAGCACCGGTGAGACCCGGCCCACTTAAAGCCCTGGGTTTTGCACTCTAATTGTGGAAATAATCGTAGGTATTGGTGCTTGGGTACCAACTCATGCACATTTTCCATCCTAACCAGGTGGTTTTCCCATTAAATGATTCCTCCTTGGGAAATGTGAATAGGAAAGAAGGATGGCAGCACAATTCAAACACACTACTGCAATTCCGGTGAAAACAGGTTTTTCTACCCACAATGGTATCATGAAAAAGCCCGGAAGACGGGCCCTTCAAGTATATGGCCAAATGGTTGTGCAGTGGTTGCCTCTCAGACAGTGTGTTCTGGACTTGTAAAGTCTAAGTTGGGCAAAGGCGGGCGCATGTCCCGGTGCTGGTGCCGTGGGGAAGGTACTAAGTCAGTTTTCCCAGTGTCAAACACCAAGGAGTTAGCCAGTGAAGTAAGCGTACTTCCTTAGAAGGGTGGGAAATACACTATACAGTTGGACACACAGGATAGGGGATACCGGCTGGACGGTATACAGGTAAGGGATGTGGGAGAGGGGACTAGAGTCCAGAGCCATAAGGTGATAGAGGACAGAACAGGAAGCTGGCAATGGGGCGAGAAAAGAGGAGACAGGAAAGAGAGCAAATGGACAATAATTGGGGTCGAGCACCAAGTAGACACAGGGGCAGAACAGGACATAAGTAATAGCGATGAGAAAGAGGAAAGAGAAGGGGCATGGAGCAAGAGATGGTTCAAAACAAAAGGGGCAGCCAAGTCAGGAGAGTGGAGTAGACGAGGCCAAGGCACAAGGAGAACAGAGGAAAGAGCTTTTGCCCCGTGCAGACTCCGCCTTGTACGCTGCAAGCGGTTCCGTAACAACATGTCAAACAAGCAGTGAGCAAGCACCACTCAGCCATGCCTGTTCTGTGCTGCTCAGTAGGTCACTTCCGGGAACTGTATTCCTGCATCTCTTGTGTAAGGCATTCGTTCAGCTTCCTTTGGAAGAATACAAAGCAGCTATTTGCAGTAATACATTGCAGTGAGATCACTCGTTTGGCAACCTAACACTATGTGACGGACCCAGCTATGTCTGCCCTGTAGTCTACATTGATAGTTATACTTCAAGTGGTTATTAGGGTAGAGCATAAAACGAACCCAAATTAGTAAAAATCAATAACATTCTAAACAGAAGGCTCATTCTGTAGTCTGCACAAAGGTTTCAAGGTCGACCTATAATGGACAGTTTGTGAAACACGGTATCAATCAAAACTTTTTTACAATTTACATTCCTTCTAAAGGTAAGCACTTCTTTCAATCCAAACCACTCTTACCTTTCAGTTTTGATAACTCCCGGGTATGCTTTTTACTTCTGAACATTTCATCACTTAAAGCGCTATGAACAGACTTGTTGCCACAAGCCAGCGCTTTACAAATCAATATGATAAATAAATTATCAAAACAAACTCTTAGAGCGGGCAATCATACTCTAAATGTGCCGGCCTGTAATAAGCACGGTTTGCGGATTCTGAAAACTTAATCAGCGCCAAGGTGACCCTTGCATGCGATGGTGGGGTCAGCTGCATCAACTCTTCCAGAGCATACAGTTTTCTTTCAGGAATGCTACAGACATCCATTAAAAACAGTGGTGCGCGCGCACCACAGAGGAGCAGGGGTAGGGAGCGCAGCAGCGAGGCGAACGCGCTGCTGCTGCGCGTGCTAGCCACCAGTGGGAATGGGAGGAGCTAAGGCGGGACATGCACCCGCTTTGCCCAATCGCGTGCTGTATTTATTAAAAAAAAGCACGCGAAAGCCAATACCAGCAGGCGAAAGCAAAACCACACGCACGAGCGTGTGGTTAGCTTTCTAAAGCCCTTTCTAGAGGTCTCACATACCTCCTCGTTTGTGCGCCCTCCTAATCAGCCCTCAATACTCACTCCCTGCCTTTAGAAAATGTCTCTCGAAGGCATAGACAAGGACCAACAGAAAATTTTAAATCACAGTGGATATCAGCCAGGCATTTTGCCTAGAAAGTAGTGCTTTGAAGGAACCCACTCCCCTCCCATACCCCCTACTGCTCCTACACAAACACACAAAACTGTTGGTTTACATCATTCATCTCTTCAACTTTAGAGAGCCGGGAATTCTTTTTAACAGACACAACAGCATATGCTGTTTGAGCCAAAAAAGAAAAAGTTGGATCAGATCACTGTCAAAATGAGTTCCAGGAAGAAAAAATGCTTGGGAAAGGGGAAGGAGGGGGTAAAAGGGGATACAGAACTAAAAGAGAAAAGTAGTAGAAGAATACAAGGCAAGACCAGAAGTGGAAATTTAGCAACAGACATAAGACTAAGGAAAATCGGTGAAACGGAAAGGACTAAGAAATATCAGGCAAAAGAGTAAAAACTGCACTAATAAAAATATAAAAGAAGGAAAGGGATGGTTGAGTTAAAGGGGAACAGATATAAAGAGTGAAATTAATAGACGGTGGAAGCTACAGAGAAACATGTAAGGAAAGGAAAAATAACACAATGAACAATGATAGAGACAAAATAATAAAAGGAGTAAATAAAGGAAAGTAAAACTTTAAAAAAAGATAAAATAGAAATACATTTCAGAAGTAAGATATAAAGCCTGAAATAGAAATGAGGAGACGGGAAGAAAACTGAAAGAGAAAATGGAAATGAAAATGGAAAGAAGCAATGACAGAAGACGAAACTGCAAACGAGAAGAAAAGAAAAAGATAAAGCAGATACCTTACTGTGCTTGGAATCTTCGAACACAGGCATATCCCTCACTAAACAGAAAATTGGGCAATCCCTAACGAGAAATAAAGGAAACAGGTAACGACCATAATGTAAACCTAAGTATCTGTTACGTTGTTGGAAGCATTATTTGCAAAAGAAAACCACAGAAAACTCAATTTACTGTATTACTGGTAACGTTTGCATCCTTGAAGGCGCTAGCCAAAATAGCTCAATTAAACTTTAATAACTACACTAAAAATGACTAAAGAAAATACATAAGTTGTGGCTTCAGCTGACAACAAAATTGTTTTTGTACCCAGCGGACAGCTGGATGTGTACGAGCAAAAAGCGTGTAAATTCTTATTCTTAACCCTGGGGATACCAGCAATTTGGCATTGTTGGAGATGTAGAGATAGTAGGGCACAGTACTCGTGCTTCGAATGTGATTGCGTCCAGGCGAAAAACTGAAAGTATAATTTCACTGTTAAGTAGGTAGGTCTGTCACTTACCCATTAAAGTATTCCCGACCCTTGAAAATAAAAGTGGTGGAGAACAATAGGTTATGGCAGATGCCTACTCCATTTAAACAGTGCCAACTGGATATGCACTGAGAGCAACCGCTCTGTTCACAAAGCCTTGGAAGACCGGGCAGACATTGACAGGTTTTGCTCACGGTATGCTGGTGCTGGATACGAAATGGTTAAAGACTTACTGACGTTCTCTCGATGTGTTTAACTCTCCATTGCCCTTTTTTCCAACTTTCTGCACTAAACTCAAGGGGATTCAGCTTTAATATGTGACTAAGCAGCACATTATATGCAAGGACCCTGATTGGTTGTAGGCGTGTGAACTCCAAACTGTCTTAGATACTGAGGTTTACAGCTGGTGCATCACGGAATCATTGTACTATTGTAAGCTTGAGGTAGTATGACCAGTTGAAGTTCTAATCACGCTCAAGCAAGAGAGTCATGTCACTCCTGTCGTCACTTACTATGTGTCATTTCAATGAAAGCTCCAACATTCAGTGGCAAAAGGCAGAAGTGCCGATTAGCTCATACAGACCTTATAAAGTGCATATTAATGCCTGAATTATATCATAAAGAAACAGTTTTCATCAACAATCGAGCTCAGTAAAAGCCTCAATTGTCTGTAACTCACCCTTCTACACCCCAAATTTTACTTGTTTAATTATTGTTTTTCCATAGCATGGACACCTTCCGAATGATAACAGTGATTTGCCGTAGGACACAAATTCATGTCAATAAAGAATCCGTAAAATATTCTTACCTTGACAGCATAAAAGTATTAAATCAACATTCGTGTCACAAGGATGAATTATTTTCCATAATTTAAGGGAATTACGTGATCCTCATCAATTACGGACTTCAATGAATGGATAGTCATATAGCTATTTTGTCTTTAGCATTCAAAATACAAATATATAATAAACTTATACAACATGTGTATTGTAGTCCAAGACGTCATCCCTGGGTCTGGTATCATCTACAAAGCACTTAGTCCTATGTGATTGTTCACTATTATGTTAGCAGGACCTCTCATTGTCATCATGTGGCGATAATACACATTGAACCATTATGTATCCTCTTCATAACAGCACACTGTACATACATGCAAGATCTATACATGCATACGTATACATTAAGTATATACTTTTTACACCTCAGACGATGAATCAGTCCTACTTAGCCGTCGTGATAAAGCTTATTCATATGTAACAAGCACAATTAATCTATTTATGTCAGAGGACACACAATTACATTGAAAACAGATACTATAATACATCAGCTTCTTAACTCCCCCATAAATACTTTTTAAAAGTCTAAAGTTGTTAGGCAGTTTACCGATATTTTTGACTCTCAAGTGGATCTCACATCTTCGAGGAAAGTGGTGAGGGAGTACATGCGTAACCCTCGGGGAGAACAGTCAGCCCCGGTGGCCGCAAGTATGTGAATAAGCAGCCCACAGATGCAGGCAGTGCAGCTTTAAGGAGAAAGCAAGAGTTTGGCTGGGTGCAGTATTTATACCCAGAAAACCACAGAGCACCAGACGAATGTGTTGCTCTAGCGCAGAAGGATTTTCCAATCTAATATTTAACAAAGAGAAAGTTCAGAAGTAATTAGCGTTAGAGAAACCGATCGTTCTGAAGAGGCAAAACACAATTGGAGTAAATTAAGGGGGTGTCCTCTGCTTCCGCTTGAAGCTACGCTTCCACCGCCCCCTCCCCTCCAAGTAGGTGGCCGCTTAAATGCTGCGGCCAGAGGGGAGGGGCTCGGCAGGCACTAACCGTCCATGTGCAACAGCCATAGTATAGTACAGCGCCCCGCACTCCTTAAAACTCCAGCTTTGTGGCTAACGGCGTCTTCAGCTATTAGATGAGGAACCAGGTCTATACTACTGCTCCCCGTCCCCAAATACAGCAGCGCGGCAACCCTGTGGGGAGTAGAAAGTGAGCACGGGGGTTATGATGCAGTAACTGTCATGCCCCACTGCATGCCTGCCTACCCTAGTTACCCATCTCAAACCAGTGGTGCGCGCGCACCACAGAGGAGCGGGAGGGGGCGAGGGAGCCTGCCGTCTATGCCGCGCGCTGATGCGCGTCCTAGACACAGACGGGAATGGGCGGAGCGAAGGCGGGACATGTGCCCGCCTTCGCCCAATTGCGTGCCGGTATTTTAAAAAAAAAGCACGCTACAGCCAATGTGGGCTTCACAAAGCAAAACCACACGCACGAGCGTGTGGTTAGCTTTCTGAAGCCCATTCAAGAGGTCTCGCGCTGCGCGAGCAGGGCTGCGCACTGCAACACTAGGCGCGAGACCTAAAAAGGAATACTAATCCAGCACTGCATGACTTGGTAAATAGCATTGAAGCCTTTGCATTGCATAGCTTTGACCCTCTCGATGCACGGATGACATAAGAGCTTAATACATCTGGGTCCTAACCTTTATTTAGATAAACAAATTCTAAGAATCCTGATGCCTAAAACTTGATTGTGATAAGTTGTCATGAGCAGCCCATCATGGATAATTCTCATTTATATTTGTGATATTTGTGAAAGCATAAATTGTAGTGTGCCAGTAATAGTTAAGCAAATATATACTATCAGGGAGGAAATGTGATAAAGGAGTGTTGTTACTAGTTCGAACTGGGCTTAGGATTCTAAGGTATAGTTGAAAAAACACCAATGGGTAATTCTTCTCTGGCTAGGGAAAGGCTGATAAAAAAAGCAAAAAGAGAATTCTTAGAACAACCTATAACGTTAGGTTCTCACCATAATAAATATTTTTTAAGTGGTGCATCCAAGTCCCTCAGGTATCCACCTGTCACTTTCCAGTTGGTGGACATCTGTTGCCTTCTCTGTCCCCAACACTACCATTTACAAATCCATTCTCTTTGTATGCCGTGGGGTATATGCATAATACTCCAGCCCCTATTTCATAGAGGGGCGCAATGCATGTTTTTTTTGTAGCACTGACTATATCAACTGTGAAGTTATAAGGAGCAGGGGATGCTTCGCTTGTTTGTAGGCCTTGTTGTTGCTGGTGCCGCTGGCGTGGGCTCAAAGTCCCAGGATTTACTCACCTGAAGGAGGAGGGGCTGCATCCTGTATTTCTCGCTGCTGGGTGCTATAAATCTCCTTGTTACATCACACAGTGTGGTACGCTCCACTTGTTTGCAGGCCTTGCTGTTGCTGGTGCCACTGGTGGGGACTCAAAGTGCCAGGGTTTACACAGCTGAAGGAGGAGGTGCCGCATTTTGCATTTCCCACTGCTGTGCACTATAAAATGCCTCATTACCTCCCGTCTTGCACCCGTCATCGCCCAGATGAGGCTGGGCCACCCCTCTAACAACTAGAAGGCCAGAAAGACAAATGTGAGGTACTTTGTTTTTCAACACTAATCTTGGTACTAATATTGGAACTTGATCTGAACCTGATTCCATTACGGTGTTTGTTTACTGCCCTGAGTGACTGGTGGTCCATTGTCTTTCTATCCAAGGTATACAGATGACTAGTAGTGAACATTTTGTTTATTCTTGCCAGTTTATAGGGGCAGGTAGCAGGTGAAGGGCACTAGTTCTTAAAAACGCTGGACTGTTTCCTATCACAAGGGTGATATAGTCAGGCAGCTACTGGGCCATGCTAGCTCCCTTTCCCTTTTTCTCTAGGTTCTGCAATTATTCTTCAGCATTAGTATGGGTAGATGAAAAAACACCTCAACAGACATGGGAGGCCCACAGTTGGGTGTTCCCCCCAAGGAACTTGTTTTGAATGTCTTCTCTAAGTCTTCAATTCATTCTTATTTAACAACAGCAGTGGGGGCAAATAACAATGAAATCAGCAGAGTGTAAGAGAAGCTGGGTATTAAATCTCTCCCCACAGAGGCCATAGCTACTTCTGTTTCTACCCTCATGCCTAGTACTGACCCCACGGGGAATGTGGCTTTCGGGAAGAGTGGGTCTTCCTAGTCAGTGGGGGTCACCAAAACAATTGTTATTGCTGATATTCATCAATCAGAGACCGAGGCTTCCAAGTCAGTTGGAGTCAGTGACACATTTGCTATTGCAGATGTTCATCAATCAGAGGCTGAGGCTGTGATCAGGATCTTCCCAGTGGACTGTGGCCCTCGGCATCAAAACAGAAAAAGAGGCAGAAAGGCTGACACAGCTGGGGTACAGTTGAGGTCCAAAGTCAAGGGCAGACTAGCTCCCTCTTCATCCACAAAGGACAGTGGCCAGAAACTGCCTATAGATTCTACTGTAAATGTTAGTCCTGGTGAGTTTGTCCCTTTGGTTCTGTCTATGAATGAGGGGGCAGTTGGTAAATGTCTAGAAAGATTGTCATCCATTGAAAGCAGCTTAAACAATTCAATGCAGTTTTGTAAAACTAATATGTAAATGCCAGGACCAGTGTTGGGTTTTGCAAGTCATGTACCTGGGGAGAAGAGTGTGAGTGAACCTGTACATGGTTCCACAGGTACACATGGCTTACTTAGAGATGGTATTTTGTTGCCCATCATTTTGTAATTCCCTAATCAGGAAATTCCGCCATTACAGCCCGCATGGCTTGGTGCTCTAGGGCACCAAAAGTCATCAGCCCATCATGAAGATCTGAGGTGTAATCTAGCAATGAAGGTATCCCAGGTGGAGGTTGGTGTCACAAGTAGTAAAAAGGGCTTTACATCCCTCGAGTTGTTCTTAGTCTTCCCCCTGCCTCAACCTCTTAAGTTGTGGTACTTGCTGGGGTGCCCACCCTAAAGCGAGAGATCAGAGAAGACTATCCCAGATGAAGAAACAAAGTGAGCCACTGGTTGTGCCTATTGGGTGACAAAGGTCGACCCCTGGCTAATAGGCTCATCATGGCCCGGAGCGTTGATTGGGTGGGACTAACCCCCAAATCCCTCAACAAGGACTGTGCTGTCATCAATTTTGATTTGATTGTCCTATAGCTGTGTCAATGGTTTTGAATCTTGCTAGGCACCTAGCCCGTACTTCTGTTCTCCAGGCTTTTCTGCTTGGATATTTTTATTGCCCGCTGGCAGCCCAAACTCAACTATGGTCTAGTGATAGCATTAAAAGTGCATGTAATGGGGCCATGAGACCACTTGAGGCTAGTGAGTTGTTTTGCAAACCTCGAATAGATTTGAGGTTTTGGGGGCAGATGCACTCAACTGACTGCAATGTTCCAATTATGAGTTGTAGTCTACTGCGGAGGGGCCAGGAACTGGGGTATGTAGGGTGTCAACCCAGATAGTAGCACAAGGGGTCCCACTAATTGAGGTACATCGTGACCCTAGCCCTGGTGGCCAGTTTATTAGTACTATGAACAGGGAGGAATGCAGTGGAATACTTGCCCGTGGAAAAGTAGCACTGTTAACCGCCAATAGGGGGCCGCCCAAGGGTGTAAATCTCACCAGTGCAGTGAATGATACTTGTACATTATCGATACCACAGAAAGTCATGTGACTAACAGAGATGATAACGTAAGTCACCTTAGGTTAGCCTCCTGGTACATGGCGGGCTAAACAGTAAATGATATGATCCTGACTGGCTGGCATTTCTCAGACCATTTGATATAATATGTCTACAGGAGATGTGAGATGTGGAGGGCTCTTTTTTTCTGGATGTTTACAAATCATACTTTGATCCTGCTGTGCCCTCATTAAGGGGTCGCCTAAAGGGAGGCCTGTTGACTCTGGTCTCCCTCTCTCTAAATTGCAGTACTAAGCATATGGCAATAACCTCACCCAATGTGCAAGCAATTCTGCTTGCTTCTCCAGTGGCTGGTGGTTTTGTCCTGTTAAACTTCTATAATACAACTAATGGTCCTACCTTTTGTGATACACTCTCCATTCCCAGGGTTCAACTGCTGGATATTGATACCCATGTTATTACAAGATCTTGTTTTATACCATTTAATACCCACCCCTGCTTACATTCCTTCACCCCTTGTGACCAGTGTACAACAACAAATCGCTGCATCTTGAACATAGTCAAGCGGGTGCTTTCCTGAATAATTTCCTTGTGGAGTTGTGTTATGACCAGAATTTTTAAAGTGCAGATGGTAGTTGTGCCATCACTTTCATTGAAAGTGGTTTGCACTCCACAATAGATTATATTTTTATTTCTGTTTCACTGCAGGACATTATAGATTATTTCAAAATTCATGTTTGCGGCTTTAGCAATCATTACTGTATTTCTGTCGGTACCAATGACCTGTTTGTACGAGCCTGTTACAGGGTACGCTTAATTATTCAGGTGGTCTGGTGACTGACCAGGGAAAAAGATTAAGGTGGTCAAAGATTGCCCATGAGGATAGTGTTTTTTGAATGCTTAATCAGAAAATGGAGTTGAAGTTAAAACCAGGCTTTCACTCCCTAAACGAATAGCGAACAGTATTCCCCACTGGTTCAATAAAGAGTGTTCATATGCACACAAATGATTAATGTCTGCCCTCAAATCTCAGCCCAAAGACTAACATCTAATAACTAACAAATGCATTTGTTGTAGGAGGGCACTTGATCTGAGAAAAAGAGCACTCAAGAAGCTAGCATGGGCTGATCTCATTGAGGCCTCCCTTTGGCCTGACAGTATTACATTTTGAGAGGTTGTTAACTACCATTTATTTAAAAATCTTGGGGCCCATACCATTTTGTAGTACTTCACAATAATATGTGGGGACTTGGACCCTTGCCGTGTGACAATTTCATGTTCCCTAGTAGAATTTCGAGTGTGACGGTTTCAATCAGTTGATGCCTGGTGTGTGTCCTTTATGGCTCGCTGATCTATACAGTTAAGAATAAAATCTTCGTTCAAAGAAACTCACCTTCCTTCGGTCTCAGCTGTGACACATTTCTATGCATATTCTTCCTGAGAAGTGGATCGAACATTTTGAGGGTATCTATAATTCTCTGGAGAGTGGAGTCCCTCCTGAGCCCTCACCATTAACCACTCACTTATGTAATTTAACATTTGATGCTGAAGAGGTTTTGTTAGCTATTGACAGGTCACAAGACACCTGTTCCCAATGGGATCCCTGCTGATCTGTTCAAGTTGTCACCTAGTCTTTGAGCTCCCATCTTATCCCACATGTTTAATCTGGTAGTATGTTTATGACTCGTGGTCTCAGTCCATCATCATCCCCGTATATAAAAAGGGCTCTAGAGATCGTCTGAGCTGCTACAGGTGCATCTCTTTGATAGGCTCAGTAGTCAAGGTGATGGACAGGGTTATCTTGGAAAGGGCTATGTCATGGACAGAGAATGGTTCCATTTTTTCAGATCTGCAGTTTGCATTTTATCCAGGTCAAGGCACGTGACCAATGCCTAAATCTTTTCTTGTTAATTAACATGTATACCATGGCAAAACAGGGGTCTATGCTAAGCACATTTATGAATCTATCCTCTGCCTATCAGAGAGTGAATATGTCTAAATTGTGGCAGATCATGTTGGATATGGGATTGGACACAGATATTGTCTATTTCCTTAGTGAGCTGCACAAGGATATGAATGCAGTTGTCCGATAAAACACGGACAGGTCCTGTACTAACCGCTTCCGTCTGAAGAGTGGAGTAAGGCAGGGATGTAATATGGCCCCTTTTTCATTCACTCTCTATGTGAATGATCTGAGGGCCAGGCTGCTAGATAAGCATGTTGACTGTCCACGAGCAAGTTCCAGACAGAGTCCCGCACTGTTATAAGGGGATGAAACTGTTTTGCTGGTGAGAACTGATTTGGGTCTCCAGACACTGATTGATGTCTGTACATGTATAGCCTTGACCTTTCTACCAAATATGGTAAATCGCAGGTAATGGTTTTGGGACCTATGAGAAACAAGTCAAGATCCTTTCATGTCCAGGGCCACAAGCTGTCTAGGGCCAGACTTATACATACTTAGACATGGTCCTTGATGAGCGATCCATCTGGGCTCCATTGAAACGATCTAAGAGAGTAGCTATGTCCCGGTCTATAGGGGCAGTCTCTTCTTTCTATTCTTTCTAGAATTGGTGGTAAGCCACTGGGAAAACTGATTAAGATCTATCAGGCCAATTCAGTTTTGGTAGTCACATATGGCAGTGACGTGTGGGGATACATGGATCCAATGAAGATTCTAGTGGAGCAAAACGGTGTCTACAGATATCTTCTGTCAGTTCCGGCCACTACCCCTGCTTTTATGGTTCATGAGGAGTTAGGACTGCCTTATCTGTTGGACCTTATTGCCTTGTGTCCCCTTGTTAGGTTGCTCACTATTCGGGTGTGAACAGAGAATCATCTAAGCAGGGAGATACTTATGGACTGTATGCAGCTTCAAGGGTGGAGGTCAGTCAAATGGCTGGCATAATATGTTATGTTATGTTAGGCGATTTGTAAAGCGCATGGCTGTCCCAGCAAAGGGACGTCCCAGCGCTGAAAGTCAGGGAGAGAGGAGAATGAGATGTCTATATCTACTGAAACAGCCAAGTCTTTACTGCTTTCCTGAACACCAGCAGATTGGGAATACTCCTGATAGCAAGAGGCATCAAGTTCCATAGAGTAGGGGCTAACACTTTGAAAGACCGGCCCCCAACTCTGGCTCTGTGAAAACGTGGCACCCGCATCAGGTGTAGATCCGCAGAGCGCAGAGCACGGGCCAAGATATAGTGGTGGCCAAGGTCTCTAAGAATCGCCGGGCAGGTGCCTGTCATAACTTTATGAGTAGCACAAAGTGCTTTAAACCTAATTCTTTGCTCCATAGGGAGCCAGTGGAGATGATGCAGCACCCCTGAGACCGAGCAATACTTAGGTAGTGCAAGTAAGATGCGTGCTGCCGCATTCATGGTGCGTTGGAGCCTGTTGGTCACGGACTTATTAGCACCGAGCAAAAGGCTGTTACAATAATCTAGCCTTGCCAGAATCGTGGCTTGCACAACCAGCTGGAGTGTGTGAGGGTCAAACTTACCCAAAATGGGTTTAAGTCCGCGCAAGATACCAAAGCAGGTCCCTGCCACTGACTTGGCATGCTCCTCAAACGAGAGTGCAGTATCCAACCGAATACCGAGATTTTTTACCGTGTCCTTGGGTGTAGGAGGACTACCCAACACCGACGGCCACCAACTGTTGCCCCAGAGGTGTGAGTCTTTGCCCAACAAAAGGATCTCAGTTTTGGATGAGTTTAACTGCAAACAGTTTGCCTCCATCCAAGTTAAGTTAGGCAGAACAGCCCTGTTTGACTCAACCATCTAATATTCTGAACGCAGATATTCTCTGGTGAAGGAATAATTTTCTGAGATGGAGGAAAGCAGAGAGAAAGGGTGCAGAACTCGAGAAATCCTCAGTTCGACAATATGCACAGATTGTAACAGGGCCACTGGTTGAACCTTATTTGCATGGTGTAACCAATAGTCACCATCGGTTTCTCCTCACCAGATTTAGGTTCAACTAATTGCATCTGTTGCTGGCTTTCCCTAAGCCTAGTGTTTGAAATGTGAAGCTGAGCCCTTGCACTTGTGATAACTTTTCAGCTCACAACCTTGTGCATTTCATTTTTTTTTCTGTGACTATTATGATACCCTGTGAAGGACAATCTTATTACCACTGTTGAAATGTCTGAATTTTGTCTAGGTTAAGCCAGCCCTCATGCATCTTCAGTTGCTCCCCGATGTTCACACAACCTATGTTGTTGCTCGCTTCCGGGCCTCACTATTGAGACTGTAGAAGATGTTTGATACAGGTTTTGGGCAGGGCTAAATTTGTCTTTTATTATGCACTTTATAGTTGTTAAGAGATTTTGTATGACTGTCCTGTGTTATGCCGGGGTACCCTACTCTACGTAATGCACTTTATTCTAACTTGTTTCTGAACTAACCAGATTATTTGCATATTTGCCTAATATGTGTAATATATTTATTGTCTTGGAATGGATAGTCAATTGGTCCCGACTGTAATGCATCCTTATTGTGATGTGATGTTTTTTGCACCATATATCCTTACCCTGTTTTTATGCTTATGCATAGTCTAGGAATGATAAGGTGATTTCTTAAGAAAGTATTATTTTTTTCTTTTCATATCTGGTCTTTTTACTGATTTTATTTATTGATATGAATGTATTATGGTTTAATGAATATGTATGTATTGTTATTATTGTGTACTTTTATGGTCTAGTCCGACCGAATAGTTATTTTGATGATGATGATGATAAGGAGCAGTGTGGGCCATTTTTGCAACACAAGAATAAAGAAGGCATGTGCCAAAATGTACTGATCAACAGACTATATTCACATTTGTTGACAGTATTGTCTAATGTCTTTGATTATATCTGCCATCAGTGTCATCATTGCATGCTGCAAAAAGAACAATTGATGGGCAGAATGCCGAACAATATCATACATTAACCCCAGTACAGAGATCTGGGCCTAAATCCATCATTTTTTTGCTCCCCATGCCATTACAGTTTGAACCCAGCCATATGCAAATCAGTCTTGACCCTGCGCCCAATGGGAACAGTCTAACCCGAACTGCCAGGCCAGGTTCTCCCTGGAATGGAAACAAGCATCCTAGGATCCGTTTCGGGGTTTCACCCCTCATCAGCCAGGATAGCTTGACTCCAGTGGCATGGAAAGCACAGGACCCACGTATGGGCATACCCGTCTCACTCGGGGTGACAAATGCAAAAAGAACAATTGATGGACAGAATGGAGAACAATGTCACACATTCACCCCAGTAAAGAGATCTGGGCCTAAATCCATCGTTTTTTTGCTCCCCATGCCATTCCAGTTTCAACCCAGCCATATGCAAATCAGTTTTACCCTGCGCGCAATGGGAACAGTCCAGCCCGAACTGCCAGGCCAGGTTCTCCCTGGACTTGAAACAAGCATCCTAGGACCGGTTTCGAGGTTTCACCCCTCATCAGCAAGGATAGCTTGACTCCAGTGGCATGGAGAGCACAGGACCCATGTCTGGGCATACCCATCCTCTGGCTTGGCAGTTCGGGCTGGACTGTTCCCCTGAAGCACAGGGTCAAGACTGATTTGCATATGGCTGGGTCTAAACTGGGGTGGCATGGTGAGCAAAAGAACGATGGATTTAATCCAGATCTTTTCACTGGGGGTGAATGTTTGATTTGCTCTGCATTTTGTCCATCATCTGTGTGTCTTTTGCTTTCTCACCCTAAGTGCGTCGGGTATGCCCAGACATGGGTCCCGGGCTCACTGTGCCACTGGATTTAAGCTAGCCTGGCTCATGAGGGGTGATGCCCCGAAACCGGTCCAAGGATGCTTGTTTCCGGTCCAGGGAGGACCTGGCTTGGCAGTTCGGACTGGACAGTTCCCATGAGGCACAGGGTCAAGACTGGTTTGCATATGGCTGGGCCTCAACTGGGGTGGCATGGTGAGCAAAAGAACGATGGATTTTACACAGATCTTTTGACTGGGGGTGAATGTTTGATTTGCTCTGCATTCTGTCCATCATCTGTGTGTCTTTTGCTATCATTGCATGCTGGCCAGCACATTGTGCATCTAACTTCTGAATCACCGGATAGGTTGCTAAAAAGGGAAGGGTGGAACCTGTTATGGAAGTTCCAGAGGCAAAGGGAACAAGTGACTGGATCCTGCATGATGAGGGGCTGGCTTGTGAGTTGTAAGATATATAAAGAGGCATTGGGAGGTTACAAAGTAGCCTTTCCAGCTGAGCATTGTTCTTCCTCCCCATGCTGTTTGGGGTTACTAGCACCATGCACTTCAAAAAGCCTGTTTTTAAATTTGTAATGGACGTTTTACATTGGTTTACAGTTTTAATGGGTTTTGGATTTCTAATTTAAAAAAAAAATCAATATCAGAAGATTATGATAACTGCTTTGAGCCCATGCTGGAGTCTACAGTGACCATTTCACGTTCAGTATGCCACCTGCCTAAAAAGCCTAGCTGTTTGCCATTGATTCCTTTGATGGCAGTGCACGTCACATGTTCATGTGTCATCAGGGCCTGGCAGGTGATTGTGCTGTCATGTCACATGTGCTTACTGGTGCTGTTCCCACAGGAGCCTCACTGGTGGTGCCTGGAGAAACAGGAAGATGATATGAACATTCAATATTGGCTCTCGGTCTATATACACATGTACATGCATAGTTCACTGAGAGCATGTAGCTATGGCCCAATTACAGCTTTAGACTACCTCGATCTATATACCTTCCCCTTTCACAATCACATATTTGACCAGTATTTCTAGGCAAATAACTGCGGGCATATTCTCAAGGAGCTATCGCAGAGTTATCTGCACTTTATCGCAGCCAAATTCGCGATAAATTTATCGCCCCATTCACAAGCTGGTGCTAACAGCCGATACCACCAGTTAACGTGCAAAAGCATCCGCAAAAAACATCGCCACAGATGACCCCGGCAACTATCGCTAATGAGATGCAGAGTAGGCGTTCCCGAGCAAAAATCTGCAACAACACCACACCTCAACATTCTCAATGACCAGCCACATTGGCGGTAAGACCACAAAACAGGCGATAAGGCGAGTTAGCAGCAGGAAATTAACTCCTGCTCCAACCTAGTGTAAAGTCGGACGACAACCTGCACCATCAAAGGGAGCCCAGCCCAGAGCCACACATGAAGAACAACAGATGCCATGGAGCCACTCACCATGCATCCCGGAGCCCCGAGAGGGCAACAAAACCCACCGCCACCACCCCCAGGACCGCCACCCCCCCACCCCCTCCCCGGACCACCACAGAGGCAGCGCAGACAAAGACAGCAGACCTTCAGGAAATGCACCAGCCTCACAGACCTAACACCAGACAACGTCAATGCCCACTACAGGCTCAAAAGGACAACCAGCCTCCGCATCCTGAACATCATTGCCCACAGGCTGACGGTACCAACAAAGCGGACAACCAACATCCCTCTGCAGACAAAGCTGCTGGCTGTGCTGCACCTGTTGGCCTCTGGTACCTCCCAACCAACAACCGCCAGAGTCGGAGGAGTCACACAGCCAGCCCCATCCAAGTTCCTCACACCTGTCCTGGATGCCGTCATCAGCTAGGTACCCCAGTACCTATACGTCCCCCACAATGCGCAGGAACAGCTGGAGACAAAGCAGGGACTATACACCATAGCTGGATTCCCGCACATGTTGGGGGCAATCGACTGCACACATGTCCTACTTGTGCCCCCTGCCAACAATGCACACAAGTACCGCAACAGAAAACACACGCATCCCATCAACGTGCAGGCAATAGTGGACCACAGGGGACTCTTCTCCAATGTCATAGCCAACTACCCAGGCAGTGTGCATGATCCCTTCATCTTCCGACAGTCCAACATCAACCAGCGCTTCCAGGATGGCACCTATGGAAATGCACTGCACATTGGCAAGTACCAAATGAACAAACCACACCCCTCAACTCCACAATCATGCAACTCACAACTCTGGCACTGCACACGTCACAAATTCACATACAACATGCCAAACAACATGCCCACCCACCAGACACAACAGCACAACTTACTGTGGTAACCTTTGTTAGCCATGTACATGAGCCATCAATGGCATGGCACCTCAGCCACACAATACCGGAATGTGGGGAGAGGTGGGAACCAGGCATGTGCGAAGGAGGCAAGTGACCCATGAATGAGAATGTACACAATGCCAAGTGTGGCGGAGATGTGCTGGACAGACTGCAGTATGCAGACCACAGACATATCTATGTCTTCATGCACTGCTGGTGTCTGGAGTGTAGTGGACAGTGGATGCAACCATGTCACCCCAGCGAGTGGGGAAGCCCGCGGAAATGTAGCTTGTGACGTCCCCCCCTGTAAGAGTGTGCGGAGTGGGCTGGCCCGGAGTATGCCAGGCCAGCGTAGGGGTGTGAATAAAAATCACGTAGCTCTGGGCGAGGTTCTCTTCCGGAATGCCCAACATGTCTGCCAGGGCGGCGCCTCCCACCCCGCCACGAGGCCGACGCCGTGTGCGGTGTGGCCTGCGATCCTGTGCGCCTGCTGCACCCCGGGCCGCTGGTCCCCGAACCCGTCATGCCCGCTCCTGCGCAGCCAGGCCTCACTGCTCACCTGCCGACACCGGCGTGTGTCAAAGAGGGCCCACCACGAGCCAGCGCAAGCTCCAAGCCCGAAGCCCGCGACCTTGGCAGCCTCCTCAGACCATCACGGCCTCCGCGACACAGGCCCGCTTTACTCCTTTTTCGTTGACGTACTCCACCGCTGCCTCGGGCCTACACTACGGTCAAATAGGTCACACATTTGGAACTGAGTCTTGATTATGCAATGGCAGAGTACACACTTTATGGCTGAGTTTATATCACTGTACTCCCTTCGATGTGGTGCCACCAACTCTGTGCCTAGCATTCGAACTACACCTGTCTGTGGTCCCTTGCTGACTACTGCCTTCGGCCTTCACTGCGGTCGAGTAGATCACACATGTGGAACTGAGTCGTGATTTCTGCATGGCGGAGTTCATATCATTGTACGCAAGGAGATGAGTAAGAGGAAGACGTGGTTCAGTCCGGAGGAGAAAAGGACCATTGTTACAGAGGTGTTCAAACACTGCCGACAACTGCCCTGGTGTCACTAACTCTGTGCATCACGGGCCAACGACACGTGGCTGTGGGCCCCTGCTGACCGCTGCCTCTGGCCTACACTGCAGTCAAGTAGGTCACACATTTGGAACTGAGTCTTGATTACACAATGGCCGAGTACACATGTCAATGCAGAGTTTATATCACTATACTCCCTTCGATGTGGTGACACAAAGTATGTGCATGGCATCCCAACCACACGTGTCTGTGGGCCCTTGATGACTATGCATTCGGCCTACACTGTGGTCGAGTAGGTCACACATTGGGAATTCAGTCATGAATCATTCATGGCAGACTTGACATCATTGTACTGGCCTCATCGCAGACTGCATCCCCTTTCAGCTCCGGTGCCACTAAGTCTGTTCCCTGACATCCATGGACACTTTCTGGTTGAACTTTGGTGGCGACTGAGTCTCTGGACTGGGGCTTGTCTTCATCATCATGTCGGTGATACTGACTTTTGTGGCAAAAACGAGGCTGTAGCATTCCACTCCTCCATTTGCCACTTCCGGCCGGCTTCTGCCCTCTGCATCATGCCCTGGAGGACACCTTCCACTGTCCCCCGCAAACCTCCGCTGCATTCACCTTCGACATCGACGAGGACCTGGTCACCTCGCGTGGCCCTATCTCACTGCACTGCAAGTCACCGTCCCGTGGCGGTGTGCCTGTGCCGGCTGCAGTGCATCCGGGGCCACTAACTCTGTGCAGCTCAAGTCATGGCCCCTGTCTGATAGCATATTGGATGGCCTCTGGGTCGATGGACTGGGGGTCATCAAGGCCATGTGACTGTGGCCATGCGCTGTCCGCTGCCTCCAGCCTCAACTGCGGCCCACCTGGGCTCACACATCATATAATCGAGTCCTGGCCTGCCCGGACGTCGCATCACCGCAGGATGCACACACCACCACCGCCAGGACCAACTCCAAACAACAGGTGCCAGAGTCGTAAGTGTCTTACTGCCAGACTATCAGAGTTGCTCACACCAGTCGTGGGTGCCATCATCAGCTTGTTCCCTGCTCAGCTCTTCAGGTGCCAATAACTCAGTGCACCACAAATCATGGACCATTCTGCTTGCATGTTGGGTGAACACTGTACTTTCTCCGGCTACCACCATGATGCTTCACAGTTGTTTCTGTTATGCTGGTGTTTTCTGTTTCCACTTTAATTGTGATCACTGTTCAAGTTGTTGCCAGCACCCACGACTCCATGAGGGCTGGCTTACACTCACCCCACACACATCCAGCACATGCGTCACTGGACATGTGACCACGCCAATAAAGGTGTCGAGCGCACGTGCCCATAGCCAGTTCAACGAACTATCTGAGTGTGTCCGTGTGCTCATGATGTATGCCTTTGTGCCCCGGGCCCTCCAACATTACATTGTGCCGTGTACAGAGGACGCAGCCATGTCACCGCAGGCAGCGGGTGGGACATTGCACATGTAGCTTTATCGTCCCCCACTCAATACGTAAGAGGAGTGAACTGGGCCGGCGTATGCCAGTCCAGCGTGGGGCTGTGGATGATTATCCCGTGGCTCTGGGTGTGGTTCAGTACTGGAAATGTGCAAAGGCATGTGTCTCTGTCGCAGTGTGGGTCTCCGTTGGGGAGTGTAGGTGGTCCCTGATGGGACTTAGACACCCACGTATGTGATCTAGTTCGGCTTCCATGAGGTAGTACCCCACCCGCACATGTTCGGCCACCCCCTTCTGGCAGTCTGACACCTGGCCTTGGAATGCGATGTGTGCTTTGGTGGGCTGCTGGGAGCCAGCCGGGGTGGTGGGTGCGTCCAGCTGTGTTGTCTATGCAGGGGGTGGGGTATCCTCGATACAGCGGTGCTGCCCTGCTCCTGGAGGTCGATTGCCTAAGATGTCCATGGACTGTTGTGGGGCATCAGTGTCGGAAGTGTGGAGGTCCTCTTCAGCATCACTGTAGAGTTGTCTGGTCTGCACTGCTGGAAGTGTTGTTTGTCCCTCTGCAATGTGAAGGGGAGATGCTTGTTGACATTGTGTTGGCATGTATGTTGATGCATTGTTCAAGTTTACATACAGACTGCATGACAATGTACATTGTGACTGTTTGGGAGGGGCGGACTATTTGATGCGGGACAGTGTACATTTGGACTACATGACGTAGGTGAGGTTGTACACGTACATTTGCATCTCACAGTTTCCTGCTATGTCAGATGTGATTGGCCATTTTCTACACACAGGCGGACCCAGTTGTGTCCTCTGTTCTGCAGTGTAGGTGTTGGACTGTGTACCACATTGCGGTCCATGTGGGTGTGCTGTCATTGCTATGTGTGTGTGCTGCATTGTGTGGGAGTCGCACCTGCAGCTGCGATTTTGCTGCCCCTTATCCCTTGGAGGCGGTGTGCCTTTGGCTTTTGTGCTTTTGAGGTGCTGTGATGTTGGCGACTTGGGTCATTTGTGCTCTTGGACGGTTTTTGTACTCTTGTGCATTATTTGTCTGCAGATGTGTTGTTGACGTCAGTGGTTGTTTGTGCAGGTGGATGTGTCAGAGTGTGACCTGCTCCTTTCCGGATGTGGTCCACACTCAGCCACCTCAGTCTCGTGGCGTGCACAGTGTCATGTTGATTGTACTCCAACCATGCTGCTGGTCATGTGGTGTCACTTGCATTGTCAGTGTGGCTCTCACATACGCATCTTTGCTGTGTTTCGCACGGGTGCATGTTTGTGTTGTGTAATTGGTGATGTGTGGGGTGGGACCCCTTTGGGCACATGGTGGACGGGGGCCTACTTGATGTTTGTATGTGTGCTGCAGTGTGCCACGGGGATCAGGGACATGACCCAGGGTCATTGTGGGTGTGCGGTGTGCTACACGTCTTTGTGCATGTGTGCCATTGTGCCTGTCCCCCCCATCCCCACAGAGTCTGTTCGTTACTCACCCTGTTGCGTCAGGTCATGTCGAGCAGTGTCTGGACTCCCGACTCCTTGCACCGTCTCCACACTGATGACTGTGGCCGCCATTTGCTCCAGCTCCTCCTGTGGCGCAGGACTCCCACCTCCATTCGCCGTTGCTGCCTTCCTGTTGGCAGTGGGTTTCTGCTTGGTTTGCCTTTTCACATCATGCCAGCGCATCTTGGCCTCCTTGACACTCCAGCTGCATTCACAATGGAATGCCATTTTTCCATCTGTATTGCCAATGATACGGTGGAGGTGACGGACAGTTGTTGTTGGTGCTCTGTCACCTCCGTGACGACGATCCGGTTGTCATGCAGACTGTACCCCGTCTTCCTCTTCCTCTTCTCCTTGGCCTTCCGTGACCCCGAGGTTCCTTGCTGGTGGTCTGTGGGGCTTGTGGGGTTTGCGTTGACCTGGGCACTCGTTCTGGGTGCCTCCATGTTGCTACGCAGTTTATTTTGTTTATGGTGTGTTTTTCTTGTTCAGCTTTTATACTGCATTTTCCCGCATGACGCCTGGGGATTGCAGGCCTGTCGCTGGTTATCGCTGATTTTTGTATCGCGGTTGGCCTCATCGCAACTTTATTCGCGTTTCGCATTTTTGCGGCGTCGCGTTAATTTTAACGCGGTCATTTGACGCGTTATCGTGGGGCTATCACATGGTGCCGCCAGGTTGGGAATAATACGTTAACACGGCGTTGTTTTCCCGCAATAGACTGCGATGTGCAAAGTTGCGTTAAGCTAAACTTGCGGTGGTTATCACACGTTCTTGAGAATATGCCCCTGCATGTGCAAAGTTGATATACTTGCAGGTTATAACAGATGATTAAATGTCATTTTGAAACACAGCTTGTATTAAGATCCATGTGTGAGCCACCACCATGACAGATTGGGGCAAATAACTGTACCATATATGTGATTCGGAAGAGCCCTCAATTAGCTCCATATTAAGTGTGCATAGCTCAGCCACTCCTGATATTAATTTAGCTATTTGTCACTAATCCTTTTTGTCCCTATCTAATGCATAGGCGCTGGCAGTATGGGTGGGGGAATGTGCTGGAGTTTCCAAAGTGAATGAGCAATAAAGACACCTGTAAATTGCATACTTATCTTGTCACATTTGCTATGTGTTCAAAGACAGAGGTCAAATGTCCAGCTGTGTCTTCTGACAAACTGCTGCTTTTTACATGGAAATTGTTAACATTCTCTGACTTCAAAATGAGAGACAGTCTATTTGGTGAGAAATGAAAGGCTGCAGGATGTAATTTCTTCTAAAACACAACAAAATGTATATACCCATACATGAACTGTACATATATTTTAAAATACATCAGCATTTAGGAAATCACATTTTAAGATCTTTTCATATAATTCTGAAGTGTGAATGAAACAAAGATTTTAACAGGATCAAAACATATCAATGTCAACCTAGCAATTTCTTGTGAATTGCAGGCGTAAGGGGGGAGCAGAGAGGATTTGCTTCCTTAGTGGTTACCATTCCATCGGTTAACAAATCGCACAGTGGGCTAGCTCTGTGATGATCTGCTTGGTGATGCACAAATGACAAAATATTTGCTGAAACCTGATTTCGACACAGTATTGTTTATGGGCGATATGGTTTAATCAGTACAAATGTACGTTTTTGCAAATTTAGTAGCCATTTCAATGGAGAATGTGCTGCCTGTATATGATAGTGCGCTGCCACACAGTGCTTCATAATTTATTTTCGACAGTGTGCTCCAAAATACACCACCAGCTATATACTGCTCCCTTACTATGAATGGGCATTGTTCATTTGCTGCACATATTCTTCGTATGACGCTTGGATTTTTCAAATCCCCATGAGTTCAATCATGCAACATGAAGGTTGCACCCCCACTCTGAAAATTGTTCCAGCGCCACTGATCTAATGTGTAGAATTAAAAGCACCACCATACAGGATGTATACTAAAAGTAAATAAATAGCACCTGCCAACCACTCAATATTTTAGCAATCTAATGAAATGAGATTAAACGTGTTTAACGGTGATATATTTGAAATTAATGCATGGCAAACAACTTTTGAAAGAGGAGAGTTTCCAGTGAAGACGATCTCACTAAACACCAAGGGTAACATCTTGCTTGTTTAAAGAAGAGTCAACAGTTGAGGGGAGATTATTCTTGTGTTGCACAGAAGAAATAGACAACAACACCCCAACATCCCAACACCATTGCATTCTATGCAAATTGTGCCTTGATTGTTTTGCTCTCCAGCACTGCCCTTCTGTTTTATTTGTATGTGTTCCAACATTTTATTTGCGTTTCACTATTGGACTGTGTGCATGTCCGTTGTCCTAAATCAATATTTACTCTGTATGTACAACATCACACATGCACGCCTCAAGGGTTTAAGAAAGAAGCTCCTCCATTCAGCCATTACTCCCCTGTCTAAAGCAATAAATTAGTATGTTACACGTTTGACTGTCCTTACAAATAATGGGGTGTATTTACAAGAACTGGCTCACCGCTGTTTTACTGCAGCAGTGTGCTAAAAATAACTGCCGCGGTACGACAAGTACCCTCACAAATACACACGCACTCCTGTGTCTGACTGGGTCACACTTGTGTAGCAGCTGGTTAGGGATGACAGACAACATCCAATTGGAGTACTACATTCTACATGTCATGTGGACCTGAGTGAAAAATTGGTATGTGACAAGGGGGAATCTGGTCCAAAATTGTCTTACTGTGCCACATGTAAAAGTCAGAGGATGTCATACAGGGAACTGTCAAGGGATAGGGAGAACTGCTTAGTCCCTACAAAGGACACAAGTCTGAGAATGTTAGAGGCTGATGTGGATGGGCCCAGTTGTCTTAGAAAACTGAGTGGGTACATGTCATCATTCCCAGCACTACTACCATGTGGGGTGCTGCCTGAACAATATCCCTCCATCACAACCTGCCATGTCAGTCCACTAGATATGTTCACGCATAATGTAGGTGTCATAGGCACA
Source organism: Calotriton arnoldi (assembly GCA_963921515.1). Classification (NCBI taxonomy): domain Eukaryota; kingdom Metazoa; phylum Chordata; class Amphibia; order Caudata; family Salamandridae; genus Calotriton; species Calotriton arnoldi. The sequence goes on from CAWUFW010017359.1 coordinate 132,059, forward strand.
TGAGAGTCAATGTATGATTAGGGCAAATGTGGAGTTTGCGGAGTTCCACTCCACGGAATTCCACGGAGTTACAGAAAAACAGTGGAATTCCTTGGAGTTCCGTGTGGTGGTGGAATATATAATTATATTGCTCGGCCAGTCTTAAACACAGCTTAATAAAGACAATCATGTAATGGGAGGAAAACAACAGTGTAAACAGACATGTTTCTCCAGGACAACTGTACGGAACCCTCCCAAACCCAGCTGAAGGATCTAGATGATGGGTCTTACCTGTCAGAAGTTTGCCGACGTGATGCTCACGCTGTGACTGCGCACAGCACGCGCAAGAGTACACCTCTCAAAATACAGTGAGTCCACTGCATGCAGGGCAGAGGGAGATGTAGTAGTGGCTTGCTATGTCAGTGACCTCTCCCCTCCCAGCTCAGGTGCCTCCTTCGTTGCATGCATGATCCCGCTCTCCAATGGGCATGCCTCCCCGGCCATGCCTTTCTTTTTACACCAAGTAAGCAGGGGCACAAAGACACTCCTTAGTATCTCCCTCCCTCCCTTCCATGACTGGTACAGGCCTCACTGCTCTCGGGGTCTCCACAGTATGCACTTCCGGGTGGTGCAGCTGGGATTTCTGGGAGTTGTATGATTTGACTGCTCATCATTAGATGAAGAGCAAATCAGAAGTGCGAGTTCTTTGTTAGAAAGGGGCGGGGCAAAGTTAGCCGAATGTTGGTGTTTCTATGACACTTGTGGCTGAGAAACTTGAATAAGTAAGAAGAACTGGAGGAGCGTCCTGAGAAACCTGAAGAGGTCAGAAACGGAGGAGCGTCTATTTACTCAGCTTATGACTGTAACTGTGGCGTGGATAGATGACACACACACCAGCTGTGGGATGATGTGCACAGAATAAAACACTCTCACATTTCTAGAGCTGTAATATCTCATAGACACCTTATGGACATGGATGTCACGTGTGGGCTCTGGTGCCACTTTTGGTATTTGAGCGCTCATGCACTGTTGGTTCTACGCTTCCTGTGAGAGCCATAGTCGGTGCCTATGTACCATAGCCTCTGCTCTCCCTGCCTCTCCATTCCCTCCCACACGAGATCCCTGCCTCCCTCGTCTTTAGCCGGGCCCCCGTATGGCCTCTCAGGAGGTAGAGATCCACCTGCTAACTGGGGAGATTGGCTGCCTGACGTGGCAAGACGAAGCGGTCAGCAGCCCTGGACTGGAGCTTCTGCGGGCCGAGAACGAGAAGCTCCGCTACCGGATACTGCATCTGAAACGTAGCCTGATAGCAGAACAGGAGGTGTTGCCGGGCACACAGGCATCACCGGAGTAAGCCGTGGTGCTCCCGGCTAGTGAGAAGCAGGTAGGGTGGGAGGCAGAGCCCTGTCCGGGGAGATTCCTGCACTGGGATGTCACAGCCAGGGGAGGCATGGAACAGAGGCGTCAAGGATAGCTGCGTGCGCCAGTAAACTCTGCACTGCCAGCGAATGACAGATTTGTTTTCCAAACTTCATGCTCCAAGTGGAGGACCGAGTGACCAAAACTCTGCAAACTCTGCCAGCGGAGCGGAGTTTGCCGCCCACCCTATGTATGATCTGGGTCCCTTCACATTGTGTTGGCTGCCAGGACCTAATTGGGAACAGCCAGAGGAGACATGTACACATACATGTGCAGAGTTCTGATTAAACAATGTGTGACACCCTGTAGATAACCAACTGTGGGCATGATGAAATGGGTTGAACGTCAGTTATCGTATTCTGACTAGTATGACAGGGCCCATCCACTGAGACTAGGCACACAGTGGTAGAGGGAATAATGCTGAGCTCCAGTCATATGAAAGGGAAATACTGTTGGTTCTGTGTTGTGTTGGGGAAGAAGAGGTACAGTGGTGTGAGGCTTATGATGGCACCCAGGACAGAGGGGAGGAGCCTACTGAAGGATGCCTGGGAAACTCCTGCCACTCTGGCTGTGCTGGGTTGGAAAGTTCCAGATGCCAGCATGTGTAGGACAGCCAGAAGCTTGGCCTGCGGAGGAATGTTGGTGCACTGCTGTGATGTTGGTAGCAGTCTTGGTGCAAACTGGTGCAGGAGGTACACAATGGACTCCCTCCTGAGCCTGTAATGAGCAATGACCTCTTCTTCCTCCCTGAGGTCAATGAGGGTAATCCTCTGGTTTTATGTCCGCACCTTCTCCTGCGCTGCCTCCATGGTGATAGTGGTGGTGATGGTGAAGGTGGTGATGGTGGTGGTGGTCTTCTTAGTGCTCTGAGCAGAAGTAGGAGTAGGTCCATGGTGCCATAAAGCTTGCCAAAGTGATTTGGGCATGTTCTGTTTTTATACCAGTGGACATGCATCATTTTTACTCCGGCTTTACTTAAGCAGTAAAAATCTGCCAACGTAGCTCTGTTTTCCAAAATCATTGTAAATACAGCTGCATCAGATTTGTGAGGCGTGTTCAGGAGGAATGCCTACCTTGCATATCATTAGTGTTAACTGCCGCAACCGGATCTGACACTAACAAAAATAGGCGCAGGAGTTGAAAAGGTGACGCTAAAGGCCTCTAGTGTCAATTTGTAAATAGGGCGCCAAAAGAAAATACCGTTGCAGTGTCAAACAATTGACACTGCAGCGGCGATAGCTCCTTGTAATTATGCCCTCATGCATAGAATTTAATTTAAAGTAACAAGAGATTAATGACTGAATTATGGACCCTCTTTCTAAAACGTATGTTTACTGTCCCTACCTCTTTCACTAATTAAAAGGTTATTCCCCTTACTTCAGGAACAAAGAATCCTCACCGCAAATTTTTAGATTATTTCACAAAAAGTGCTGAATATTGACCACTCCAGTAAAAGTCAACAGATTACATTATCCACGATCTTTCTTTCATGTTTGATCAACTTTCAAGTACTGTCTTTTTATAAATGCATGCCTATAAACTCCCAGTGGGAAGGTGAGTAGAAAAACGCATTTTTATACCCACTTCATTTTTACAACACCTTTGCTAATCATCACAAAATTTGCCAAAAATGTCTTCGGTACCAAGCCACCCAAAAAACACCCTCCTCCTAAATTTATTATAATACAGCTTTACCTACTTACTGACAAATCAATCTCGCTAATAGTTTTTATTACATGTATCACAAACCTATTTTCAAACTCTGACTAATTCACTGGTTTGAAAAAGCACAACGCTTTCGGTATGCAAACTTTCAATTTTTCCAAGATTATTAATGGACCATTTTCCTACAACTTTACATCAGTTAGGAACATTTCCATATGCAGAGACTTTGTTGACTGTATTTTTCAGTTGGTTTGTCTCTTATCCAATGCCAACAGGGCCTCTATTTTCCCATTGGCTCACTGTCCCATGTCATGATTCTCCCCCAATGGATCGTACTAAGCCACATCAACAAGCTTCAATTTGTGATGAGACGGCATGGATGACATGCATTCTACCTCCTGAAGTCCAAACCTCCTCTGACCAGACCCTGAGACAGTAATTTTGATGCACCTGGGTGCCTTGTGTTGATCATGCCTTTAAAATTGCTTCATAGATTTCATTTGCTTACTAGTGTGGTGTAAACTGTAGAAGACTGTTACTGCATTCTCGTGGACGTCTGAAGTAGTATGTGGCCACTTATGAAATTAGCTAGACCAGTGGTTCCCAAACTTTTGACTCCTGAGGACCCCTATTGTGTCACTACTGGAAGCCGAGGACCCCCAAGAAATTCGTACGATTTAAATTTCAAACATTAAAACAGTAATTCGAAAAAAATAAACACACGTGTGCACACCAAACAGATACCCAAATTACTAAAGCTTTTAGTATTTTATATTGAAAAAATTTGCAAAATCGAAAAAAATTTATAGGAAGGTTGGTGCTGCATCTCGGCGACTAACTTTTCAATATTTGGCTTTATTTTAAAGTATGAGGCTCCTGCTCCTCACGGGGCTGGACTGGAACCCATAGCAGCCCTGGCAAATGTTGTCAGGACAGTCCCCGTACGGTGCAGACCAAGTGCAGTGAGTGAGCCTGGCCACTACAAAGCGGACTTTGGGGGGCTCTCCCACCAAGAAAATCTGGGGAAAAATGGTGCATTCTACAACACATTTGTAATTATATATTGAATTGTATTCGCTTTCAAAGCATAGTAAATGATGACCTTACTACGCACCAATACAACAATCTTTTGGGGCTCTTCCATGAATCCTTCCCTATCATCCTCCAACAGTGCCTCTCTTCTTCCCATAGCACCTCTGTCACATGTATTTCATTTGTTTTATAGCATCTCTCATACTAGTGTAGGGTGTCAGAGCATTTTACATCACACACATACAGAAACAATGGGGAAGATTTACAAAAAAGTTGCGCAATGCTGCGTAGCCCCCCGCGAGGCTGCGCTGCGTTGCGTGACAGGGAGGGAGCAGGGGAGCGCCATAATTCCAAAGATATGGCTCTCTCCTCCCCTTTATCTTGTGCCGGCGCTGATTTCAGTAGCCCCGCGCCATGCACACACCTTAGCGCTGTAGCGCTAAGGTGTGTGCATGAGTGTAGCATAGGTTTTGTACAGGAAGGGTACCCTTCCTGTACAAACTACTATGCTAGACATGAGGGAAAGCTTTTCCCACTTTATAGGCGTGCTGCACAGTGCAGCACGCATGCAAAGTCGGAAAAGGAAGGAGAAATGAAAGAATTTCTCCTTCCTTGTACCTAGTTGAAAAGGGCGCAGTGTTCGCACGCTAAACCCAATCTACTGTTTTTAGTAAATTGGGTTTAGCGTGAGAAACCTTGGGTCGTTGCATGGGAACAAGTTTAGTGCTGGAAAGTAAATTACAAAAAAAAAAGATTTTGCGTCGTTTTGTGTCACTTTTGTGACGCAAACATGGCGCAAAATCTCCCCCAATGAATCATACGTGTGTAAATCAGTGTATAGAAAATGTTACATAGGGGAAAGGGGACTTCAAGGTGTAGGATTCACATGTCATCCATACTGGTAAGCATTTTTTGTGCTTGATTTGGAGAAGCACAAAATCTGGTTTCAGAATGTAACACAGTGGTTAGCGTTGACTTTAATTATAACAATTTAATTCTACCCAAACATACCTTTTTGGCAGCATCGGGATAATGAAAGACTGGGAAAAAAAGATGGCATACTAACTTGTACCATGCAGTTTGTATGCAGCTCTTTGACGGCAGTTCATAGCTGACGGTGCTAGATTACGATTGTAACTTATGAACTGCACAGTAACAAAAGAATCTCTGTGACAAAAGCAGTAACCCAGCTATGCACATAAAATAATGTTTTATTAAAAATGCATGGTACACGTTCTTTGGAGCAGGCATATTAACCCTCTGCGCTACCTACCATCTCTCTCCAGCAGGTACATTAATCACTCGAGTTATCTTGACACTTTTATTGTTGTTGTAAAACTGCAGATTATACAAGGAACTTTGCATTGCTTTTAAGACAGCTGCCTGTGGACCCCCTGGGAATGTGTCAGGGACCCCTGGGGGTCCGCGGACCCCAGTTTGGGAACCACTGAGCTAGACTATTCTCAGGTTTGTTGTTTCCTTAAATATGTAGTTAGTGACTATTCTTCTCTTTGCCCCTTCCCCAATGCCAGCAGGACGTGACTTTCAGCCGTTCACTTGTTACCTTCTGCCACAGGCCTCCTTCATTGACATCTTCTTTCCTTGCCATGTAGGAATCTCCCACAACTTGTTTCTCCATTTTCGATATGCGCAAAATGGTGTGGATAAGTGAATTACCATATCCTACATTCTCATAGACATAATCACCGACCCTTAAGCACTAAGGGGGTGATTTATCAAAGCCCTGCGTCACGTTTGCACCATGTAAAGTGAAACATGTGTGACGCAGGGCTCTCATAAACATTTATGAAGCCACGCAAAGCCAACCTGCATGGCTTTGAGTGGCCTCATAAATCATGAGTAAGGTGACACAGCGCAAATTGATGAGTCACCTTACTCTGTGCCCCAAAGGCATTCCATGGGTGTTGCAGTGGATTTTCCCACACAACACCCATGGAATTTGACGCTGCCCCAGATTTACAAAGTGATGTAAACCTGGGGAAGCACCAAATCTGTATGCAACATGAGATGAGGAATAACAAAGAGAAATATGTTTATTTCTCCTCGTTTTTTCCTCTTTCCATGTGTACGAAGAGGAAAACACCTCTTTGGATTGTTTGGGCAGGAAGTTGACCCTTCCTGCACAAAAACAATCCAGCCTGCAACGGAGGCACCCCTGTACCATGGTGCAAGGGTGCCTACATTGGCGCTAGGCTGCCGAAATGGCACCAGCGCAGGCAAAAAGTACAAGAATGCACCATATTGCTTAAATACTATGTATTCCTGCCCTTTCACTTTGCCGTAGGGCAGTGCAGCAAGATGCCTTGCTGCGCTGCCCTATGCCAAAATGCCATATATAAGGCCCTAGGTGTGATGCGTGGAGTAACTAGATGAAGTGTGTGTGCTCAGGATTTAAAGTTCCCACAGAGTTTGCATATGTGTATAAGGTTGTGGTAAACTGTGAAGGTTTATGACTGAATAAATTCAAACCACATTAACAAATTATTGCGAACATTTGTAATAGTTTTCGACCATTTATCAAAACAGCATGAACATTTTTAGGTTTGTTTTTTTCTTCCTTGCGGAGACTGTGCTTATCCATCTGTTTCCCAATTCCCAGTGCCTGCAGGGCTTAGGTTCCATCTACAGGTTCATTGTTTTGCATCACCATCTTCTCCTATTGCAGTGATTCTCCTTCAAATCACCTACAATCACCACAGCTACTTCACCTCTCATCCCAGGGCATCCAAGTTAATGCCAGACAGGTTATGGATGTCTTTCTGTTGTGTCTTTCTTGTTAGGGCCCGCAAATTGCCGATGTCCAGAATTTCTGTCAGACTGATCTCTTAAATCCTTTCCTTGAGCTTCTGACCCTTTCTCTTTTGTAATACATTTATTTCACATTTCCTGTAATCACAGCCAAAGCTAGATGACATTCATGGATCCTCTACTGAGATGACTGCTGGTTTCATTTGGTTACACCTTCCCTGCTAGTGGGTGGAATTCTTATGCCATTCACTGAGGTGACTGCATGTTTCCTTAGGTTGCACTTTTACCACTTGTGGGTAAACTTCACTGATAGTCTACTGTATCACAACACAGTGCTCTATGCCCACTGTTCTGCTTAGTAGGTTTGTGAAACTGCATTTTGGTTGCGTGCTCACTACCTGGGTGGATGCAGGGGGTCTGGAATATGCTTGGGCATCTGCCCCTGTCCTGATATGATGCATCCTTGGTTTTTGGACAGTGGTGCTTTTAGGTATATATAGGGTATATAGGTATATAACCTTGTGGAGAGGTGTGGTGCAGCGGCCAGGGCAGCTGACTTCGGAGCACAGGGCTCACGGTTCGATCTCCGGCGGCAGCTCAGCTCAGCACCATGTGACTCTGGGCAATAGCTCACTTAATTTCCACGACGGCCCCCAGCGCCTTGAGACCCGTAAGGGTGAGTAGTTCGCGCTTTACAAATACAGATTTAGATTTATATAGGATATATCCGTTTCGTTTTTTCACCTTGGGCAGAGTCTCTCTCTTGTGCTCCTCTGCAACTCTTGTGCAGCAGATTCTATGCCTGTTAAAGCTAGTAGGCGTATGAACCTAAAGGAGACAACGAAAGAAAAAAAAAAGGAGAAATGAGTAGTTTCCAGAGTTAAACAGAGACAACTGATGTCTAAAGGTAGCCATGCACCCAATAAACCATAGCTATTCCCAAGGTCTTTTGATACTTTTCACTAAGGCTAGATGGTGGATAGGCATTTCCCAATGTGCAAAGGAGGAGCTGGCACTGTTTTCTATGTAGAGGTGAGTAACTATCAAGAAGTGCTTTGCTTCACTCTTCTGTCTTTGCCACAACAGAAATTCCTGTCTTTGTCACACTCTGCACCTTCTTGTCTTAAAATCCTTTAATCTGTCTCATTGGGCTATTTTGCTTGTTTTGCTTGTCTTTCCCAGCTTGTAGATTCTGGTTTTCATTCCTTAGATTTACTTTTTCCTTTCTTCAAAGTTTGTGTCCGGGCTCCTCCTCCTTTCCGTTCCTTACAGAAAACATGTTAACTCAAAAATTTTAGCATCATTTTAAAATCTCACTATACAAACATTTTTGTAGATGAGAGCCAGTAGAGTGATGTTTAGAGAAGGTTATCATTCTTATCCTTCCATATTTTGTCATAGTATGTTCAGTGAAATTATATGTCTGCATCTTTTCATACTGAGGGAACTAGTTGTGTTTCTTTGGGTTATGATTTCCTAGTGACTGGATGAGTTTCATAGGCCCTCTACTGAGGTAACGTTGGGTTTTCTTGCGTTGTGCCTTCCCCACTTCTATGGAAACTTCGTAGAACATACCCTGAGGTGACGTTGATTATCCTTTGGAGGAAGCAGTGAACGCTGGTCATCGGTGCTAGCTGGGAGTGAACAGTGAACGCTGGTCATCGGTGCTAGCTGGGAGTGAGCAGTGAATTGCCGACGCAGATCTCAGTAGCCGAGAGAGCATCCGGTGGAGAGAGAGCCGAGTAGTCGAGCGAAACAAAACGAGCCAAGCAGTCAAGCCAAGCTGTAGCTGTGTTGCCGCTGTGCTGCCGCTGTGTCGCTGTGTCGCTGCAAGAGGAAGCGAGTGCCAAGGATCCTGAGGCCCCCCATCAACGACCTCGTATCCTGCGGGGGGCCTGCGGACTGTAGCAACAACGGCTTGTTTGGCAGGCAGGCAGGTAGAAGCGGCGGCGGGAGCAGAAAGGAAATTTTGCCGCCGTCATTAGCGCGGCATTAAGCAGCAGCGAGAGGAGGCGAGGAGGCGAGAGGAAGCAGTACCAAGGATCCTGTGGCTCCCTACGGTCCACGCATACGGGAGGCCTTGAGAGGCATTGCATCCCGGGTTCAGTAGACTGTAGACAGCAGCTGGAGCGGCAGGAGCAGGAAGGCAAGCACGAGACTGTTGACATTGCTGGATTGTTGGATTGCTGTGTCACAGTTTGTTGTTGTTGTGTTGTGTTCTCATTTCGCCAGTGCCAGTGCGAGAAGCAGTAGCGAGGAGCGGGACCAGGGATCTGGGAGCAGGACATCATTACCGCAGCCAGGAACACCGAGAACATTATTGCCGCAGCTGTGGCAGCAGCATCCAGGAATACTGCAGTCGGGGTTAGCCCCTGTTTCCTACAACAACAAAAAAAAAACAGCCCGTCTTGGCACAGGGTTTCTTTTTCTACCCTGCCCAGCTGTCTCATTTGAGGGGCGTGGTGCGGGCCGTGTGCTGTGCTGAGGCTGAGGTTGAGGCCGTGCTGTGCTTCAGGGGGGGTCGGTTTCAGCGGTCCTAGAGGTTTGTGCTGTGGTTTATTTTTGGTGCTTGAGGTTGAGGTTGAGGTTGCAGAGGCAAAGGCGGAGCTGCGGGGAGCTTTTTTTTTTTTTTTAGTTATTTTATGGTTACCAATGGTGTAACGCCTTATCTTTTGTCCCTTGTCCCTTGATCCATTTGATACCTTTGTCCTCTTACCCTTGGCCCCCTATTGTTAAACAAAAAAGCAAAGAAAGGACGGTTTCAGCTCCAATTGTAGTAGAAAGAGCGAGCGATTTTTTGTTCTGGGCCAAAAATCGAGGGGCTGTAACTAAGTCTGTGGTAAATCTATAAGAGTATAAGAGTATACATGAATAAGTTTACAATAATATATAATATATAATATAAAATCAATATAATAGATAAGATTAGGCAGTGCACTTTTTGTACAGGCCTTAGATAAAATGACGGCAAAAAAATTAGGTCAGGACGATTGCTGGTGGGTAGGACCTGTGCAAAAACTAAATCAAATTCCTTACGTAATAAGGAAGTTTCTGGCATGTTGTCGAAAGGAAAAAGTCAACTATTCAGTCTATGGGAAAGGGGAAAGGAAAAAAATCTTCAAGCTGGATCTAACATCGCAACTATTGGGAATGGAGGGGAAAATGTGATTGGGAATGAGAATGATGGTGAGATGGTAAATACTGTCAACATTGTCCCTGATATGGTTGAGGTCGTTGAGGTCATAGAATCACATTCTGCTGGTAGTAAGCATGGAGGGGGAAATTCCTCAGAATCCCAGAGGCATCCAGTACAGTGCCCTGGGGGTCTGGCTTGTTCTCCAGTCCTCCAGGTATCTTTTGATCCTATTATACCATCTCTTAAAACAGCAGATGTAATTACACACAAAATACCACACATATCTCACGGTATCATAGAAGAGACCCTTGGTCCCTATACAGTAGAGGATGTCCAAAATAAAGATTTTACTCTCCCCGATTTGGATTTAGAGCTCTGCAGGAGGTATATTTCTCATGATACTAGCAAGATTATAGAGCTAGTAAATACTCCAGCTATAACAGTTCCTATAGGACTAAAATTATTTAGTAGTACCCCATCCAATAAATCAAATCAGTCTCTCTTGCTTTCACACCCCTCTCTGACCCCTGATTTAAATATCAGTGATACCCAACCCAGTCAAATTATAAGGAAGGATATAATAGTCTCGGATTCACTAGTATCCTTAGAACATCTACTGTCCTCTATTCTAACGCTATTGGAAACATTTGTAGGAGGTTCAGACTGTGTGTTGGAAACTGTAACTCAAATATTAAAGGTATTGTTAAAGAGTAATCAGAAGAGGGAGATTACTTCAAAATTAGATATTAAACATGTAGAAGCGGAAGTAAAGGTAGAAGAGGTTCTAGAGAATGTAGTTGAAAATGTTAGTAGTCACCCAACTCTTACTGTTCAGGATGGTAATCCCCAAATCGATAAGCAAATGAATAAAGTGGTGACGTTAGAGAAGACCTCTGATCCTTTACCCGAACCTATACAGGTTATCTATGATTTAGCTCAAGAAGTAAAAGGCTCGGCGGGATCAGTGAAAAGAATAGACAAGGAAGTATTCTCTATTATTTAAAACCCAGTTAAGTGATGAGAAAGAAAATGTCTTAGGAGCCTCACACTTGGAAAAAAAATGGGAGAAATGGGAAAAAGGAAAAGAATAGAGGGAAAAAGATGAAATCAATATGAAGATTGTCAAAAAAGAAGCAAAGGAGAATTTGTTTTAAAGAAAACTCCGAGACCTCAGCTAGCAAGGAAACTTTCTCCCAGACTCCGCAAAATATATCACATGATATGAAGCAGAAAGATGAAGTTGATCTTGTGAACTCAGGGAAAAAAGATCTAATAACAGAGTCAATGATGGCCTATGATGCTTCCCCTATGAATATTGCATATCCCATAAAAGACTCTAATAATATCGTAGCAGAGGGGTCCCCATTACTTATAATAGTGGAGCAGTCGAGGCCTGTTGACCCTCTTCCATCAGTACTTAATCCCTTGGCTGTCCCCTTCTCTGACATTGTAAAAATGAGAGGTAAACCAGAGATAATTGATGTTGAATGCATCTGGGAAAGTATGGACACACTTCAGTTAGATTTTATTCCTCTGTTTGATACAGATTTAATATTAGGACTTTGCTTCTTAAATGTCTCTTAGAGATTGAAACTTTGAAACTTATACAAAGTAGTGATATAAGTTTAGTCTCCATCTTAAAAACAGAAGTTGGTTATAAGTCGAGGGTAAGGTTCAATTCCAAAATTATAGCAAACCTTATATTACAATGGTCAGAAGGCCTACAAAGTAGGGGGATCAATGTTATTCCATTCTTTGAGAAACCCCGAAATAGAGCCCTCGACAATAGGTCTTTGTCGACTCACTTACTTCCGGACAGTAGAGATTGTTCGTATGAAGCAGAGGGATTACAAATCTGTATTACAAAAAATGGTAGACAAGTGAAACTCAAAGATTGCACCTTCTCTTCCTTTAAATGGAATTCTAAAGAAGAGAGTCCAAAATGGAACTGGTTACCTGGTGTTCAATCGAGTAGATCAAAAAATAAATATCCACAACAGCCATCCTTTTAGCAATGAATTAAAAATAATATCTTGGAATGCTGCAGGAATAAAGAATACTAGGGAGAAGTTACAATATCTATGTGCATTAGATGCAAACGTGATTTGTCTTCAGGAGACCTGGAGTACAGAGGAATTGCTATGTAAGGATTATTATATTTTAGATTGCAAAGCAACCCCGTCCAGGAGAGGACATGCAAAGGGAGGGGTTGCCTGCTTACTGTCAAATAAGATAAAATGGAATTATGATTACTATAAAGATCCTAGTAATCTTTTTCTAGCAATAACATTGTATAATGCTGATAATGTAAAAGCTCTACCGCTGATGCTGATAAATGCTTATATTCCACCAGATGCCTCTCACGATGTACTCTTAAAGACGGTTTTTTCCTACATTAAAAAAGTTAATGATGTAGAATTTCTCCCTCATATAGTCCTGGTAGGGGATCTGAATTGTAAAATCTCTAACTCTACCTTGGATATATTTCGAAATAAAGAAAAAGAAGAATCTCTGCAGATCCCACAAGTGCTTTTTCCACAAAATATTAGAACAAATAAGAGAGGGAAAATGCTTATTGATGAACTAACGAAGGTTGATGGCATTATAGTAAATGGAAGATTGCCTTCGGATATACCGGCTACCTTTACTTGTAAAACTTATAGTGGAGAATCTATTTTAGACTATGTGGTAGTGGGAAGTACCTCCTTCTTCTTATTGAAAGATTTAAAGGTCTGTAACTCTCTCTATAGTGACCACAAAGTACTAACTCTTACCGTAAATTTAAATTTATTTTCGAATGATCCATGGGCACTAAACGGCGAATCTGTTAGTTTCGCTAAGAAAACAGGGAGATGTCACTGGGATAACAAAGCCATCTTGGGCCTGGACAGTGTTTTAGAGGCCACTGTAGAGAACTTGTCTAGCTGGAATGGAACAGAAATTGCCAGTTTTAATGCATTTATGATCAAAGTGATAGAAATTGCGAAGAGGTCGAATCAAAGAAAAAGTACTAAAGTAGTCCGAAGATCCCTCCAGCCTTTAAATCTTGAAATAAATAAATTAATTAGAGAACAGTACTTGAATTACTCCTTGGAAAGATATCATAGAATATTGCTATTAAAAAGGAGGAGGACTAGGGTAAGGGTTAAGTTAAGAAAAGAGAGGGAAGATAACATCTGGGTTAAACTGAGAGAAGCAGCGTATAAAGGCCAAGTAAGAACGTTTTGGTCTCTTATTGGAGAAGGATGTGGAGCCAGATCTCGACCACTCCCCGTTGCCATTGAGGAACATAAATGGGTTGGCTTCATTCGGGACTTATATGCAGATAATGCAATGGCAATTAACTATATCGCATTAAAAGAAGACTCCTCATCGTATGGATCGCCATCTGAAAAAGAAATTGAAATGGCGATCAAGGGGATGCGATCCTCTGGAGCGATGGGTCCCGATGAATTACCAATCACAGTTTTAAAACAAAATAGTTCATTGTGGAGCAAAATTCTTTATCCGGTGTTTAATTATTGCTACGCAAATAAAATGGTTCCCCTTTCTTGGAAGGGGAGTATATTAGTCCCCCTGTTTAAGAAAGGAGATCGAGATGCCCCACACAATTACCGTCAAATCGCACTTCTTGACGCAGTTGGTAAAGTTTTTGCTAAATGCCTCTTGATTCAAATTAATGATTGGGTGGATGTGGAATTTTTTTACCATTTGAACAAACCGGGTTTAGGACAAAACATGGAACTATTGATAATTTAACTGCACTACAGGTAATAAACGAAAAATATGTCAAAGTTAGAGGAGGAAGAGTGTACACAGCCTTTATAGACTTCTCCACAACATTCGATAAAGTAGATCGGCTCTTGCTGTGGAGAAAACTGTCGGATCTGGGTATGCAGGTCATCCTCTTGGAGCTAGTTCGTGCACTTCATACAGACACTTGGTGTAGAGTTTTAATGGGAGGGGAAATAGGTCTCTCCCAAACTATCCTTACTGCAAATGGTTTAAAACAAGGATGTTTATTAGCTCCTCTACTTTTCTCCCTATATATATCTGACCTTCCTCACGCTCTGGCGCAAAGTGAGGGCATCGCCCCATTACTAGGGGGAAAACCTATCGCTTGTTTACTTTATGCCGACAACATTTTAATCTTGGATTTAACACCTAAGGGATTAAATAGTCATCTGCAGGCACTTTATAAATTTGCAGAGGCCCACTATTTAAAGATTAATGTATCTAAAAGTAAAATAATGTGCATGCATGGAAGAAAAAAGCTCCAGTATGGGAATTTTGTTTGGTCTGTAGGTGGACAAAAATTGGAACTTGTAAAATATTACATTTTCTTGGGAAAAACGGTGTGTGGTAACCTAAGTGACAAAGCCCATATAGAAAATAACATCTATAAAGCTACTACACAGGGGAAAAGCTTGGGCTCCTTATATAGATCCACTGGAAAAATACATTTTGCACTTTTATTAGAGGTATTTCGTGCAAAAATTCCTGCTTCCCTGCTGTATGGTATTGAATTAGTTGATATAGAAAAATGGTCTTTTTTAAATACAACAGAAGGCAAAATTTTGAGGAGCCTAGCTTCAGTCAGCTCTGCTTGCCCCGTGGCTGCACTAAGGTTAGAGTTTGGTTTAAGGAGTAGTTGGGTACAGGGTCTTGCAGGGATAGTGCGGTGGGTTACAAGTCTGGTAAAGGGTGATCCTGGCACACTAAGATTTTTAATCCAAAAAGAAATATTAGAAAGTTTAAAGGAGCAGTCATTAATTGTTAAAAATTTTAGAATTGCAGTTGATTTGCTACAACTGGACGAATCCCTACTTTTTACCCTATCGCCATATCAATTACGGGCCATTTTGAAGCAGGCCACTTGGAAATTAAGTTTCACCAGGGATAAGGAAGCTCGTATTTTAAAGAGAGGTACCCACCCGGCCATAGATTCCTGTGTGATAAAAAAAGCACAGGCTTATATCTCTTGGAACCTGCCCCATGGAGTGCGCCGCTTTTGGCTATTATTGAGGCAGGGTATGCTCCCTTTAAACAATGTACTATCTAAATGGTATGGTTCTTCTCCAATTTGTAATCTGTGTAATAATTCTATCCAGGATGTTAATCATGTGCTATTTATCTGCCCGCTCTATTATTGTATCGGCGTAAATGGATGAGACCAATTTGTCTACAATTATCTATCCTTTCGGCCTCTGCACTAATAGATTCTATCTATGAACCACCAAATGAAATGTTTTGTCATAGGATTTTTAACTTTTTTAAGTGTTTTTTAAATATGTACTAATATACATTTATATGAAGGCTATAATTATCAATTTTGGTTTTATCTGATGTTTTATAATGATCGTAGAAACCTTGTTTTATAAAAATTTTGTATTTATATGTTGTTGGCCTGTTAATTTGTGTGGATCTCTTTGGAGTTCCAAAATCATAAATAAACTTAAACTTGAACTTGATTATCCTTTGGTTGTACCTTCACCACTTCAAGGTGGACTTTATAATCCCTCCTCAGAGATGACTGCATAAATCTTAAGTGATGTCTTCACTAATTTGTGTCGAACATCATAGAGCCCCAAGGAGGTGGCAGGGCTTCTACTTTGACTGCCCTTTTACCATTTATGTGAATATTTCATAGACCCTCTTCAGAGTTGAATCCGGTTTTCCTAGACTGAAATCATTGACTAAGTGTAGCTGTAACTGCTGCAGTCATGTTTTCTTGCTCATGCTACCTATGCCTAAAGGAAATGCCCATCTATGACTCTTAAAGCCTCTCTTACACTTCATGGCTCTCGAGACAAGAAAGTGTTGATTAGCTTTCTGAGCCAAAAAGTCTACTTTCTTGTTGCAACTGAAGGACGTCTTCTTCCTTTCATATGATCTCAGCCTACAGCAACTGTTGATTCACTTTGTTTTATGAAACCATATGATCCTCATTGGAAGCATGCTTGAAAAATACTAAGTTTGATCCTTTTCTAGGGGCATTCATTTATATTACAGTTGCCTGCGGACCTCCATATCAACTGATTTTGTGATTCACAGATGTATTTTTCTTTTATTAAACATTTTAAGATTTCAAAAAGCTTGAGCGCATAGTTTCCTTGATGGGCTCAGTGCATTATTGCTGAGAAATGCCTCCATTTGACTGAAAGGGGGGGGGGGGTGGACTGAACTTCACACAGCAACCCTAGGCACCAGTGGTAAAATGGAGGATTTCCTGAAAGGACTTGGTAGGGGATGACTCTGCATTCGACTCACCGAGCACGTCAGATAATTCTAGCTCTCTTGGAAATTAATTAAATATAAGTCTGGTTGTAGTTATTGACTGTATATAGATTTAGATCTGAAAACTAAAATTGTCATCTGGGTAGTAGATGATGAGATAAACCAGTTTGGGTGGGGCATGCGGAGTTCTGAGATTACAAGAGTTAGAAGTACAAGTGGAATCCATGGTTTAGGAATCCTCTTGGGTCACTGTGCTCCTCTCCAATCCACTCTTTTCAGAACCTGACAGAGACAAGATCAAAGCAAGAACTTATGAATGATTTGTTAACTCCTGTATTAGCCTCATTAATTTCAAGCCTAATTACCTGAGTCCCTCCGCTGTGCTGTCTCCAATGTATCAGTGCCCAAATTGCCTTTAATTTTGGTCGACCAATCGACCCAGATTGATCATTCCTATGAAAATTATGTTTGCCCTCTCATTTGTGAGTTGGGGGATTGGAATGTACAGGTAGAGCTTTTCTTTCAACTTCTGCAAATAATTTAGCTCCTCTTAGTGATAGTTGCAGCGATGCTCCTCCACACTAGTCATCAAATTATCCTTCCACTAGCCCTAATAAGGATGTTTTACAGTTGTTTCCTCAGGCTGCACCCTGTGTTATTATCTTAAAGATAGTCTCCTTTCTTACAATAGGTACATTTGAATATGTGGCTTCTTTAGTGAATACGGTGTTTTTTTTGGTTGAACACGCCAGATGGCTGGGTGAGTGACATTTGAGTTAAAATAGTAATGTCAACATGGTTTAAGGGTGGGCTAGGTTGGGTAGTATTTAAATGGAAGTGGGGAGATTGTGCTCTAATTACTCTGAATAACTACGGACTTGTGTCTATCATTTTGAGTCCAGTGGCGTAATGAAAGTTTAAGGGGGCCCCCTGCAATGTACACGGAGGGGCCCCTGCTCCAGATTTAATACGGAGCGCTCAGGCCTAAGTACTGTGCTGAGGGGGCCCCCTGCAGCTAGGGGGCCCCCGCACCGTGGGGGATGCGGGGGCCTGTGTTACGCCCCTGCTTGAATCGCTTTCGGGTCCAGTCCCTGGTCTTCAATGCAATCTGTGTGGTAGCGTTGAAGGCAGCATCTTTTCTGGTAATAATTACTTTCATTTGATAATTTCTAAGTATGCCCATGCTTATAGACCTGACAGCCTTAGGGTGGTCTTCCCACAACTTTTTACCTGCCACCCTCTATTTTTCTGACCTCGTTTTTGCCTGCTTTAGGACTATGCACACTTAACCACTGCTAACTAGTGCTAAAGTGCTTGTGCTCTCTCCACTAAACATGGTAATATTGGTTCATCCCCAATCTGCATATTTAATTTACTTATAAACCCCTAGTAAAGTGCACTACATATGCCCAGGTCCTGTAAATTAAATGCTACTAGTGGGCCTGCAACACTGATTATGCCACCTGCATAAGTAGCCCTTTAACCATGTCTCAGGTCTGCCACTGCAGAACCTGTGTGGGCAGTTTCACACTGCCATGTCGACCTGCCAGTGAATCCACTTGCCGGGCCTAAACCTTCCTTTTTTATACATATAAGTCACCCCTAAGGTAGGCCCTATATAACCCACAGGGAAGGGTGCTTTCTATTTAAAAGACATGACATGTTCTTTTAAACTTTACATGTCTTGGAAGTGAAAAACTCCCATTTTTGTTTTTCACTGCTGCACGGCCGATCTCTCCCATAGGATAACATTGGAATTAACGTATTACTTCTTTTAAGTGTAACTCTCAATTGTGAAGAGATAGACTTTTCAGGTTTAGTGTCACTGAACTCAACAATTTAAAATCACAACTTATGGTGAAGTGGGATTTTAAATTCCAGTTTAGCAAATGCAACATTTACACAGTTGGCATTTACTTACTTCATCCATTTGGTGCCTTCTGCCTGTCTCTGGAATACACATTTGGGTCGGTGACAACTGGCTTCCAGCATTCCCTGTAGACAGTCAGACACAAAGGATGGGTAGGCATTCCTGAGTGGTCATCTGCATGCAGATGGGCATCTGCATGCAGATGCGACAGTTGCAGGTGTCGCAGAAACCCCAACTGGCTTTCTGCGATACCATCTCCAACCTGATCACCCCCTTAGCAATCGACTACCACTACATCCTACTCAGTGACCTCAATTTCCACATCGATGAACCCAACAATGCCAACTTCACCACCCTCCTGGACATCCTAAACAACATTGGCCTCACCCAACTGGTCACCAAACACACTTACAAAGTCGGACATGCACTCGATTCCATTTTCACCTCCAGCTGCAGAATTAAATCTAGCCACGTCACAGAACTCACATGGACCGACCACGCCATTGTCCACTTCACCATCTTTGATGCTCAGCACACCATCACTAAGCATCACAACTCCTCCCACCACAGCTGGGGCAAGATAACTGAGACACAGTGGACACAGGCCCTCAGCACCACCCACCCCGAAGCTTCATCAGACCTTGACCAGGCCGTCCAGTACTTCACCGGATGGGTCACCAAATGCGGTGACAGAGTCGCGCCGATGAAACCAGCAAAATCCAACAAAACCTCAAAACAAGCCAGCTGGTACACTCCAGGGCTCAGAACTATCAAGCTCAACTGCTACAGACTCGAGAAATGATGGCGTGCGACAAGGAACCCCTCTGATAGAGCCGCCCACAAAGCAGCCCTCAGCAACTATCTCCTACGCATCAAGGAAGCCAAGAGAGCAGCTATAACAGTGTGCATCGATACAGTGGCCAACCACACAAAAATGCTCTTCAAAATAGCCAATGAATTCTCCAACCCGGCAGCCTCAGAGAGCACAGTCCACCCCTCCGAAGAACTCTGCCAAACCCTCTTGGACTACTTCACAGCAAGATTGCCACCATCTACAACAATTTCAACCCGCAACCCACCACTCTCAACAGCCTCAACCAACCTGCGTGCACCAGCCAAATGATCATCATCTGGGCTCCTCTCACCATTCTGACCACGGTGGCCATCATGTCATCCATCCACTATGGGGCACCCACCGACCCCTACCCCCACCGTCTTTTCAACTTCAGATCCAACCCAATCAGCACAGAACTTGCCAGCATCTATTCCACGCAGCAGCTTTCCTGGACATATGGAAACACGCCGAGGTCAGCCCCCTCCTAAGGAAACCCTCTGCCAACTCCAGAAAACTCAAAAATTATCAACCGATCTCCTTGCTCCCCTACCCTGCCAAAGTACTCGAGAAGGCCATCAACCTACATCTCAACAAATACCTGAAACACAACCTCCTACTTGACACATCCCAATTAGGATTGCTTGCCAACCACAGCACCAAGACCAGGCTGAATGTTGCCACATACGTCACAACACTTCTCGACCATGGGGAGACTGTGACCCTGATCCTCCTCAACCTCTCTGCTGTGTTCGACACCGTATCCCACCACACCCTCATTAATAGACTTGACAACATCGGCATACAGCAAAACACCCTCAAGTTGTTTGCCTCCTTCCTTACAGAACATCCGGCTGCCCCCTCTTCACTTCCAAACCCAAGAACAACATATGCAGGATCATCCCTCAGCCCAACCTTGTTCATCACCTACATGACCCCCCTCGCAGACATCATCAGATCCCATAGCCTCAACATAATTCCTGTGCGGACAACACTCAACTTATCCTCTCGCTCACCTAAAACCCCTCTTCCACCAGAACTAACTTCTGTGATGCCATGACCAATGTAGCCAACTGCATGAGAGACAACTGCCTTAAACTTAACTCCAACAAGATGGAAGTACTGCTCTTTGGGAAGAACACCTCCATATAGGACAACAGCTGGTGGCCAGCAGAACTCAGATCAACACCCACACCAGTAGATCACGCGCACAAGCTAGGAATCATCCTCGACAGTGAAGTGACCATGAATTACCAAGTCAACACAGTCGCCTCCTCCTGCTTCCACACCCTTTGCACGCTCTGCAGAATATTTAGATGGATCCTAGTCAAAGATAGAAAGATCATCACCCACGCCCTCACCGCCATCCGCCTCGATTATGGCATCACTCTCTACCACAGCATAACCACCAAGCTCCTTAGAAGACTCCAGACAATACAGAATGCTGAAGCCAGACTCATCCTGGACCTCCCCAAATGGACCCACATCACCCCTCACCTTAGAAACCTCCACCGGCTCCCCATCCAGAAGAGATGCCAGTTCAAGATCCTCATGCACACCTACAAAGCTCTACATGATGAAGAATCGGCCTACATCAACCACGGACTGAACTTCCATCTACCCGCAAGACACCTGTACTCCTCCTCACTAGCCCATGCGCACCCCACATCCGTTGCAGCCACAGTGGAGGCAGCTCCTTCTCTTACATTGCTGGCAAGACCTGGAATGACCTACCCCTCCATCTTCGATCAGCACCATCCCTGGCGGACTTCAGAAAAAAATGCAAGACCTGACTTTTCAAAAGAGAGGGTGCACCCACAGTGCCCAGATAACCCTAAGGCTGACAGTGCTGCGCTATACAAATGCTGATTGATTGATTGAAAGGGCTGTGTCCTTTCCCCCCACAAAAGATTGATTACCCCCCTGTGGTGTGTCTGGATAACTAAAATTCACTTGACCCCCATCTCTTGTTATTCATAAAATATTCTCTTCTCTCATTGTACCACACTGTGTATCTTAAAGTCAAAGAACTGTACAGAAATGTGATTGTGAAAACTAAAGTCTATAACTTGACCTAACAAACCACCACTCCGAATGACAGTATAGGACAACCAAAGTCAATGTTGTTTAACTTCTTGATAAGATTATTTCACTAAGGGTACAAAAGCGCATGGCCATGCGAGAAAACCAGAAGACCCATGTCCAGCTCATATATTCAATAAAATCACCCTCATTATCTCTGCAAAAAATCAGGGGAGAGTCATCATTAACAACTCCTGGCAATCAGTGTATTTTACAAGTAAACTCAAAATATTCCACATAAAATCTTATTATAAAAATTGGACCTTGAACGTTTTGATCCTCCAAACAATCAGTAAAGCTTCAATGGTACATTCTTAGGTTTTTTTTTATAATCTCGTTCTGCAGACAAATTTCTGTATTCATTAAAAAAATAACCTTATCTCTAAACAATAAACCAGATGCAGCCCTGGTGGGGGCAGTGAGGCAGCACATGGGATGATGTTAAAAGAACAGTCAACTCAAATGAAGTGGCAGAACTATTATTGCCTGAATGTTTCTCTTCTTTTCATACTATTAATTCTTCTATATTACCATAGATACTTGAAGCATTGAAGTGCAAGGAACTACTGAAATAGACTATCATTCCATTTAGTTTGACAGTACACGGATGCCATAGAAACACCTCAAGTTAAACATATCTCTAAACAAGTTACTCATGAGGAGAAAATGGATCTAAATACACTCCTCCCTAATATGGGTGTTAGAAATGATAGGTTGTTGGTTGACCAGGGTGTGAGTCCTGGGCAATCAACAGCCACAATCCCTTGCAGGGTTAACCACAAAAAGTCACTAAATTAACTTGTGCTTAACCCTTGGTAGCTTGGCATAAAAAAGCGGTCAGACTTAACTTAGAGGCAATGTGTAAATCCCAAACCCATCTAGGAAAATAGATTACATTTTAATAAATTATTTGACAACGAAATGACAAAAATCCAATCAGTAGAACCAGAGTTATAAATGTATAACCTTTTTAGTGAACACTAGCGCCTAAATGATCAAAGTGCCAACTATGGACATCTAGTCGCATGAGACCGGGTCAAAGTAAAAAAATATGGCCGACCGCAGTGGAGCGCCGTTCAAATACAAGAAGGTGATTGGGTGCAGCCAGCGCTTACCTTCTGACTTAGAAAAATTCCTGAAAAAAATTGTCTCAGAAGGTAAAGCTTAGCGGGGCAAAGCTGAAAGAGATGTCCAAAGAGGGGGCATCAATGTCGGATAGCCTTGGGTCATAGCCGCAGTGAAGATTTATACTTTTAGACTTAGGGCTGATTTACATCTTGGCAGATGGGTTACTCTGTCACAATGGTGACGGATATGCCATCTGCCGAAATATAAATAAATCCTATAGGATATACAGCAGGTTAGCAGTCCTTTAGAGTAGTGATTAATCAGAGTGGCAGTACTTCCAGCAGCACAGCAGTCCTTATTCCTGGCAAAGTATCCACAGGTCCTATTTGTATATACTGGTGCCCTTCTTCTGCAAGGTGGGAAAACCTTCTGGAAAGGTTCTCTGAAGTGCATGGAATTTCCTGACTCCCCTGTCCTTGCTCCAAACTGGCTGCAGTGACAATGCAGGGTGGTTAGGCCCTTTGTGTGAAGGCAGAGCACCGGCTACACAGTTGTAAGTGGGGCTGTGCTAATCTCTGCCCACAATCCTGCCAGCAGATTGCCCATTGAGGCACACCTAATCCCTCTATTGTCTACCTGTCAGCTACACCCAGTCATGTGACCCAAGACAGGCTGCAGGCACAAAGGGCTAAGGGCAGGAAAATGCCAACTTTCCAAAATTGTAATGAAAAATCCGACTTTACCATTGAAGAGTGTTTATCATTGCAATTTTTATAGGTACCAAACATGACTTAGCTACCTTCTCCCAATTAGGAATTACAGCTTATTAAATGTAATACTGAATCCCCAAAGTTATCCTATGCAAAGGGCAGCCCTCACTGTAGTGAAAAACACATTTTAAGGGTTTTTCACTATCAGGACATGTTAAACTTAAAAGTACATGTCCAACCTTTTAAATAGCAACACAACAAGATGATGGACGGAGTGCTGAAACTTTCCAAACACTCACCCCCAGTCACAGATCTGGGTTTAATCCATTGTTCTTTTGCTCACCATGCCACCCCAGTTTGGACCAAGCCATATGCAAATCAGTCTTGACCCTGCTCCCCATGGAAACAGTCCAGCCTGAACTGCCAAGCCAGGCCCTTCCTGGACTGGAAACAAGCATCCTAGGACCAGGTTCGGTTTATCACCCCTCATCAGCCAGGCTAGCTTGAATCAAGTGGCACAGTGAGCAAGGGACCCATGTCTGGGCATACCCTGGCCACTTAGGGTGAACATAGCAACACAATAAGCTGATGGACGGAGTGCTGAAACTTTTCAAACACTCACACTCACCCCCAGTCACAGATCTGGGTATAATCCATTGTTCTTTTGCTCACCATGCCATCCCAGTCTGGACCCAGCCATATGCAAATAAGTCTTGACCCTGCAGCTCGAACTGCCAAGTCAGATCCTCTCTGGACCAGAAACAAGCATCCTAGGACCGGTTTCGGGATATCCCTACTCATCAGCCAGGCTAGCTTGAATCCAGTGGCACAGTGAGCAAGGGACCCACATCTGGGCATACCCTAGCCACTTTGGGCAAACATAGCAACACAACAAGATGATGGACGGAGTGCTGAAACTTTTCAAATACTCAGCCCCAGTCACAGATCTGGGTTTAATCCATCGTTCTTTTGCTCACCATGCCATCCCAGTTTGGACCCAGTTATATGCAAATCAGTCTTGACCCTGCTCCCCATGGGAACAGTCCAGCCCGATCTTCCAAGCCAGGTCCTCCCTGGACCCGAAACAAGCATCCTAGGACCGGTTTCGGGATATCACCCCTCATCAGCCAGGCTAGCTTGAATCCAGTGGCACAGCTAGCAAGGAACCCACGTCCGGTCATACCCTGGCCACTTAGGGCGAACATAGCAACACAACAAGATGATGGATGGAGTGCTGAAACTTTTCAAACACTCACCCCCAGTCTGGTCCCAGGATGCTTTTTTCCAGTTTGGGGAGGACGTGGCCTCGCAGTTCGAGCTGGATGTTCCCATGGGGAGAAGGGTCAAGACTGATTTGCATATGGCTTGGTCCAAACTGGGATGGCATAGTGAGCAAAAGAACGATGGAATAAACCCAGATCTGTGACTGAGGGTGAGTGTTTGAAAAGTTTCGGCACTCCGTCCATCTTCTTGTTTTGTTTGCTATGTCCACCCTAAGTGGCCAAGAGTATGCCCAGACGTGGGTCCCTTGTTCGCTGTGCCACTGAATTCAAGCTAACCTGGCTGATGAGGGGTGAAACCCCGAAACCAGTCCCAGGATGCTGGCAGTTCGGGCAAGACTGTTCCCAAGAGGAATAGGTTCAGGACTGATTTTCATATGGCTGGGTCCAAACTAGGGTGGCATAGTGAGCAAAAGAACATTGGATTAAACCCAGATCTGTTACTGGGGGTGAGTGTTTGAAAAGTTTCAGCACTCTGTCCATCATCTTGTTGTGTTTGCCAACCTTTTAAATACACAGCACCATGCCCTATGGGCCACCTTGGGCCTACTTTAGGGGTGTCTTATCTGTAACAAAAGGAGAGTTTAAGGCTTGGCAAGGGGTTTTAAATTGGAAGTCGACATGGCAGTTTACAACTGCACTCAGGCTGCAATGATACACCTGAGACATGTTTTAAGGTGCTACTTAAGATGGTGGCACAATAAGTGCTACAGGCCAACTGGTAGCATTTAATTTACAGGCCCTGGTTATACGGTAAACCACTCTACAAGTGCCTTACAGGTAAATTAAATATGCCAATTGAATGGAAGCCAATCAAACCACGTTTAGGGGAGTGAGCACAAACACCTTAGCACTGCTTGATAGTAGTAAAGGGCACATAGCCCTAAGGCCAACAAAAAGGTATTCAATAAAAAGTGGATGGGAAAAGTCAAAACATTTGGAGCTGACCCTACAGAGACGACCAGGTCCAACAATGGCCAAAAAACTAGGCCTGCTACAAAACACAGTTTTAATAAGCAACACAGGGATGACCGTGGACTCCAATCTCTCGCTTATAGAACAAGAAAGTCATGTTTCCACTTGAAGGCTTTGCATAATAAGAAGAATGCACCAAATTGTCCCATACTTAGGTTTTCAGTCAGAGATATCATCTCCCTTGTGCTCGCCATCTAGAGTATGCCAACAGACTATATCTCAAAGAACCTGGCTACATACTTTGCATTAAAAACACTTGTTGGCCAGTTGAGAGATGCATCACCTAAAAGCAATGTGCACTGCACATCAAACTATCCATGAGATACGACCAAGCTTCCATCAACATAAAATCACCTATTGTCAAACAATAACTCTAGGTTCTAGGATTGCACTGATTTTGATTGTCACTTTCTTTAAAACAAATTACAGACTGACAGCACTTCAACCTTTGCTCTGATGGCTAAATATTGGAATTATATTCCTGCAAGTATAAAAAGATTCACCTATAATTTTCACAAGCACTAAAACCTTCTATTTCTAATCAGCAAAATGACATCGCAAAGACAGAAGATAATTGGTAGATACCCCTAGCTGCATCACCTTCTTTCATCACAATTCTCTGCAGGAGCTCATGCTTACATGAACCTATCAGTTCACTCCACAATATTCGAATTAGATTTCCCAACACCTCCTACTGGGTTAAACACCATCTAACACAATTGTAACAGTAAACTGAGAAAGTGCTCAGGCATCCAATTTTAATCAGAACATTTCTTGGCTTCATCAGAGTGTGAAGAACTATATAAATGCTATAATAATATACAATCCATATAGAATTATAGATGGTTAACAGAGAATTACGAGGATGTTTTTAACTGAAGGGATGTAAGTGACAGCAATTAGACAACATGAGCGCAGCTCGAGTTGTCTATGATGTCATTCAAAACCCAAGGTGAATAACATCTCTGTAATTCCCTTTTTATTCCATCTATAATTTTATGTTATGTATGCCACCCCTAGTTTGTCTGCCCCAGCTAGTTAGAAGCAGATGAATAATGGGGGAGCCATATTTGAATGGCCTTTGCTCCCTGACCCAAATGTGAAAAAACATTATTTACTTGCCATCCTTAACCAGCCCACCACTTTCCCTGCCTTCCTTCCCACTCCTGCAGCTGTGCTTTCTGATTTCATTCAATGCAGCACTCTGCTCACACGCTGTGTTAGTTTGGTCTGGAGGTCCTTCATGACATTGCAACAGTGGATAAAGAGTTTTGTTATGTATGGCTGTCACTGGGAGTCGTTGGAGTGAATGTCGCATTTAAATTTGATAATTCACTGCAGTGACATAGCACCAATTTTATAATGCACTGTTGCAATATCATAAAGGAATTCCAGGCTCTTCTAGGTGGGCCTGTCAAAGTAGCATTAGAATGCACAGAGCACAGCTTCTGAAGGAGAGGGAAGGGAAGGCAAAGCGTTTGGTGGGGGTGGGTGACAGGAGATCAGGTATTTTCTTTTTTTATTTAGGGCAGGGAGAAAAGGTCACAGCTATCCAATTACTCCTCTGCCCCTGTGTAGCAGTTGAAATTAGTGGTAGATGGCTTGAGGGGGGGTACATAACATAAAACTATAGATGGGTAAAAAGGGTATTGTTTCATCTCGGGGTTCTCAGGGACATCATAGACAACCCGAACTTCGCTCTCGTCTATTTAATGTCTCTCAGAACCCCTCACGGAAAAACATCCCCATAATTTGTGTTACCCATCCATAATTCTATATGTTATCAACTGTTGCTACGTCATAGCAGTGAGTTACCAGACATAGAAGATTGTGTATACAATACAATACATATGCAGGCTCTTTGGCTGGTATCAATATCATTGTTTGTTGACACAATTTGTTCTATATTTGCCTTAAAAGCTGTTTTGTGCACAAAAGGCTGTTGTATGTATTCACTTGATTCATTATGTCACTTGGAATTATTTTCCCAATGAATTCTAATTACCAATGTTAATATTTAATTTGGAGCCTCTTCACATCTGCACTTACTTCCATCAGTGGGTGCAGCTGCTGTTCTTTTGTAGCACAATAGGTGAATGATCGGATGCTTATCTTTCATGTATGCTGCTCTATCTGTGTGAAAACCTGGATGTTTTCCGAATAAATAGCAATCAAATATTTCCACATACTCCAGATTTCTCTTTAGAAATTTCAAGGAGTTATTTCTATATTATATGTATTTCTAGGATAATGTAAATTGCAGTACATGTCATCAGCCGCAGCCCTTGCGGGTAAGAGCGATGGGGCGGTGGGGCCGGATGGAGGAGGGGATTTCGACAGACAACGACGAAGGAAAATTAATTATTTATTTAATTTTCCCTCGTGGTCGTCTGTGGAATCCCCCCCCCACCCCCACCCAGCCCCAGCGCTCTTACCTGCATTGGCCGCAGCTGCATGTCATTTATTGCCGTATTACGCAAGTTATCTTTGGCCACAGACTCCAGAAATAGAGTTTTGAAAACATGGAAGACAGTCGGAATTGGAACTCATTAAGCTTCCGAAAACCTTGGAAGAGCTGCATACTTGGCCACTCCTTCCACCGACAGATCATAGGATGGCTTCACCAACACTTTGTCTGAGAGCCAATCATATAACCATAGAGCCTCTCAACATTTGGTAATAGGAGAGAAGTTAGAAACAGGGTCAGGTGCATCCTAAGAGTTGGTAATTTACATCATCTGAACCTTGGCTAGTCCTGCACAGTGTTATCTTGAGGTTTGAATACTGTTTTGCACATTTCGTCACCATCAAATCTTCTATAAAAATGTGAATGTAAATGCCTGAATCACTAATGAATTTACTATACAAAAGATGCACGAAAAACCTGAGAAGCATAGAGTTGCAGCAAAAAATATATGGCATGGGGAGTCTTAGTCCAAAAAAAGGTTATAGACATTTGTAAGTTGCTTGAATGTTGCACTTTGATTAATCTGGAGATGAAGGATCCTGTTTCAGGAACCAGGTGGTCCACACATTGACTTCTTGTGAAAGTCATATATTGCTTCTATTTTGCCTGCATGGTTTTAAATGTTGGCCTGCTGTCGCCTCAGCCTAGCTTAAAACTAAAACTGTGTATGCCAAATGTGCCTACTTGCATTAAAGAGCACATCTTAAGGGTAGTAGTTTTTCATCTTCTGTGTCACTTGGCAGAGACAATAGAGGTTTTCAGTTTGTTTGAAAAACAGTTGACTTCACAAAATGGCCTCCTGGTAACCGATGGACACAATCCACCTTTCAAATTCTGCTGGACAAGAGTAGCACACTATTCCTACAACTCATTGGAAAAACAGGGGCATCTGCTATCAAGTGTGGATAGCGTTATCTTGAGAACTGTGTCAACTGACAGTTTTGCTACCTACAGGAAATTGATGAAAACCTTGCATTTTCAATAGGCCTCATCTTTCATTCAGTTTCATATTCTGTGATGCACTGCTCACCTTGACTTTGCATTGCAATAAATACAAAATAGACATACATTTTTTTGTATACTGTAGAACATTTGACCCATCTGGCAATGCTGATCTCAATCTTTGATGGCTTAACCATGCCGAGTCTATTCCTGGAGAGAAAGAGGGAAATATCTGAAATGACTGGCCATTTGGTCTGATGGAGGGGGTTTGGTGAGCTATAATGTGTGGGCAAAAATTGCAATTGCCAAAGGGTGCTCCCTGAGACGCAGTAGAACCAAGTCATTTAGATGACCATCTGTATCATAGAGGTGGACTGTTATACTGTGGAAAAGAACCCATACCATTCTAGGAAAGGAATATGTATGGGCACAAGATTGTGACTAGCACATTAGTGAAGTCACTAATGGATGACACTCTTCTGAGGCCTATTCTACACAAATGCAACCACCCAAAAATGAGCTTTGAAAACAGATATTAACAAATAGGGAGCAAATGTCACAAGCAGGAAATAATGCACCTTTATTTGCTCAATGTGACTTAGGGCCTGATTATGAGTTTGGCGGTGTGGCAGCGGGCTGCCACGCCAGCGCCCTGCTGCCACACCGCTAAACTCGTCCGCAAACCTCCCACCAGATTACGAGTTCATTCGTGGTCTGGCGGGCAGTGCTTTGGTGGTCCCACAACAATGCCTTTCAAAGGCTTATATCTGAGCCTTTGAAAGGCACCGCAATGGGAATGCCAAAGCATGTTCCTGCAGGCATGTACTGTTAAGTCCATGGCATGCAGGAACTGGGGTGCATGCATACAGGGCGGCACAACATGTGCCCCCTGCATGCATCCCCTGGCCCTGAGGCAACAGAGGCCCGGTAGGGCCCTCTTAGTTTCCTCACCGCCACACTTTTCATGGGTGGCTCACCCCCATGAAAATGTGGCGATGAGGAAACTTGTAATATGCTTGGCATGCCATAGCGGCACAGCCAGCATGTTGCAAGCCTCACACTGCTGCAAGACCGACAGGGATCCCGGATCCCTGGCAGTGGCAGCGGTCGTATGGCAGTCCCACAGCCAATCTTGTAAAATGGCAGTCGGACCGCCAGAGCATATTCATACTCAGGCCCTGTAAGCTGAAATCCAGGCTTAATTTTGACTATGCAAGCATTGTACATTTGATGTCTGTTGCTGAATAACAAGCTGAACACGTGTGTAACAAAAATGTATTCACATATACAACTGCATTAGGAACATAGTTTATTTAACAATCTAGTACAATTTAAATATATTTGAGATTGTTGGGAAGGACAAAGGCTCCCTTCAATGCTAAGCAGAATGTGCATCCCTACCCCAAAATTACCATAACCAACTGTAGTTGTTGACCCTTGCCTCAGAACACATGGCAATCATGGATGTTTTCTAGTGGCCCTTTCATGGCAAGGATTAGGACCTAGATTGTACTCCCTCTTTGCTGTGTGTGACTGCCATCAATTCACCAGGCTGTAGAGGACAGGCAGTTGTGGTAGAGAAATGATTAAGTAGCGCACAGACATTTTTGCCTGTTGCCTAATAAGGAGGGTGGCCTACTGGCGTCTCCTGTATATTTCTAGATTGGTCTGCCAGCATGCAACTGGTTCCTGTACCCACCCAAGTGGAACATGGATGTCACATCACTTACTAGTCTATGTAAAGGATGCATGTCGACCTCGGGTGGCACGTGTGTGTAGAGCGCAGAAAGAAGATGTATATTGCTGGACTCTCATTGCCCCCCTCGGAAGATTCAGGGGATCCTTTATAGGGGATCAGTCTAAGGAGTGTTACTGAGAGGAGATAGTCCCTTTGAAACAATGAGAGTCCCTCTGCTTTTTTTGTGGACCATTGTCTCTGGAAGGGATGCCCACTACATGTTAATATGTGGTTAAGTGCTGGAGCCACCCTTATCCTTGTGCTTTGGGCGCAAGTTGCTCCTGACAGGAGAATCCAAGTTTCTCTACTACTTCCTGCTCATACTTCAAGGCAAAGACCATGGCTGGGTGAGCTGAGTAAAATAAGCAGAAGTGCAAAACTGCTCAGACTCCGCTTCAGAAGTGACAGGTGAAATTCACAACTACCACCTGCAACTTTACTATACAAATGGGACAAAAACATCAAGTCAATGTACCATGCTTTCTTTCTCTGAATCTGGGACACCACACCACTGAGAACAAGAAAATCTTTGAGCTCCAGGGCTGTGGTAACTACTGCCTACTCCCTTTGCCAGGTTTGGGACCAGTAACCTTGGCACTTTGAGGCAAGAATTCTAAGAGAGACTACCTGAACTATACTTTGAGGGTCAGAGCTGAACGACTGCTAAGGAGGGGCATTGGTAGTGCTTTTGTGCACAAAAGACTCTGCTCAGCAGAAGAGAAGCCATGAAGGAGCCAAAGTAGAAAGAGCCAAAGACATTCACTGACCCATACATCATACTGAAAGGGAGAGCAACAAGCATTGCAACTTCACCAAAGCTTCCTTGTCCGGTTCTATTGCTGCCTCCACTTGCATTGCATTGGCACCAGAGACTCTGCTTGTGCACCATATAATAACCAAACTGGTAAGAGCTGGTTGTTATGCTACCCAATTACTGCTTGCATCAGTTTTCAAAGTAAGTATCTCAATATAGGGATTCAAAATAAGAATTACCACTCCTCTGTTACTTGACTCTTGTCATGAAACAATTGCTATGCATATGTTTTCCTATAGTTGAAGGTAATTATGGTCTCCTCTAGAGAGCTATTGTCCCATTGCATAGTCTTAATTTCCCGAGCTACATGTAGTTGTTTCCTTTTAGAATGTATGCTTTTAATGTCAAGTTCCAATTCTTATCTTACTGCATTTTCTTCTAAGTTCTTATTTGAAAGCCAAGAGTGATTGTTGCATTTTTCTCAGCTTTTCCTTCTTCCCTATTTTTCTCCTCCAAACCACTTCCCACCTCCAACTGGAACGCTGGTGTGCTTGTCACTCTACAAATAGGTGAGAGGATCCTCTCTTCCTCTTTTGAGATTGATTACTCTCAGAGGAAGATGTGTTCTACTGACAATCCACAAGTCTGAAAAGTTTTCAACTAATAGATGCCCAATGGAGGCATCCTCTCCATCATCTTACATTTTTGCTCTATTCTTTTATCTAATTATAATGGGCCCCCTTACTATCTTAACCTTAGCCTTTAGTACTGTCCTCCTAGCTTTTATAAATTAGTTTTACCCCTCAATACAATTCCTGATGTAAGTATATAAGTGCATCCTATATGCTGTAATTCTATCACTTCCGGTGTTTCTTTTTTATCTACGCCCTTCCCTTTCTCCTTATTCCCTTTTTTCTTCGATTATATATTTTAAATGTATCATTGCAAGTCACCCGCCCCCCCCCCAATTTTACTTCTTATCTTTCCAATGTATTTGGTCTATTGTTTTCAATTTATGTATGTTTAAGCCTGCATGGGAGTAACTGCACCCAATGATAATTGACACTCTTTCTATATTCATCAGTGGCCTAATTCACCTGATATTACTGCTATCAGTAGTCTCCCCACAATCTGGGCCTGATTCACAGGAGCAATCTTACACATTTAAAGTAACTTGCACTTTTTTTTGCAACTTCCTCTTTCACTGTAACTCTAATACTGCGCATGACCAACCACTGGCACTGCAACACCTTCCCATAGAAAATAATGGTGGTAAGAAATTGAGACAAAATCTCATAAGACATGATGTTAAAATGAATTAGATTATTTAAAATAGTTAAAAATATAATACATATGAATTAATGTGATGAAATGTATAAAAATATCACATATTTAGTACTTAATAGTAAAATATTCAATAATCTATTATTAATTTAAACATAATGTAATATTACGTTCTTACAAATAATTACATTGCGTTTAATTAATTCTATAAATCACTTTTAATAGTTATTAATGCACATTTAGAAAAATAATTTTAATCTAATTTAATATATTGCTATGAGGCAACGTTTTAAATCAAAATTCATTTAATAGTACTTTAGAATGTTTTCTATTTTGTTTTACATTTGAATTTAATACATTAAATAAATTCACATAAATATTTCATAAATTTTTTTTTACTGTTTATGGTTGAGTTAAATACAATTTGTAAATGTTCCCTATATGTTAACAAAGGGAGACTCTGCTGACGGGGTAGATATGTCATGGTAAGTATATGTTTTGCCTGTGTCGCTGAGCGAAGGTCAATAGGGCTACTGGGGGTCGCTGGTCATGTCCATCCATGTGTCCTGAGAATATGTAATATATTTAGAAGGTTATTTTTTCCTATTTTATCAATAGGTTGATTGATAGTGACTGCAGCTTTATCTATATCCTTAGTTTTATTATATGGAACACTGTCTTGAATCCACCCCACAACTTCACTGCCTCCACCCACACTCTTGGTGGTAAACTTGGGACGATATATTCCTTCACCTTTTCTATTTTGTGTGGAAGGGCTGGTTCCCCGTCCCTTTGTAGACATCTCAAATTACTGTTTATTCTTCTCATTAATCTCTTTATTATTGTTCACTAGATAAACTTTACCTGTTTTATAAGAAGACATGGCTCCGGATACTGGGTATCCCCTTAGTTACTGTTACAGGGCTAGGCTCTTCCCTACACTGTCTTTCTGTTTGCGTATGTTGTCACTGTACAAAGCTGTACCTCTTCTCCTTCCCAACTACTGCCGCATCAGTTTGTATACCCAAGTTTCTCCATACATCTCTTGGTGTTCCCCACAGCTCTTTCAATCCTCACTTTTAACACCACCATTTGTCCACCCCATATGTTTTTCTTCTGCTGCAAGGTTCTTGCTCTCTTCCCAAGCTCCTCAGATTTCTCTTTGAACAGGCAACATTGACTGCAAATAACTGTGCACCCGGTCAAGTCAAG
This sequence comes from Calotriton arnoldi, assembly GCA_963921515.1. Lineage (NCBI taxonomy): Eukaryota > Metazoa > Chordata > Amphibia > Caudata > Salamandridae > Calotriton > Calotriton arnoldi. The sequence goes on from CAWUFW010017359.1 coordinate 165,510, forward strand.
GGTTTGTTTCTGGTGGCATTCACATCCTCGCCGACATGCTGCTCAGTCAGTCTCTACTGCTCACGCCTCTTCCTTTGCCAAGGTTTTTTGGCCTAGTCTGCTTCTTTTTGTCAGTGGGGTTCTATTGCCCGATGCATCCTCTCCATTACAGGCCACAATGACTACAGTAAATGACCTGCAATTATCTGAAACCTCTGTGTTTCTGATCTGTTACATTCATATTAGAAGACTCTTGTTGTGGCAGAGAACCCAGCCTACTCAGTCAGGTGCTTTCCACAGCACCTTGCAGAGGTCATCTTCCTTTCACTAGTCAATCAGGCCTATATTAAATAGTGTTATAACAAATATGGCACACAATTATGTTGACAACAGCATCTGCATAATTTGATTGATTTCATATCATCCATTTGTGTTACATAAAACAAATAGACAGGTATAGGCTATTAGTTAATGCTGTTATGGATCTATTTGTTTATTAAGTTTAGGGGCCCAGGTGGTCTATCTTTATCAAGTTCCCCGAAAGGAATAAATTGTTAGGTATAGCCCTTAAAGTAAAATTTACTGGCAACATATTGCACTCTCTTTTCATCGAGGATATATTTTCGTACCACTTGGAAGCGTGTTTTCTAGTGGGGTGCTAATACATGAGGTGGTGTTTGATGCATATAAGACTCATTTTATAAACATGAATCAAATTATGTCCAATATTAATTTTGCAACAGCAAAGTCCCAAGTTTTTGTATTAGTGCTTTTTAGTATAATGTAATGCTTCAAGTGGCCAAGAGTATTGCCAGATGTGGCTGGATCCCTTCCTTATTGTGCCATAGGATCCAAGCTTTATTTCACTGATGAGTCCTCAGTAGGCGATAATTACTGATTTGCATTATGTGGACTGGAGCCTAGAGTGGTACAGTGGGTGACAAATAATGGATTATAATGCTACATTAAATGATTGCCAGAGGTTAGACTATTTGTAAGAATTCCCCTATCACTATTTGTGTGTAATATGGGTCAATAGTTATATCTGTGAGTAGAAGAACATTTTGGAGTGCAGCCATCATACAGAAAATTCACAAATATTCATTGCAGGTTGTGGAATTTCCACAACCAGCATGAGCTCTGAAAATGCACCAACTAGTGAGTGTACATTGTAGGTGTCCACATAACAAAACCCACTAACTTGATAGGAGTGTTCCTTAGCATAGTAAAGACATGAAACTTAGCATTACATGAAAGCTTGGCACCCTTTCCATGGTGGTATTTCATGTTGACATGGAGGTGGATCAACCACTTTAAATTGGGTGGCTGCCTTTCCACCATTATTGTAAAGTTCCTTCCAAAACTCGGTGGACCCAATGATAGATTGAAAGAAGCCTCTGCTGCCTGGATGCCTGATATCTACGAACCTCATATTGTGGTGGTTTTCTGACCAGAGTTTGAGATGATAAATCTGTTCTTATTTGATGGATAATCCTTTACCATGCTCTTCTAAGATGTGATTTAGGAGGTACCAAAAATTGTCCTATTTGTGAAGCAATTGGTAAACCCCTGCTGCAAAATGTTTTGCTTTGCCGAGTGCTATGTCAGAATTAACTCTGACATATTTTTCCTATGGCAGATGTAGTGCCACTGATTCAGAACTAATTGTGGATGTAACCCTTTCTCACCAAAATCAGATTTGTTTTGTTTTGTTGCTACCCAGCTTGAACTCAGGTACTTAACATTTCACTCTAACATTTTATTCATAATTTCTGGGTGAAGTCATATCTTTTTGTCAATGTCTAATAGAAGCTATTTTTTATATTTCATACAGGGGGAGGTATATGCTCATGATATGTGTTTTCTTTGTTATTAATTGGAGACAGTAAATCACACAAAAAGAAAAAGAAACTGAAAATATTCAAAGAGGACTCAAAAATCAAAATAATATCAACTCTACCTTTCATATTTAAATAATGAGTTACATTTCAAAATCGTAATCATCACTTTAAAAGAAATCCTCTCTCTGTTCTTCCTAAAGATTACTTCCTTGTACCCCAGATACTTTATCAGGATTGAAGTGGAAGGCAAAATAGGAATTCTAAAACGTAACTCTAAAAGAATCAACGTTGTGAGCATGCTTAAAGGTAAAGGCGGAGAACATAGCTTTTTCAAGAAGTTGTTTCCAGCTTTTGAATTACGAGAAACCAGATTTCAGGCACTATTTCTTGCTGAGCTCATAATCGGTGCTACACAGACTTTAACTGAGCAATTGACTGCATAGAACCCTCAAAACAGTTACTGAAATACGACATGCCAGAGTCCTCAGTGGTCAGAATTTATTCTGCCTTTCTCAAAGAAGACATCCAACCCTAATTTCTCCACTAGCCCTCTGCTTAGCTAAATAATGGATCAAACTTTTTGATGGTGGTTTGACCAAGAAGAAACCTTCAGCTGAAATACTTTAATACCTTAGTCTTGGCAATGTTGAATCGAAATTGAATTGAAATTAAATTTATAAAGCGCAGCTAATGCCCAGAGGCGTCTTGGCATCAAATCATTCAATTGGAAGTAAAAGAAGTAGAAATTAGCCATAGATTGAAAGCCTGTGTCATTTATAGCTTCATCAATATTTTTCATCAAATTAGAAAATAATTTTTCGATGTGAAAGTTCAGAAGCTTAGAAAAATGTGGAAAATATATCAAAAAGATATCAGAGGTCATAAATTGTGACTTTGTGTATTTTAGTTTCAATTGCCACTCACCTGACACCCCAACACCTATGAAAACACGTATGTTTCACTCACAATTGTGCAAATGTCTATACATCTTAGAAAACTTTAGAAGCTATCACCAACATCCTCACACAAGAAAATAAGACTCTGTAAGTTTGGGTTTGGCGTGCGTAGTGACAATTTTTCACTGTGATACACCTATTGCTGGAAAAAAGCTGTTGTGAAACTGTTGTGAGCCAACAGTATGAATATGTTATTGTTTAGGCTGATGTTGGAGGAATATGGTATCTCTGGCCATCATCGAGTGAGGACTAGTGAGATGTTTTGCCTTATGCCCCTACTTTTCAAGTCTACACACTCCTGCTACAAATTGTATTCACGCAAACAAAAAGCAACAAAAAACTGATGAGTGTGATGCTTGAAGTAATCTCAGTCACTGGTAATTACTTTGGGGAAGCATCCCAGTCCATTGATTTTTTTTTTTGCGACAATGCCATCTCAGATTAGACCCATCTATGTGCATATCAGTCTTGATCCAGCTCAAATAGGAGCAGTCCAGCCTGAACTGTCAAGCCAGGTCCTCTCTGAACCAGAACACAAGTAACCAAAGACCGGTTTCACCTAGCTGGGGCTCATTAGTCAGTTGCAGCTTGGCTTAAATGGGAATGTGAGAAAGGACGCATGTCTGGGCATGTCCTTCGAACTTAGGGCATCTCACTGAAGTAAACAAAAAGTGTTGGGTGGGATGCTTGAATTAATCTCAGCCACTGGTAATTACCCGGGCCGCATCCAAGTCCATTGTTTTTTTTATCAATGTGAGAAAGTTGATTATAGTTTGGGATGGATAGAGGTTTACCACAAATTCAAATAGCACTAATCTTGTTAGGCTAGGTCCAGTAAAGGTTTCAGTAATTTGAAGGTGAGCTCAACTCCTGGTAGTTTTGGTACAGAGAAAACAGTATTCATTTAAGAAAATATTTGGAGCAATTAGATGTACCAAACCAGTTAAAAAGTAAAAATCATTACACAATAAAAATTCCACTCCAATTTAGGGAATTTGTAAATTAACAAATAGACACCAAAATGACAAAAATCCAATAAGATGACCTGCAGATATGGATTGCTAAAGTTTTAAATAAAAGTAGCACCAAAAAGTGTAAAGTTCCAACCTCGGGCAACTGGGGGCACTGAACCCTGTCAAAGTTAAAAGCTAAAGCAGATTATGATGGAGCGCCAGTCGGACACGGGCACCGGATTCATCCTGGGGAAAAATGTACCTTCTGACTTATAAGATATTCATGAAAGTAGAGTTCTCTGGGGGTAAGGCTGCAGGCTGGAACTGAAAACGGGGTTGTCGACGATGGGGAGCCGTTGGAGGGAAACTTGGTGGAGCCATCAATGGAGGCGTGAAAAGCCCCAAGCAGAAAAGGTCATTGTTGTCGATCAGATGCTGCTGTAGATCAGGCCCGGTAAAGATTTCTTGCAACATATATTCTTTTCTGGATGTCAGATCTCCTAAGCGGGGCAAGGCTATGGACTACAGCTGAAGTCTGTTTCACATTGTTGGATGCCAGTCACCATTGGGCCCAATGAGTCAGATTTGCTGCTGCAGAGAAGTATGTAGCAGGAGCTGTGGCATAGTCAGGACCTCCATCAATGCACCCCCAGCTGATCGGCTAGCAGGTAAGTCCTGATCCCACTACAGTTCTCTGGGTCAAATTTCTCCCAAAAGGTCCACATTGCCTCCGTAGTCCTGGGAACCGATGCATCGCCGAAGGCATGGCGCATCTTCAACCAAGGTCCTCTTGTCCCTCGTCAATAGCAGCTCGACGACGGCCTCCGGATCGCAGTCTCACAGCTCTTTGGAACCGAAGCATTGTGAGCTGCGTGCCGCATCCTTGACTCCAGCACTTCACGTTGCAAGCCTCATTGATGGGATCTTCAATGACGACGCAATAGTACCTAGTACCACAGACCTGCCATGGTCATTGTACAGGGTAGACGAATTTGGGACGCATAGCGGACGCACGCGGATTCCTGGTGTGCTCTTGGAACATCGTTTTCCTCGATACCGGTTTACACAGACTCACGTGTACTGGTGCAACAAGCTAATTATATTTAAATAAGCGCACTCACCGGTCGGAGTGGCTTATACTGAATGCACCAAGCATTAACTGCTGTTAAATTGGATTTTCCTTTCACACACCGCTGTGATCCACTAGTGTATCACACCCTATTTTACTAAAGGACCGCGGATCTCTCCTTGTCAGCTCCCTTCACTGGGTGTTCCTTTTTTCTTTCATACGCACAGTGCCCGGCTGGGTCCCATTGCCCGGCTGGGTCCCATGTGAGTAACCCTTCCCTTTTTATCACGGTCCCGTGGTGCACCCTTGTCACGCTGACAAATTACCGACTAGGTACAGGCCTCTTCTAGTGCTATCCATACTTCTTACTAGTTGTTCCTATGCTCACACTTATGCCTTCCTTATTTCTCTTCTCTTATTCATAGATGTCCCCTCATCATTAGGTCCTGAAGAGACCCCCTATTGTCACAGGGGTCGAAACACCGTCGACAATCTTTTAAAACGAACCATTCAACAGCTCCTATGATTGTATAAGGAGTCTGTCTCTATTACTAATTGTTTCATGGTCGTCTTTACCTTATTTTGGAAACCCCCTTTCATGTCACAATTGTCACTATTTTGTAGTTTCCAATTTTCACTGGGGACACTTTTCACTGTGTATGCATTCAATGGTTTTTGTAACTGTTTATTGCATTATATATATAAATGTTTTTGTAAATACCAAACATTGACTAGTGTATGGTTACTTCTCCTTCGGATATCGACTCTAACCCTTGTATTGCGATTGTGCTGATAATTACCAAATATTACCATATCAGTCCACAGGAACCACTGTTTCTGTTAAATAATCAAGTACCCTGGTTCCCAGTGAGTAGGGTTCCCCTTGTCTCCTTCCCGCATCCTTGACTCTAGCACTTCACGTTGCAAGCCTCATTGATGGGATCTTCAATGACGACGCAATAGGACCTAGTACCACAGACCCGCCGCATCTCAGAACCAATGCATCACTTTGACTGCTCAACTCTTCTTTGCCTTGGATCCATGCAACACTCTGCAACTAGGATTTAAGGTACTTTGTTCAGAGGGCTAACCTAGTCCCTGTAGCCGACCCACACTCCATCGAAGTCGAGCTGAATTTGTGACCTTGTCCCAGTCAGGCGCAACCAGATATCCCTTGTGGGCACTTTGTGATTTTTGGTGCTATTTTACCCTAAAACTTTGTAATTCAATGTCTCGTGTTTCCCTGATTGGATTTTTTGTCTTGTTTTATTTATTAAAATATACTCTATTTTTCTAAGCCTTGATCGCGTTCGGCCTGAACTTGTGACTTTGTCACACAATTAGATACCCTGACTGCTCTATGGCAAGCTACCAGAGGGGGAGCACAGGTTAATTTGGGGTTTGCTTGTGCCTTACTCTGACTAAGATAGTGGTTGCTGCTTGACCAGGGCTCACACCCCAGTCAACCAACAACCCAATTTCCAACAGTCGGTCTCTGTCTCTGTCTACAATGGCACAGTGGGCGAAAAACAATGGTTTAGAATGCGAGCAGAAGCAATCGCCAGTGACTGTAATTAATTCAAACATTCCTTCCATCACCTTGAATTTTTGCAGTAGACACTTCAAGTGTGCTGTGTATGCCCAGACATGGGTCCATATCAATGTGCTACAGGAATGAAACTATACCTCACTAATGAAAGCTAGGTAGGTCGAAACCGCACAGACATTGCTTGTGTTGCCATCTGGAGGGCACCTGACCTATCACTTTGGGCTGGACTGTTCCTATTGGAGCAGTAACAGTGCCATACTTGCTGTTGAAATCCCACTTGATAGCCAAATACTCTCTTTGTACATTTGACTTTCCAACTGACGCTTCAGCAAGCAGTCAATGTGCATTTTAGGGGAAGGATATAAATCTGGAATGCAGGTACACTGTGGCAAAGCAATTACACACAATTAAATGACCCACAGTGATACTGGTTATAAAAAGAATGAGTGTCTCATTTACAGTTGGATGGAGCAGGACCCCAACTGTACATCACTGTTTTGGCGCCAGCTGTCATAAGCCTATCACAGGGATTTTGGTCTAAAAACGTGAAGCTCCACCTAAGTAGGCCCAGCCTTTCAGTTTATTATGGCCCCTACATCCAGAGTGTATACACCCTTCAACATTGGTCATTTTCATCTGCAGAAGGAAACCCGCACAGTAGGGGGCATCATTAGCATACTGGTGCATTCTTATCTATTTGAAGTGCAGCATTAGACTGAGGGGCTTCAGCTACATATTGGGTAAAAGGGAAAATAGAATGGATTCCTGAGGATTGCCACATTTTAGTTGGTGGATGTGCAAGCTAAGGTTGTTTACATTTATAAATTGAAATCTATATGTAATAATAAGTTGAAGTCAAATACTAGTAATCTATTCCCATTCTGAAGGAGATTATGTTGAATAGGGTACCATAGTTAATGTCATTGAATGCTGCTAGAATTATATGTCTGCAGGTTTGGCTTCATCGTTACTTCACTGAGAAGCATGATCGTGAGAAGCCTCTGAAGTCAACTTGCTTTCATTTTATACACTACCATGGCGAAATTGAGGCATTCTGCAAAATCTCTTGATTTTGTTAAAGCGGCTCAAGAACACAGCCGCATACAGCATCACAGTCACTTCCAGGGTGGGATAAAATAGGGAAAAAGGGACAACAACAAAAAAGGCAGTTAACGTAATGCTTGTAGAAAATAAATAAAAATGTAAAACATTTTACAATTCCGATGACTTCAACAATTTGACTTTTCCTGAAAAATGGAGGCATAACTACCTGAGTATCAGTGATTCTTTTGATAAGCAGATGGTAGCTCAGACACCTTCAGTAATGCAAACTAAAATATAACATTTTATATAGACTAATGAGCGCACAGCAATATTTATACAATGATAATATATCGCTATGATAAATATTCATAAGTGTTTCCTTTTTATCGATGAAGACTTTGTGAATCTACATCATATTACATCAAGTCACAAACTGCCACAGCCAGGAGTGTAGCTTCAGGGTGAATAAGGGGTGTTTGGGATGTTACACCCCCTAAATGAATGCGTTCTTAGCTTGGTAGTTGGGTCTGGGGGCCCTGAGTCGGGTCTGCTACTCTGTGTTGGTTTTTATTGTTCTCATTCAGTATCTGGATTAGTTACATAAATATATATATAACGACTAGTTTACCAAGTAGTGAATCTGCACCCATAGAAGTGCACATTTAGGGACAGATTTACTAACAAGTGGTGCTACACAGCACAGCAAGCAAAGTTACTGCATTGATCTACGCTGCGTTACCTGGAGAGACCAGAACTGCGCCTTATCTTCAAAGAAATAGCACAGTTCTACTCTCTACATGCACTGGCGCACTTTGTGCTGTCTGGCGTCAATGCAGGCATCCTTGTGCCACAGTGATTTCCGTCTGCAAGTTTATCCTTTCAGGGGACATCTTTTAAGGCGATTACTTTACATATATTCATTTAAAAACTATTTGCTTATTTCCTGACTGGGCCTCCCATTGCTTTACCTTACAGAATTCCTAATCAGGATTAACATTATAAGTGAGCTGGAATGTACAAGTTTATCTGTTATCAAAACTTATGCACACAGGTAATGTTTGTACAATTTGATGTAAAGACTTTACCAGTGCTAGGCTATATTCTTTTCATAGTTTTACTGGGTAGAATCTTCTGATATTCCCAAACCTTATATTTAATTTACTTTAACCAAACACAAATGGGTTCATTTTCTTTTATCCTTTTTCAAACTTCTTTTCTCATTATTCACGTTAGTTCAGTCTGAAAATATTCACGCCTGGTGGTGCTTTCTGTGAATGAGGGTCCAGCACCATTAAGATTGGCCTCTTTGAAAATATTGTTGTAGTAACAATTTGCCCTTATTTTCTTATTTAGACTTGAAAAAGCCCTCAGCTTGCGTGTCTTAAAGGGTGAAACATATGTTGGCTAATTCAGAAAACATCTTTGGACATCTTTGGACAAAGAAGTAATACAAAAGCATGCTATGTGAAAGCAATTTGAATGGGAGACATTTATTCTTCAATTGCATCCTATTATATTTGAATCTTTACTGTGTCTAAATTCATTCAAAGGAACTGCATAAATCGTTGGGAGGATGCACTCATCGTTATTGACATCCTTGTGCCACAGTGCAGGGATATCTCCATTTGGTCAGGATAATTTCTATGCTGGAAGGACTACCTTCCTGCACAAAAACCATCCTCTGAGGCTATTTCCTCATTGCATGTGTAGTGCAAAATGCTGCATACATGCATGCAGTAAATAACGAGAAGAAATAAAGAGATCTCTCCTTGTTACGCCAGCCTCCGGAAGGTGAAGCATTTTGGTGCAAATCCATGTCTACAAATCTTTGTAAATATGAGTTTACTTCAAAATCCATGGGTGAATGTACAGCAATATTCATGCATCACCCATGGTACACCGCCCTGATGTAAAGTAACGTAATGCAGTGTAATGCATTGCATTACTTTTTATTTTGCAAAGCAATACAAATAGCCATTTGCATTGCTTTGTAAATACCACAAAAGGATTTTGCAGCGGATCTTCGTTAAGAAAGTCATACAAGCTGAGCACAGATGTTTTGTAAATCTGGGCCTCGCTACTTTTTGGAATTCACAAACATTGGCAGTAGTAGTCTTAAAAAGCTGCATCAGTCTCAGGTTTTCAGGTATAGTACTGGCAATCAAACACAAAAAAGTGATGTGGCGAATGCTTACAAATAGTCTAACCACTAGCAGTACACTCGGGGTAGCATTCCAACACAGTGTTATTTGCCCACTGTGCCACACTAGACAGAGGGCCTGATTTAACTTTTGGCAGATCGAGTGAGGCAGATGGTGTCAGGGAGGACTTTAAGTCTACCACACTGCCTTGCCTTTTTCTGCCTAATTTAGAGATGGTCGCAGGCCACCCCAGACTTCTCAATACTCAGGCAAGAACTGTGATCTTGGTGGTTCCAGTCAATGTATAAAAAGTTTGATGGATGCTCTGTCAAACATGATGGCCGCCGTCAAATGTTTGCAAAGTTTTTCATTTTTCGGAAACAAGCTCCCAAAGTTGGAGTTTGTTTTTGATATACTAAAAAACTAATAACTCCACACCTTGTGCATTTTTTCTCATGGTGAGGGAATAATCTTTCTTTTGTACTGTCCCTTGTACTATACCTGATGCTGGCGGACAGTCAAATGCCATCTGACTGTCCACTCTCAGATAGGGTGGACAGTCGGATGACTTACCACTGAGGGCCCCTACGCTGTCTGGATGTCAGAGGAAGTTGTACAATATAAGCATACAATTTGCATTCTTCCCAACTCAAAATCAGACAAGCAGACCTTGAGTTTGACAGATAAACTTCTCCCTGTCAACAGAAATACATTGCTCCACCCTTCAACAGAAATACATTGCAATACCTACTTCATTTTTGATTACAAGATAATTTTCTACAATTATCATAATTTAATGTATAATTCCACTTTGAGAGCCCTGAGAAAGTCCTCCTGAATCCTGCTAGAAGTAGAGGACTCACTCAAGGACTCACAGACTCCTGATGTCTGCTGGTGCACAGGGTCTGGAAGTGCTCTCTTACCCAAGGAAGGGGTCAAGTGGCTGGCCTCCTGTTTGCCTGCTACAGGGACACAAAAAGCAGATGGACTTCTTACAACAAGAGGGCCCAGCTGACCACAGATTATTGGACCCTGCCGGACACCTGAATGGAGAGATACCTGGTGCCATTGCGGTCGACTTAAATCACACCTTTTCCCAGCCAAATGCAACCTGTTGCTTTTTAATGGCACTTTACTTTTTAAAGCTGCTTTTATTTTAATAGAAACTACAACAATGGCTATTTCCAGTTACCTTATTCAGTTTTGATGCTCTCAGTGTGGTTTTGCTGATTAAAACTTTCTCTATTTTTCTAGTCTTTTTGATGGTTAAAACTGTCTCTATTTTTTTCTTAATTGGGAATTTAATAATTTTGGGCCTGATTACGATGGTGGGGAGACCGCCACTTGCAGGCTGTCGGTGGCGGTCTCCCCGCCATCGGAACAGGGATCTCCGTCTGCCATATAATAATGGCTTCAGGACGGGTGGTGGTCGGAAACTCCGACCACCACGGTCCCAACAGGTGGTCTGTATCAAACTGCCTGCCGAACCTCCCTGTAGTCCCAGAATGGTGGCGGTGCCTGTCAGGCACTGCCATGGGTTTACAATATCCCTTTCCGCCAGTCGTTCTGTGGTGGTCAAACCGCAACAAAATGGCAGGCGGAAACGGATTTGGGGCCCATAGCGGGCCCCCCTTAACCCAAGGGGCTGGTACATGGGCCCTGGGGGGCACCTATGGTGCCCCCCTACATATCAATGTACCATGTGGCAGGCACCGTATGGTGCCTGCCACATAGCGCAGGGATATGTAAACGCCCTATTTTTTGAACTGCTGCTGGGGCTGCTGACCGCATCCCCGCCACAATACAAAATATAGGGAATGCGACCGCCGTGGTGGCGATCGCATCATAATATGGTATGTGGGACTGCCGCCTTGTAGGCGGGCGGTCCCAAATACGAAACGATGGCGGACTGACTGAAGTCCGTCCGCCATCGTAATCAGGCCCTATGTTCTGGGCTAATCAGAATCTGTTTATTAAATTATCCCAAATTAATAACCCAAGCTCTGACAAAATGTTACATTATTTATTTTTCCGTTTAATGGTCCAATGCTTTCTGAAAAAAAGTCACCTAAGCATGTGTGTTGGTGCTTCAAAATAATATGTAAATCTAGCGCTAAAATTATAATTTTTCTTTATATTGAAAAATAGGAAATGTATGCACGAACACAGTCCATGGTTACCTTTAATCTGCACTAAAGTATTTACCTTAAATTCAGCTTTCACTTTCCAGCCAAAATTTCCCCATGTACAGTGCCTTTCCCGTGTTCAATGTTTTTCTAAATTTTGCGATTTTAATTGAGATATCTATTCACAAAAGTAATGAATACAATAGATAAATCCTCCATCAAACAATGGCATCCATAAAAGCAATATTATTGTTTTATGCACTGCATAAATGTGCTGACATGAACACTTAAAACTGCAGTTCTAACACTATATTTCACATTCATTGGCAACAGTCAATATGATATTTTAAAATAAAATACAAAGTGGTGTATATTAAATAATATCCCATGTGGCAAACTGCTGAAGAAACAGAATATGTAATGATGCTAATAAACAAAGTCTGTATGTGTAATAGATTGCTGCGATATAAAAGAAATTGTATTGCAGACTGCCTATTAAGTCAAGCTAGAAGTAAGCAGAGAGAAAACTGTGATGCAGATGTACGTTTTTAATGATGCCGATTAAAATATACAACACATATATCAAGGTGAATTATTTAGGCAGGTGAAGACAGAAAATCTTTCTCCAGCTGGAACATTTCCACATAGCTCATCTCATGAATACTCATGAATTACAATATCCTTTCTGGTCACGAGGTATGTGCACAGACACATATTTAACATGCCACTGCTCCGTTGACACATTAACAAGATAGGGTGTGATGACAACAATTCATATTTCCAGTTACCCTTATTCAGTTTTTAATGCTTTCTTTGTGTTTTTGATGATTAAAATTTTCTCTATTTTTCTAGTCTCTTAAAATTGTCTCTATTTCTCTAAATTGGGAATGTTATAATGTTGTTTCCTTGACACATCAACAAGATAGGGTGTGATGATCTTTAAGAAGATATGATATTCCGACCCAGATACACAAAGGTTTAGCGTCGCGTTAGCATTACTTTTGTAACGCTAACCAGATGCTAAACCTATTTGGGGATTAACAAACCAACGCTAATTGGTAAAATAACGATTGGTAGTAGCACTCCCTAAAGGGAAAACACCGCACATCAAAAAGAAACAGTATAGTAAATGACTCGTATAAGCGTGAATTTTGTTCAGTACTGTAAAAAATCATGGGGTGCTCAAATAACTGAAAGCACCTACTACCATACGGTGCTATCGGCAAGTTACAAGAACATGCACATTAACATTTATAAAAACACAGTCATAGCACACCCTTTGTAGTCACCAAGAATTTCACAAAAATATTTATCAAATAAATAAATGTCCTAGCAGCAGATATTGAGATCCTTAGGTCCACAGGCGAGTATGTCCTATTCAGATCAAGTATGGGTTTTCAAATACCATCCACAGGTCACATCCATTAAAAAAGTTTGCATTTATTCATATACAGCAAATTCCCAGCAGTAATTGAAGCCAACACGTGTTTCGTCTGTACACATCAGTATTCAGACTTTTTCAAGGCAAAATGGCTGAACCGTAAGTCAAGGTTCCACTGCGCAATCAATCCTCCTTGTAGGTAATGTTCAAGTATAGGCAGCCCAACTTAGGCCAGTGATGCCCCCCGTGATTTTGCCAATAGCGACTCTCTGGCAGCAAGGTACAACACACAAGTCTTGTCGATAATGGCTGTACCTTGATAAGCCGGTCCCTCTCACGCCAAAGTAAAGAACGGACACACCGGTCCGAGTGTTTCTGCGTCTCTAATTGGTATTAGCATTGGTTTGTGTGGGAAAGTAATGCAAAGCAGCAGGAAATGCTGGTTTGCATTACTTTGCGTCAAGGGGGCATTACATGGGTGGTACATGGGCGTTCCCATGCAACTAACCATTCTTTTTGACACTAAACCCTATCTACTAACATGAGTAGACAAAGTTTAGCACTAAAAATTAACACAGCTGAAAAGCAAGCATTAAAAGGAGGAATGTTTTTATTTCCCCTTTTTTCTGATTTTGCATGTATGCTGCACTGTGCAGCACACACACAAAGTAGGAAAAGCTTTAAGGTGTGTCTAGGCATAGAATTTTGTAGAGGAAGGGTACCCTTTGTGTACAAAACCTGTGGTAGACTCAGGCACGCACCCGGCCACTATGGCACTAAGGTGTGTGCCTGGTGCACAACAGATGAAATCAGCACCAGCGTGAGGGAGAGGGGAGAAGAGAGCCATACCTCTATGAATATAGCACTCTCCTGCTGTCTCCCTGTCACGCTACACAGCACAGCATTTTTGACGGCTGCGATGCGTTCCCTTGCACCTTTCAGAATCTGGTCCATATTCGGGGAGTTGGAGAAAGACAATAAAACATAAGTCCCCAAGAACAGGGTGGAACTCTGAATTCAGGGCAATGGAACAGATTTCAATTCACATGGGCAAATTCTAGAGGGTCCTTATTTCTCATTTATGTCCCAAAATTGAACTCTGTGTAGTGCTAAAGGGAAGGTGGGGACTAGCTCCTTCACAACAGCACGTGGATCTCCTGAGAGATGGCAGTCACCTGTTTTCAAATATTACAGAAAGAATATGCTACTGATGGAATCCCCTTATTTCGTCAAATGCACAATATAATTTATCAGCTGTTGCTCCCACCTTCCGGAACTTATAACTGAGCAAAATATGACTGAAACCCTGCCTTATGTCTTTCCACATACAATCAAAAACCCATCCTTTTAGAATATACTTTCCTAATGAGAACTTGCCCTCATAGCTGGCCCCACCCAACAATCTTTTGGCTCCTTCCCTCTACTATTCATTAAAACTGGGTTTTTCCTTGAGTATTAATTCTCCTCCCTGACCACCACTTTAGTTGTGTTATCTGTTTTAATTGCTGTTAACAATGCTGCTAATGTTACACGTAATTTGTAGTTGTTAATGCAGAATTAGTAGCATTGATTTCATACATTATTGGTTCGTTGAAGCATTTAATGGCTCGCTGGAAAAGATTGGAAGAAAAGAAAAGTAAGAAGAACAGAATCAGATGGGGATTGTCTGGTTGTTTCGCTTCTTCTAGATACTTCCGCAGTGGCCACTGCCTTCTGGCAATATGCTTGTCTTCTCAAACTACCCTCTAAAGTAGTGATGGAGTCAGTAACCTGAGATCACCATGATGAAAGCAGGGATCCTTGTCCAGATAAATACTTTAAGAAGATCAGGTCTCAATGTAAGGGGGCTTCTTATTCCATCTTCTTGTGAATCCACAAGGATGACCATACAGACCTAAATGATAATATAAAAGGGTAGGGACAAAATACAGTCAGGAAATAGGTGTGGCTTATCAAGAAACTATGCTGCGTAAAGTTAGCATTAGTGGCTACAGCCATCTCCTTCTCTGCCCCTGCATCGGCAGCCTAACCCCGTCTAAAGTACCTCTAATGGCAACAACGGCTGTACGCATCTGTCCACTTGGAAATTTGTGGCAGAAAATCCATTAGTGGAAAAAGGCAAGTCTTCTTGCACCTGCTTCCTGCCCATCTTGTTGGCATGATTTCTGTCTATCAAACATGTTTCTGTCATTTCATGCAACAGTTTTGATACAGTGAGAAGAACCATTAGTTTGCATGTACAAGAGGTGCAGAAATCAGCCATGACTGAAATATGGTATGCTATTTATATAGTGCTATTTGATTAATAGTTGTAAAAGTGCATTTTACATACCAAAAAGATGTACATTCCCTCTGTTGAGAAGATGAATATATGGCCTGTCATTACAGTAGCATTGCATAGAAAGAATAGCATTCAGGATATTTTGCATGGCTCAGGATAATGCATTTAGGATAGGCCAATCACATACGCTTTTGAGGTACAGTTAGAAGGGGGGCATTTCATATAAACCCATGTACATTGTAGGGGTTATCAAGTGAAATGAATGGTTGCATCAGATGGTTTGCAAATCTCATAAGGAATACCTTTTATTAGCCCTGCATATGCACTGGAAGTGAAGGAGGGAAATTGTTTTGTGATCCACCATTAGATGGAACTACATTACAGGAAGAAGGCCAAAACGTTGCCTTTTGTTTAGCAGAAGTATTGTGCTCCAAGAGCAAAATGACAGTTTGCTTGTGATCATCGAATATCCTTGCAGTAGGTAGTGCAAGGAGAAAACCTTTAGATTCAGAATTTCATAGGAGCGGTTACAAATTTTACCTGCAGTCCCCTGCTGAGTCTCGATCCATCTGTGTACTATGCGCCCTAAATGCATCAAACACAAACCCATACGTGTTCAATGTTATCACTACTATACATGGTTCCTCCCACTCTTTTCTGAAGTGACAGACCTTGGAATCAAAAAGTTATTATTTGTACAAGAAAAGATATGGCCAACATCAAAGTTCAAGAGATGTGTGCATTGTGGGAGACTAGAGAAAGAGGGTATACACTCTTTTTCAGATATGTGGGGAAATGTAACCTTGTTTTTTGATCTCCATGTCATTTTCCAGACCCGTGTGAAGAATTGGGCCCTGATTTAATCCCTGACCCATCGCTGCTAGAGCGACAGAGTAAATTAATACATCACCGTGACAAAGGTACCGCCTGCCAGATTTAGAAATGTCCGCTGGCCCAGCCAACATTTCTAGCATTGACAGGACCTGCCATCCCTGCTGTTCCTGTCGATGCATTGCAATTTACTGTAGAGCTCAATCAACATGATGGACGGTACCATCAGCATCACCATCAGCGCTTGGGTACTGATTACGTGATTAGTGCACTGTAATAATTCATTGATTGATTGAACATGATAGAGCTGTACAGCAAACTTACAAATTGTACTTAACTTTCAAATAGAAAATCACAAAGCAGGATTTTCTTTTTGAAAATAAAAAACTATTCCCCATCCCTAGGTTTTTCCTGCCAGTGACAGGCATTGAAAAAGGGCTTTATGTCTGCCCACAAAAGGCCAAAACTCCGTCGGGCCTTGGGCGACTTTTGACCGCAGTGGAGACAGAATAGTCTCTGCAGTTGTCAAACTATGGTCTGCATGCATTTAAATTGGTCAAATGGATCATATTCTTGGTGAGCAGCGGAGTTCCCTCTCCCTCCTCACAATCTTAGCGAAAACTTTTTTTTTAGGTAATCACAAGGTTGGATAAAACCCATAACATTTGGATGAACACCAATTTTATCCTATGCATGATAAAATCAAGATTCATGTCTAACATGAGATCTTGGATTTGTGGTCTATCTTTCACTGCAAACTGAATGCAGAATAGGAGGACATTCAAGCTGTGGCATAAGGAATGAGAATTTGTTGTTAAAACACAGACAAATACCAATAGTTGTAGATGAACTTCTTAATCAGAGCAGATGGTAAAAATTAACTGTTAGCAACACCAAGAATTTCTTCAAATCAGCTGGACTTGCATCCATATCACATGATATTCAGAGAAAGTCTGTGAATCTACTGATATCAGTAACACTCAAAATTATAACAATCAACAGTACATTAGCGTACCTGTGCATTCATATGTAATATTTTCAGAAAAGGAGAGCAAGTTAATTAACGCTCAGAAGTAAATGCTGCATTTTATGTCTTCTGGTGCAGGCTAGAGACTGGTACATGTGATATGGGAGAGGGCAGGTGTAAGAGGAATTTGTTAGGGCAGATTACAGGCAGTGCTGAACTGTTTCAATAAAAGCATAGCACTAGAGTATTCTACCTATCTACATATGCTGGAAATGTCTACTATGCCTTTATATGAGACAATGTCAAAAACTGTTGTATCAGAGCTCTGTCATAATATTTTATTACTCTATTTTTCCTTACAGGTGAAGAAACGTAACTTGTAACTGTACTATGGAAATTCCACTTGTAGCTTGCATGACTTTTTGTCAATCATGAGTTGCTTTGCTTCCCCTTGATGACTACCCAACCTCCATTCAAAATTGATTGATTATTTGGGGTGCATGTAAACAAAAGTTAATAAAAGAGTGCATTCTAAACAAATAAAAACAGCTCTAACATGGTGGATCTTCAAGCTATTACATCATTTAGTAGTCCTTTTGGGTATAGTACTGCTCTGCTGGCCAATAACATTAGACACAGTACACATATCACATTACCCAGTTTTAGCTGTTAAATTAAAGATTGCCATTGAAGACACACATTCTCATAAATCACCTTCTTACCACACCTTGAATGCAGGCGCGACTGGCACAGGTAACAGTGGTGAGGCGTGGCGGAAGGCGACAACAGACGACTGTATAGAGAAAGTAAAACAAAAAAAGAAATAAAACCACTTACCTTGCACTCGCCCCATTGCTGAGTCTGTTATGCCTTTTTTGCCGTCTGTTTTGCCTTTTCTGCTCCTTTTTCTGCCCTCTGTTTTGCTGTCTTCTGCTCTGTTTTGCCTTTTCGTCTTGTTTTTCTTCCCTCTGTTTGCATTTTCTTCCCTCTGTTTTTGCCTCTTTCTGCCCTCTGTTTAGCATTTTTCTGCTTGTTTCTTCCCTCTTCATGCTATTTCCTCAGACCTGGCTTTTTGACAGAGACCTCACACCCCAATCAATCAATCAATCAATCATGTCACTTATAAAGCGCACTACATACCCGCGAGGGTCTCAAGGCGCTGGGGGAAGAGGGGGGTGGTGCTGCTACTGATCGAAGAGCCAGGTCTTGAGGAGTCTTCTGAAGGCCAGTAGGTCTTGGGTCTGTCGGAGGTTGGTGGGGAGGGTGTTCCAGGTCTTGGCGGCGAGGTGGGAGAAGGATCTGCCGCCGGCGGTCGTTTCCCGGATGCGGGGGACTGTGGCGAGGGCGAGGCTGGTCGAGCGGAGCTGGCGGGTGGGGGTGTAGAAGCTGAGTCATCTGTTGAGGTAGGCTGGTCCGGAGTTGTGGAGTGCTTTGTGTGCGTGGGTGAGGAGCTTGAAGGTTATCCTCTTGTTGACAGGGAGCCAGTGCAGGTCTCTCAGGTGGGGTGTGATGTGGCTGCGTCGGGGGATGTCGAGGATAAGACGTGCAGAGGCGTTCTGGATGCGTTGCAGCCGTCTCAGGAGCTTAGCCGTCGTTCCTGCGTAGAGGGCGTTTCCGTAGTCCAGCCTGCTGGTGACGAGGAGCCTGGGTGACTGTTTTTCTTGTTTCGGTGGGGATCCACTTGAAGATCCTGCGGAGCATTCGGAGGATGTTGAAGCAGGATGAGGAAACGGCGTTGACCTGCTTAGTCATGGAGAGGGTGGGGTCGAGGATGACCCCTAGGTTGCGTACGTGGTCGGTGGGTGGCGGGGCTGTTTCCAGTGATGTTGGCCACCAGGAGTCGTCCCAGGCTGAAGGGTTGGAACCAAGGATGAGGACCTCCGTCTTGTCCGAGTTCAGCTTCAGGCGGCTGGCCCTCATCCATTCGGCGACGGCCTTCATTCCTTCGTGGAGGTGGGCTTTGGCGGTGTGAGGGTCTTTGGTGAGGGAGAGGATCAGCTGGGTGTCGTCGGCGTAGGAGATGATGTTGAGGTTGTGCTGTCGGGCGACGTGGGCGAGGGTGCCATGTAGATGTTGAACAGCGTTGGGCTGAGGGAGGAGCCTTGGGGTACGCCGCAGATGATCTTGGTGGCCTTGGATCGGAAGGGGGCGAGGCGGACGCTTTGTGTTCTGCCGGAAAGGAAGGATGTGGTCCAGTCCAGGGCCTTCTCTTGGATCCCAGCGTCGTGAAGGCGTGTTCGTAGTGTGTGGTGGCAGACCGTGTCGAAGGCGGCTGATAGGTCCAGGAGGATGAGGGCTGCTGTTTCTCCGTTGTCTAGCAGGGTCCTGATGTCATCGGTGGCGGCGATGAGGGCGGTTTCGGTGCTGTGGTTGCTGCGGAAGCCGGACTGGGAAGGGTCCAGGATGTTGTTCTCCTCGAGGTAGCGGGTCAGTTGTTTGTTGACGATTTTCTCGGTGACCTTCGCGGGGAACGGGAGCAGAGAGATGGGTCGGAAGTTCTTGAGGTCCTTGGGGTCTGCCTTGGGTTTCTTGAGTAAGGCGGTGATCTCGGCGTGCTTCCAGCTTTCCGGGAAGGTTTCTGTCTCGAAGGAGATGTTGATTATTTTCCGGAGATGGGGCGCGATGGCTGTACTGGCTTTGTTGAAGATGTGGTGAGGGCACGGGTCTAGCGGTGAACCGGAGTGGATGGTGTTCATGATCTCGCTGGTGTCCTCGTCGTTGATGTTGGTCCAGGAGAGCAGGCGGTTGGTGGTTGTGGGGGCAGTGGTCTCGGTGGTTGCCAGGGCGGTCGTGGTGTTGAAGCTGTCGTGGATGTCGGTGATTTTGCGGTGGAAGAAGGTGGCCAGTGAGTCGCACAGGTCTCGCGATGGCTGGATGTCGTTGGTGTTGGAGCTGGGGTTGGTGAGTTCCTTCACAATGTTGAAGAGCTCTTTGCTGTTGTGTGCGTTGTTGTCTAGGCGGTCTTTGAGTGAGGACCTTTTGGCGGATCTGATGAGGTGATGGTGACTGCGGGTGGCGCTCTTGTGGGCGGCGTAGCTGTCCGCTGTCCGTTCGTGGAGCCAGATCTTCTCCAGTTTTCGGCATGTTCGTTTGGAGGCCTGGAGGTCTTCGGTGAACCAGGTGGCTTTCTTGCTGGTGTGGCTGTTGGGTGGATTCTTGAGCGGGGCGAGGGTGTTGGCGCAGTCGTCGATCCACTGTCTGAGGTTGCGGGCGGCGGTGTCGGGGTCGGAGGGTTCGGCGGGTGGGCTCAGGGCGAGGTTGTGGTTAGCTGGTCTTCCGTGACTCTGCTCCAGCAGCGGCGAGGCATTTGTTCGATGCTGTGGTGCGTGGTGGGCTTCCTGTAGGTGAAGTGGATGCAGTGGTGGTCAGTCCAGTGGGGTTCGGAGGTGTGGTTGAAGGAGACGTGTGGGCTTGCGGAAAAGATGGAGTCTAGCGTGTGGCCGGTGGCGTGGGTGGGTGTAGTCACGAGCTGTCTGAGTCCGAGGGTGGCGAGGTTGTCGATCGAGGTGGAAGTTCAGGTCCCCGAGGAGGATGTAGTCCGTGGAGGCGATGGCGTGTGTGCTGACGAAGTCAGCGATGGAATCGCTGAACTGTGGTCGGGAGTCCGGGGGTCTGTAGATGAGGGTTCCTCTGAGGGTGGTGTTGGGATCGGTGTAGATCTGGAAGTGCATGTGTTCGGGCGGTGCTGAGGGTGTCGTCGGTGTTGGTTGAGACTCTGAGGGTGTTCCTGTGGACGATGGCGATGCCTCCTCCGACTCCGTTGGTGCGGTCCCTGCGGGTGATCTTGTATCCGTCCGGGATGGCAATGGCGATGTCGGGGCTGAGCGGGATTCAGCCAGGTCTCCGTCAGGAATGCGACGTCTGGGGAGGTTGAGTCGAGAAGGTCCCAGAGTTCGATGGCGTGTTTGCGGGCGGAGCGGGTGTTGAGGAGGATGCATCTGAGGTAGTTGGGTTCTTTCCTGGGCGGTGGTTTGGCGCGGCGGGTGCTGGCGAAGCTGCAGTTCCGGCAGGTGAAGGGCCCTTGGGTGCGCTTCGGGGTGGCCTGGTAGCAGGCGTGATCTTTTCCGGGGTTGAGTGCGTGGAGGGTGCTGGCGTCGTGATCGGCGTCTGTTGATGTGGCGGGCGCGGGGAAGCCCGGACCAGGGGTCTGGCGCTGGGCGCGGTCACGGCGCGGACGGGCGCAGACGGGCTTGCCTTAGGCGCGCCTGTCGGCGGCCAGCGGCCGCCATAAATGAGGAGGTGGGAGGGAGGAGCAGGGAATGGGGCAGCGAATGGGCAGTGAGGGGCGGGGCCGCAGGGCGCAGCGGCGGGAAACAGGCACAGAAGGGAAAGCGAGCACAATCAGGGCATCAAGGGGCACAGAAAGGAAAAACTAGCACAATCCAGGGGCAGCAAGGGGGCACAGAAAGGAAAACGAGCGCAATCAGGGGCAGCAAGGGGGGCACAGAAAGGAAAAACGAGCACAATCAGGGGCAGCAAGGGGGCACAGAAAGGAAAAAGCGAGCACAATCAGGGGCAGCAAGGGGGGCACAGAAAGGAAAACAGAGCACAATCAGGGGCAGCAAGGGGTCACAGAAAGGAAAAACAAGCACAATCAGGGGCAGCAAGGGGGCACAGAAAGGAAAAACGAGCACAATCAGGGGCAGCAGCAGGGCACACAGACGGAGCTGTGTGGTGGGGAGCGACCTACCAGTCAAGGTCAGGGGTCGCTCTCTTCACCACGCAGCGACCGCCATAAATGGGGAGGTGGGAGGGAGGAGCAGGGAATGGGGCAGCGAATGGGCAGTGAGGGGCGGGGCCGCAGGCGCAGCGGCGGGAAACAGGCACAGAAGGGAAAACGAGCACAATCAGGGCATCAAGGGGGCACAGAAAGGAAAAAACGAGCACAATCAGGGGCAGCAAGGGGGGCACAGAAAGGAAAAACGAGCGCAATCAGGGGCAGCAAGGGGGGCACAGAAAGGAAAAAGCGAGCACAATCAGGGGCAGCAAGGGGGCACAGAAAGGAAAAACGAGCACAATCAGGGGCAGCAAGGGGGGCACAGAAAGGAAAACGAGCACAATCAGGGGCAGCAAGGGGCACAGAAAGGAAAAACGAGCACAATCGGGGGCAGCAAGGGGGGCACAGAAAGGAAAAACGAGCACAATCAGGGGCAGCAAGGGGGCACAGAAAGGAAAAACGAGCACAATCAGGGGCAGCAGCAGGGCACACAGACGGAGCTGTGTGGTGGGGGAGCGACCTACCAGTCAAGGTCAGGGGTCCAGAGTGTCCCCAGTGTCCAGAGCCCCAAGGAGTGACACTGCTGGGCTCTACAAATGCTGATTGTTTGATTGAGAAGTTATTGAATGATTCTGCAACAAAGCAAGACGCAAGGCTGAATTATGCCTTGGGAGGAAAAGTTAACTTTCTTTAGATAATATGTACCCTTAGAGAAGCAGAATCTGGGACTGGTCATAAACAAGCACCCATGCTCTCAACAGTGAATCTTCACAGAGTATGAGCACACAAGTGCCTGATCACGGTATTTTGACTAGAGACAGTCTTGGGAACCAGCCTTTACAGAGCCTTTCAGAAGTAACAAGCAGGTAGACCGTGTGTAACACGGAAAAGCTGGTGCATAGAAATTACAGCAAAGGGTCTATTGTTTTCAAGCATGAAGGTACTCGAATGAACAGACTTAATGAAGACCTGAGACCACAGTGCTCTGTCAAATGACTGCCATTCCTGAGGGTGTGCATCAGGTCAAAGCTGGAATTATCTTTTAGCGAATCTTTATGCACTAATGGGAAACAGCATGCCACTGTATGGAAAAATACTTTTTTGCATGTTTCTGTCCCACATTTTGCCCCATTTGGACAATTAGCTGCTGGTTTATTGACTCTGAGAATGCACTGAGGCCTGATAACCAGACCCCAGTGCCAGTGTTATGACCCATTACAAAATGTTTGTCAAATTGGATGTTTCCAATTGACACTCATATGTCCCTATTATATGGTCCCCAGGGCCCCAAGGGCACGTAAGGCAGAATGTCCACAAACAAAAATATATTAGTAAGTAAGACATACAGGTTTGTATGTGTCTTTGCGGCAAAACCCTTAAAAGTTGTTGTTTTGCTGAGGAAAGTTAGTAGCCCCATTGGCTAACACATTGTTACCGGCTGGCATCCAAGCCTGGCTAACTTCTGAATGGGACTACCTGCCTATGTACTGAAAGGTATCAAATCAATCATGGCATTAAAAGTTGAGCAACTTTTAGGAAGTTGCCACTCTGTGCCCCAGCTGGTTCAGCGACTTTGTACAAGTCCTGGTCAACAGACAGCTTTCTGCCCACCTGGGGAGACATGTGAATGACTCCCACGCTTGGGAACAAAGGCAGTTGCAGCTGAGTGAGGTGTGACCTCCTCTCCCAGGAAGGCCACACGGGGTGTTTGAAGGCGAGCTTCAAAGTGGAAGTTGCCTGTAACAACACACCCAAGCAGGATGCCTTTTGTTGCTGAAAACAAGCTAGAGATAGGGACAGAAAGGGAAAACCAATCCCCAAACTGGTATTCCCATGTGGCCTGTAGCCCTTACATAGCCACACCTCTGGGGTAGGCTGCCAAACTCCTGACAGTCAAGAGAAGGTTCAGGCATCTTGAGAGTGGCAAAAACATCGCACTCTGAGATTGCCAAATGCCACACATCACCAGAACTTTGTCACCAAAGAGGAAGGGATCTACTAGCCCTTTTGTGAGAGAATGCGTTGTCCCCTCGGGGCACTTTTCCAGGATTAACCGGCACCACTGGCAACCTGAACCTCAGTACATGTTGGATTTGGAGAGAAGACATAAAGGGGACTACCCTGCTGCCTTTGAAGCTGCACGAAGAGAGGCTGCATCATCGGAATGAGGGCACCTGCTGCTCTTTGGGCTAGTGAGTTTGGACTGTGCCTGTAGCTCCTGGCTTTGGGGAAAAGATTATTCCTCACCCCAGATAGAAGCAGTGACTCCAAGGGTCAGTTGGCTGGCCCCCTGGAACAGCACCAGGGACGTCAAAGCTGAGGAAGCCTAAACCAGCACAGCAGTAGTTACTTCTGAGGAATTGCCTCTGACCCAACTGGGGCACACGAAGGGTTCAATCCAAGATACCCAGAAGTTGCATCTGAGTCTACTGGACCCAGGAGTGCTATAAGAGACTGGATTTGTCACCCTAGAGGAACACTAGCTCTCACCAAGTATATTCACTGTGATTGATGTGTCGCAAGATTGGTAGCCCAGCCGCAGCAGGCCTTTTACTGTCGCAAAGAGGATGTCATGAGACCTCACGTGCTGTTGTCAAAGTCACCTCAACCCACCCATGGACCAAAGGATCAAGAGCACTTCACCCCTGTCCACCACACAACACCACCAGATGCATCTTTGAGCATGTTTTTCTCCTGCATCCCCAGCATCAGGACCACTCCATTGTCATCTATGGCGGTTGTTTCCTAAAGGCTGGAACTGACCTGGAAAAAGCCAAGTAACTGTCCAAAGTAACCTTGCTAGACCCCAAGACCACTACCCTGTCAGGCTTGGTCACACAAGCCAGTCCGGAGTCACCAAACTAGCTGTTTCAAACTTATAAAATGGTTGCACAGTTTTTGTTGACCAATTCTTGTTTGTGGTTGCAATTAAAAATATTTATTTCTTCACAAATCTGCTCTTCCAGAACCCTTTGGTGGATTCTGATGATGAAGGACTCTAAAAATGTATAAAAATCTGCTCTACTTTTATAAAATGTTGTCATGTCTCTGTTGTGTTGTGTGAGCGACCCTTGACCTTGTTCCAGGCAGGTCGCTCCCCACGCCGCACAGCTCCACCTGACTGTGCCCGTGTTCCCGCTCTCGCTGCTGCCGCGAGTTCTTGCTGTCAGTACTCTGAGGGGCATATTCACAAGGAGCCATCGCCGAATTAACGGCACTTTATCGCAGCCAAAGTCGTGATAAATTTACCCCCCCATTCACAAGCCGGTGTTAACAGCCCACAGCACCAGTATACCTGCGATAGCAGCCACAAAAAACATCGCCACAGAGGACCCTCGCAAATATCGCTAATGAGATGCAGAGTAGGCGTTCCCGTGAAAAAAGGCGAGACAACAGCACACCTCAACATTCACAACGACCAGCCACATCCGCGAGAGAAACACAAAACAGGCGATAAGGCGCGTTAGCACCAGGAAATCTACACCTGCTCTGACCTGGTGTAGAGTCGGACAGCAGCCAGCACCACAAAATGGAGCACAGCCCAGGGCCACAACCGAAGGGCAACAGATGCCATGGAGCCACACATCATGCAGCCCGGACACCCAAGAGGGCCACAACACCCACCCCCACCACCCCAGGACCCTATCCCACACCCGGAACACCGCCCCCCGGACCAACACAGACGCAGCGCAGACAAAGACAGCGGAACCCCAGGAAACGTACCAGCCGCACAGACCCAACATCTGACAATGTCACCCTCCACCACAGACTTAAAGGGACAACCAACCTACGCATCCTGACCATCATCGCCTAACAGGCCTACGGCAACAACACAGCGGACAACCAACATCCCACCCCACACAAAGCTGATGGCGTGGCTGCACCTGTTGGCCCCTGAGACCCCCCATCCAACACCTGCCAGAGTCGGAGGAGTCCCACAGCCAGCCACATCCAAGTCCCCCACACCTGTCCTGGACATCACCATCACCCTGGTACCCCAGTCCCCATACGTACAACACAATGCGCAGGATCCGCTGGAGACCAAGCAAGGACCATACGCCATAGAAGGATGCACGCACATGTTGGGGGCAACACACAGCACACATGTACTACCTGTGCCCCCTGGTGACACAGCACACAATCACCGCAACAGGAAGCACAAGTCTCATACCAATGTGCAGGCAACAACAGAACACTGTGGAACACCCAACAATGTCGCCTTCAAATACACAGCCAGTGTGCATGATACCTTCATCCTCCGACAGTCCATCACCAACCAGCGTTCCCAGGATGGCAACAAGGGAACTGCACAACCCCTTGGCAGTATCCAAATGAACACCTCAACTCCACAACCATGCAACTCACAACTCTGGCAATGCACACGTCACAAAATCACATACAACAGGCACAACAAGATCCCCAACCACCAGACACGACAGAGTAACTTACAATGTCCACATGGGCAAGCCCTGAACATGAGCCAGCAATGGCATGGCACCTCAGCCAGATAATAGCCGAATGTGGGGAGAGGTGGCAACCAGGCATGTGTGCAGGATGCAGGAGAACCATGATCCGGAAAGCACACAATGCCAAGAGTGGCAGAGATGTGCTGGACACCCCGCAGTATGCAGAACACACCCATATCCATGTGACATACACCTCTGGCGTATGGAGTGTAGTGGACAGTGGACGCCACCATGTCACCGCAGCCAGTGGGGGACCTCGCGGAAATGTTGCCTGTCACGCCCTCCCTAAGCGTCACCAGAGTGTGATGGCCCAGCGTACACCATGCCAGCGTAGGGGTGTGAATAAAAAGCACATAGGCCTGGGTGTGGTCCCCTTCCGGAAAGACCAATGTCTCTGCCAGGGCGGCGCCTCCCACCACGCCACGAGGCCGACGCCGTCCTCGTGAGCGGAGTTGCCTGCGATGCAGTGCGCCTGCCGGACCCCGGCACGCTGGACCACGAACACGTCAGGCCCGCCCCTGCGCAGCCAGGCCACACTGATCACCTGCCGACACTGGCGTGTGTCAAGGAGGGCCCACCAGGTGCCGGCGCAAGCTCCAAGCCCGAGTCCCGTAAACTTGGCAGTCAGCTCAGACCACCAGGCCTCCACGACACAGGCCCGCTTCAGTCCTTTCTAGTTGACGTACTGCACTGCCGCCTACGGCCCACTCCTCGGACCAGCAGGTCCCACATGTGAAACTGTGTCCTGAGTCATGAATGGCAGTGACCCCAAATCCGGGCCAGCGGCCACAGCACCAGACGCCCTCCCGATCAGTGAGGCATAGTTCCATATGGGCTTCTTGCGACACGTAGTGCCACTAACCCTGTTCAACGCCAGCCGGCTACACGTGGTGCCACTAACCCTGTTCAACACCAGCCGGCTACACGTGGTGCCACTAACCCCGTTCAATGCCAGCCGGCTACACGTGGTGCCACTAACCCTGTTCAATGCCAGCCGGCTACACGTGGTGCCACTGCACCTGAACAACGCAGGCCGGTGGGGCCATCCATACCATGCCGGCGACACAAGGTGAATGGGCCGTGCTGACCGCTACCTCAGGCCTACACCACGGTCAGGTAGGTCACACATTTGGAACTGAGTCTTGATTACACCATGGCAGTGAACATTATTTAAGGCAGAGAACAATTCCCAATACACACTTCGATGTGGTGGCAACAAGTCTGTGCATGGCATCACAATCACACGTGTCTATGGGCCTACACGGACTACTGCCCTCGGCCTACGCTGCGCACGAGTGGGGTCACAGATTTGGAACTGAACATCTGTAATTCAAAGGACAGAATACATTTCATCGCACGCGCGGAGAGGCATAAGAGGATGATGCATCGCAGTCCGGAAGGAACAGGATCATCATTACGGAGGTGATTGAACACTACCGACAACTGCCACTGTGTCACTAACTCTGTGCCCCGCGAGCCAACGACAGGTGGCTGTGGGCCCATGCTGACCGCTGCCTCCGGCCTACACTGCGGTCCCGTAGATCACAGAGACTTGATTTGGCAATGTTGGAGTTCACATCTGTGTACCGGCATCATCCCAGACTGCATGCCCTCTGAGCACCTGTGCCACTAAGTGTGTTCCCCGACAATCATGGACACTCACTGGTCGTACATTGGTGGCGTTTGTGTCAATGGAATAGGAGCTAGTTTTCATCCTCATGTAGCTGATCCCGAATTGTTGGTGACAACGAGGGTTGCGCTTTCCACTCCTCAATTTGCTGCTTCCGGATAACATCAGACCTTCCGCATCATGCCCTGGAGGACACCTTCCACTGTCCCCCGCAACACTCCGCAACATACACCTCGGACATTGATGGGGACCTGCTCAGGTCGCATGGCCCATCTGACTGCACCGCAAGTCACCATCCCGTGGCTGGGTGCCTGTGCCGGCCGCACTGCATCCGGGGCCACTGACTCTGTGCTACCCAGGCCTGGGACCCCTTCACCTGAGACATTGAATGGCCTCTGTAGCGATGGTCTTGGGGTCATCAACGCCATGTGTCTGTGGCCCTGCGCTGTCTGCATCCTCCGGCCTCAACTGCGGGCCACCAGGGCCCACACATAGCATCGAGTCTTGACCGGCCCGGACGTCGCATCACCGCAGGAGGCACACGCCACCACGGCAAGGACCACCTCCATCCGTCAACTGCCAGAGTCGAAACGGTGGTCCTGACAGCCCTACGGAGTTGCTCAGATCTGTCGTGGATGCCATCATCGTCCTGATACCCTGCTCAGCACTCCAGGTGCCAGTGACTCAGTGCACTGCAACTCACGGAACCTCCTGACTGAATATTGGGTGACCTCTGTCCTCACTCCGGATCCCTCCATGTTGCTCTGCAGTTGACTCTGTTATGCTGGTGTTTTCTGTTTCCATTACACTGGTGTCCACTGTTCAGGTTGTTGCCAGCACCAAGCACTCCGTGTGGGCTGGCTTATACTCACCCTACACACATCCAGCACAGGCGTCACTGTACATGTGGCCCTGCCAATAAAGGGGCCGGGCGCATGTGCCCGTAGCCAGTTCAACATGATATGTGCATGTGTCCCTGTGGTCTTGTTGTGTGCATTGGGGCCCTGGGCCCTACAACATTACATTGTGCTGTGTACAGCGGATGCAGACATGTCACCGCAGGCAGCGGGCTAGAACCTGGACATGTAGCTTTGTCGTCACCCACTCAATTCGTAAGGGGAGTGGACTGTGCCATTGTACGCAGAGCCAACGTGGGTGTGTGACTGATATGTGCGTGCCCCTGGGCGTTGGTCTGTACTGGGTATGTGCATCTGCATGTGTCTCTATGGCAGTGTGGGTCTCCTTTGTGGGGTGTAGGTGGTCCCTGAAGGGTATTGGACACCCACGTATGTGTTCTAGTTCACCTTCCATGGGTTAGGCAACGCCCGCACCTGTTGGGCCACCTCCTTTTGGCGTTCTGACACCTGGCATTGGGGTGCCATGTGTGGGTCGGTGAAGTGTTGTGAGCCAGCCGGGTGCTTCATGCTGTGTGGTCTGTTGCAGGGGCTGGGTTCTCCTCTGAGTGGCTTGTCTGCCCTGGTCCTGGAGGTGGGTTGTGTGGGATGTCCATGGGCTGTTGTAGGGCGTCGGTGTCGAAGGTGTGGTGTTCGTCTCCGGCATCACTGATGGGCTGTCTGTTCTGACCTGCTGGAGGTGTTGTTTGTCCCTCTGCATTGTGAAGGGGAGATGCATGTTGGCATTGTGTTGGTGCCTTGTTCTTGTCGACATGCAGACTGTGTGACGATGTACATTGTGAGTGTTTGGACGGTGGTGGCTATTTGAGTTGGGACAGTGTACATTTGGCCTACATGGCTGATGTGGGGTTGTAGGGGTAGATGTGCATCTCACAGTTCTCTTCTCTGTCCAATGTGATTGTTCTTTTACTGTGCCTGGTTGGACTAGGTTGTGTCCCCTGTTCTGCAGTGTGGGTGTTGCACTTTGTGCCACATTGTCATGGTATGTGCTGTGACTGCTATGTGTGTGTGCTGCAGTGTGCCATGGGGATGGGGGACATGTTCCTGGGTAATTGTGGGTGTGCAGTGTGTTACACCTCATTGTGCATGCATGGCATTGTGCCCATCACCCCCCGTCCCCCCAGTCCCTGTTGGATCCTCACCCTGTTTTTGTTGTGTCAGGTCCTGTCGGGCTGTGTCCGTACTCCCTACTCCTTGCACCCTCTCCACACTGATGACTGTGGCCTGGGTTTCCTCCTGCTCCTACTCTGGCGCTGGACTGCCACCTCCTGTCGCCGTTGCTGCCTTCCTGTTGGCAGCGGGTTTGTACCTGGTTTAGGTTGTCAGGTCCTGCCGGCGCCTCTTGGCCTCATGGATTGGCCTCCTGGGCTCTGCGACTGCATTCCAGGTGGTCTGCTTGTGGGTCATTTGCTGGTAGTGTTCTGTTGCCTCCGTGGCCTTGGTCTTGTTTTCCTGCGGTCTGCACCCCGTCTTCCTCTCCATTTGCTCCTTGGCCTTCCCCGACCCAGTTGTTCCTTGCTGGTGGTCTGTGGGGGTTGTGGTGTTCGCGTTGCTCTCTGCGCTGGGTCAGGGTGCATGGATGTTGCTATGTGCTTTGGCTTGTTTCTGGTGTGTTGTGCCTGTGGTTTTTATGGTGCAATTGCCCGCCAGACGCGGGGGAGTTGCAGGCCTGAGCCTGCTTTTCGCAGCTTTTTGTACCGCGATTGGCCTCATCGCATGATTTCTCGCGTTTCGCATTTTTTAGGCGTGGTGTTGATTTTCACGCTGGCATTTGACGCGTTATCTGGTGACTATCGCATGCTACCGCCTTGTTGTGAATTCCACGTTGACACAGGGTTATTTTCCCGTGATAGGCTGCGTGATTGAAAGTTGTGTTACGCTACTCTTGTGGTAATTATCACACGTTCTTGTGAATATACCCCATAGTCTACTGTCTCTGTTTTTTTCCTAATTGCCTGTTTTCCGCCTGTCTGCTGTTTTACTACTTTATCTACTTTTCTCTGCTATTTTTTTCTCTCTGTAACTCTCTCTTTTGCATTTTTGGCCTTTCTACCACTTCCCCTTCCCGCCGCTGCGTCCCCTGTGGCCCCGCCTCCTCACTCACCCATTCGTTCCCGCCTCCCAGCTGCTCCACCCTCCCACCTCCCCTTCTTAATGGCGGCAGCTGCGCGGTGAAGAGAGCGACCCTTGACCCTGTTTCCAGGCAGGTCGCTCCCCACGCCGCACAGTTCCACCTGACTGTGCCTGTGTTCCCGCTCTCGCTGCTGCCGCAAGTTCGTGCCGTCAGTACTCTGTGTCTACTCTCTCTGTTTTTTTCCTAATTGCCTGTTTTCCGCTTGTCTGCTGTTTTTCTACTTTATCTGCCTTTCTCTGCTATTTTTTTCTCTCTGTAACTCTCTCTTTTGCATTTTTGGCCTTTTCTAACACTTCCCCTTCCCGCCGCTGCGACCCCTGTGGCCCTGCCCCCCTCGCTCGCCCATTCGATCCCACCTCTCAGCTGCTCCTCCCTCCCACCTCCCCGTCTTAATGGCGGCCGCTGCGCAGTGAAGAGAGCGACCCTTGACCCTGTTTCCAGGCAGGTCGCTCCCCACTCCGCACAGCTCCACCTGACTGTGCCCGTGTTCCCGCTCTCGCTGCTGCCGTGAGTTCGTGCCGTCAGTACTCTGTGTCTACTCTCTCTGTTTTTTTCCTAATTGCCTGTTTTCCGCTTGTCTGCTGTTTTTCTACTTTATCTGCTTTTCTCTGCTATTTTTTTCTCTCTGTAACTTTCTCTTTTGCATTTTTGGCCTTTTATACCACTTCCCATTCCCGCTGCTGCGTCCCCTGCGGCCCCGCCCCCCTCGCTCGCCCATTCGTTCCCGCCTCCCAGCTGCTCCTCCCTCCCACCTCCCCTTCTTAATGGCGGCCGCTGCGCAGCCACGCCGCTGGTGCGCCGAAGGCACGCCTAAGGCAAGCCCGTCTGCGCCCGTCCACGCCTGGATCGCGCCCAGCGCCATACCCGCTGGCCCCGTGAGCGCCACGATGCCCGACGCCGCTACTACGCCAAAATCCTCCACGAACTCGACGCCGGCCGATCATCCACCTGCTTTCAGGCCACCCCGAAGCTCACCCACGGACCCTTCTCCTGCCGAAGCTGCAACTTCAACAGCCACCGAACACCTGCACGTCCTGCCCCTCCCACCAGGGCAGGTCGCAACCATCTCAGATGCATACTACTCAACACCCGCTCCGTCCACAAGCACGCCATCGAACTCTGGGACCTACTCGACTCATCTTCCCGGACGTCGCCTTCCTGACGGAGACCTGGATGAACCCCTCCTCGGCGCCCGACATCACCATAGCCATCCCGGACGGCTACAAGATCACCCGCAGGGACCGCACCAACAGACCAGGAGGAGGAATCGCCATCATCCACAGGAATGCCCTCAGAATTTCGACCAGCACCGAAGACACCCTCAGCATTGCCGAACACCTGCACTTCCAGATCCACATCGATCCCAACACCACCCTCAGAGGAACCCTCGTCTACAGACCCCCCGGACCCCGGCCACAGTTCAGCGACTCCATCACCAACGTCGTCAGCACGCACGCCCTTGCATCCACAGACTACATCCTCCTCGGAGACCTGAACTTCCACCTCGAGAACGCCGACGACAGCAACTCCACCACCCTGCTCGACAACCTCCCCAACCTAGGACTCAAACAGCTCGTCACGACACCCACCTACTCTGCCGGACACATGCTCGACCCCATCTATTCTGCCAGCAACCAAGTCACCTTCAGCCACACCACCGAACTCCACTGGACCGACCACCGCTGCATCCACTTCTCCTTCGATAAACACACCACGCACAACCACCCGCAACGAATCCCCCACCGCACCTGGAACAAGGTCACCAAAGACCAGCTAATCACCACCCTCGCCCGAGACCCACCAACCGACCCCACCGACACCGACACAGCCGCCCGCAACTTCAGGCAATTGATCGACGACTGCGCCAACACTCTCGCCCCGATCAAGAAACCCTCAAACAGATGCACCGACAGAAGGGCCATCTGGTTCACCACCGACCTCCAGGCATCCAAGCAGACTTACCGAAGACTCGAGAAGAAGTGGCGCCACAAACAGACACCGGACAACCACGCAGCCCTCAAGAACGCCAACCGCAGGCACCACCAACTCATTTGAACCGCCAAAAGGACCTCCTTCAAGGAACGCATCAACAACAACGCGCACAACAGCAAAGAGCTCTTCAACATCGTGAAGGAACTCGCCAACCCTAGCTCCAGCTCCAACGACATCCCGCCATCGCAAGACCTCTGCAACTCCCTAGCCACCTTCTTCCACCGCAAGATAGCAGACATCCACGACAGCTTCAACACCCAGACCCCCCCGACAGCCGCCGACACCTCAGACTCACCGCCCCCCAGCCACGCCGGTCTCCTGCTCTCCTGGAACCACGTCAACGATGACAACACCATCAAAATCATGAACACCATCCACTCCGGCTCACCATACGACCCCTGCCCTCACCACATCTTCAACAAAGCGAGCTCCATCATCGCACCCCAACTCCGGAAGATCCTCAACAGCTCCTTCGAGACCGCCACCTTCCCGGAGAGCTGGAAACATGCCGAGATCAACGCCCTACTCAAAAAACCCAAGGCGGACCCAAAGGACCTCAAGAACTTCTGGCCCATCTCCCTGCTCCCGTTCCCAGCGAAAGTCATCGAGAAGATTTTCAACAGGCAACTGACCCGCTTCCTCGAGGAGAAAAACACCCTGGACTCGTCCCAATCCGGATTCCGCAGCAACAACAGCACCGAAACCGCCCTCACCGCTGCCACCAACGACATCAGGACCCTGCTGGACAACGGCAAAACCGCGGCCCTCATCCTCCTGGACCTCTTGGCCGCCTTCGACGCCGTCTGCCAGCACACCCTACGCACACGCCTCCACGACGCAGGGATCCACGACAAAGCCCTGGACTGGATCACCTCCTTCCTCAACCGGCAGAACCCAGAGAGTCCGCCTCCCTCCATTCCGATGCCAAGCCACCAAGATCAGCTGCGGCGTACCCCAAGGATCATCCCTCAGCCCGACCCTCTTTAACGTCTACATGGCACCGCTCACCAACATCGTCCGATCGCACAACCTCAACATCGTCTCATACGCCGACGACACCCAGCTGATCCTCTCCCTCACCAAAGACCCCGCCACCGCCAAAACAAACCTCCACGAAGGAATGAAGGCCGTCGCCGAATGGATGAAGAACAGTCACCTGAAACTGAACTCGGACAAGCCGGAGGTCCTCATCCTCGGCTCCACCCCCTCCGCCTGGGATGACTCCTGGTGGCCGGCCATTGCTGGGAGTTGCACCAACACCCACCGACCATGCACGCAACCTGGGGTTCATCCTGGACTCATCACTATCAATGACCCAGCAAGTCAACGCCGTCTCCTCCTCCTGCTTCAACACCGTCTGCATGCTTCACAAGATCTACAGATGGATCCCCACCAGAACCAGAAGGACGGTCACCCAGGCCCTCGTCAGCAGCAGGCTGGACTACGGCAACGCCCTCTATGTGGGAACCACGGCCAAACTCCAGAATAGACTTCAACGCATACAGAACGCCTCCGCAAGCCTCATCCTCAACATCCCCCGCCACAGCCACATCATTGCCCACCTGAGAGACCTGCACTGGCTCCCCGTCAACAAGAGGATCACCTTCAAGCTCCTCACCCACGCTCACAAAGCACTCCACAATGCCGGACCAACATACCTCACAAACAACTCACCTTCTACACCCTGAACCGCCAGCTTCGCTCCGCTGACCTCGCCCTCGCCACCGTTCCACGCATCCACCGAATGACCACCAGCGGCAGATCATTCTTCCACCTCGCCGCCAAGACATGGAACACCCTCCCCATCCACCTGCGACAGACCCAGGACCTGCTGACCTTCAGGAGACTTCTCAAGACCTGGCTGTTCGAGCAGTAGCAGCACCCCCCCTCACCTCCCCCTTAGCACCTTGAGACCCTCACAGGTGAGTAGTGCGCTCTACAAATGCTCTGATTGATTGATTGATTGACTTTCTCATTTTGTTGTCTATTGCTGTTAAATGATTTGCACTAAGTTCCTTTGCTAAGCCTTACTGCTCGTGGCCACAGCTACCAAGAGTAGACCTGAGGTTAAGTAAATGAGCCTATATGGACCCAAGAAGATATTTGCGAACCTACTCCACAATAAGACCCCATAATCATAACATAGAGTTCACCCAAATCCTCACAGCCACCACCAGACTAAATGGAAAGTATTAGGTTGTTTTGTTATAGATCTCCTCATATATATTCATATATTACCTATCTTCATATATTTTAATTGGCTTGTTTTTTAATAAATAAATGCTAAGCCTCTATCCCAGAGCTTTGCTTGGTTCCTTGGTTTGGGGCTATTAGGTCACAAAGGAATTGGTGTCTGGACTTTGAAATTCCAACTGTTATTGGTGACTTGGGCCAATTTCCTAGTTACAGACACTATGCGGATGGATATTGACTTCCTGAAATAAATAACCTTTGAGCTAAGAATATTGTTCATTACCCATCCAAGACAATATGATCAACATTTGGGGCATATTCTCAAGGACTAATCACCGAATTATCGGCACTTCAGCGCCGCAAAGGTGGCGACAGATCCATCGCCCCATTCTCAAGCTGGTGCAAACTGCCGACATCGCCAGTTGTCCAGCGATACCTTCCGCAAAAAACATTGCCACGGATGAGAGCGACAACTAACACTAATGATATGCAGATTAGGCGTTCCCGTGCAAAAACACATGAAAACACCACTCCGCAATATTCTCAACGACCAGCCAGATCTGCGATGCGATCCAAAAACAGGCGATAAGGCGCGTTAGCAGCAGGGACTTAACACCTGTCTTTTACTGGTGAAAAGCAGGACGACAACCTGCAGCATGAAAGGGAGCCCAGCCCAGAGCCACATCTGAAGACCAACACATGTCATGGAGCCACTGACCATGCAGCACGGAGACCCAAGAGGGCCACAACACCCACCGCCACCAACCCCAGGCCCCCCCCCGGACTACCACCGAGGCAGCGCAGAACAAGACAGCTGACCTTCCGAAAATGGCATGGCCCCTCAGCCACACAATTGCAGAATGTGGGGAGAGGTGGGAACCAAGCATGTGCGAAGGAGGCAAGTGACCCATCAATAAGAATGTACACAATGCCAAGTGTGGTGGTGATGTGCTGGACTGACTTCAGTATGCAGAGCACAGACATGTCCATGTGGACATATACTGATGGTGTGTGTAGTGTTGTGGACAGTGAACGCAACCATGCCACCACAGGCAGTGGAGAAGACCCCGGTCATGTAGCTGTGTCGTCCCCCCCTGTAAGCGTAAGCGGAGTGGGCTGGGCCAGCGTACGCCAAGCCAGCGTAGGGGTGTGAAGGATTTGCCCGGGGCTCTTGGCGTGGTTCAGTCCTGGCCTGGACAAGGAAGTAACTAATGAGTATGTCACTGTTGTAGTGTCGGCGCCACCCAGTTCGCAATCGACAATGTTGCAATGTAGCATGCACCCGGAGGGCGGGCTCGCACAAACAGGGAAATGAAGGAGCGCAAGACCGCTCAGGGTCTTGGCTCATACATGCCAAGTGTTGTGTGTATCTGTATTGCCGCAGCATGAGCCAAATGCCTAGCCCCAATCGCAGCGCGAGGTCAGCCAGGCATGAACTCTACATCTGTATCCGCCCTATCCTTCCCACAGGCCTACATTCATGTGGCCGCCCACCTTCAACGGCCAACATCACAGTGTCGTTGTCAGGCTTGTGGACATGCGCAGACAGGCATGACAATGGTGTGCCGTAGGAGTGCAAGTGATGCAACCGCGCAACGCACACAAGTAAATTGGCTCGGGGGGAGGGAGGAGCAGCTGTGAGGCAACGCAACACACAGTGATGACGCTCATTTGCCACATGCAAGACATGTCAAACATGAATCCCAATGTCGCACACATCCCACCCCACCCCCAACAAGCCACTTCACATTACCTGAATGCAAGCAGATGAGAAACTAACATTAGGGATGAAAGCTCCTTTGTCTGGACTATCAGGCGGAAGCACATCTGCACCTCCGACCTCGGAATTGCATGTGCCCGGCACCCCCTGACAGATACTAGAGCAGCTGATGATGACTCCCACACTACGCATAGCCCGATGAAAGAACAACGTATACACACCCCACACACAGAAGTCCTTGCTCGAAGTTATCTTGCATGGAATGGCCTTCACACTTACTCCCACACCATCCCAGGCGTACAACCATTGCACACTAAAACAACCCATTGATCCGAGCTGTGGCATTTCATTCACAGAACTGGTGCAGGTCAGAACAGTGCCGCTTCAACCAGAGCCACTGACGCAATGGCAGAACATCCCGGACACTTGCACAGCCCCTGTCAGGTGGAACTGTACCGTGCATGTATGCTGCATTTACTGGGGGCAGTGCCATTTGCAGTGCTGCGGATCAGTTACCGGCTAAGCTTCCACCTTGCCAACGTCACCTGCGTTCAGCCTGTGTTGCACTGTCGATCATGCATATTCGAGTGGCCCATGGATGTCTGCCTATCCAACAGGACGGTAGCTGAACTGGATCTTGACATGTATGTGCGCCCCCTGTTGGCCCACGACCAGGAGTGTCACCGTGATACCCGTTTATGGGATGCCTTGATACTTGGCATACATGCTGGCAGCTGAACCTGGGAGTTTGCACAACTCCTCGTGTGCAGTGACCACATTGAACCGCTCCCCTTTTGGGGTGTAGTGCTAATTGGTGAAAGGGCGTGGACGCAGCACATCTGTCCGGACCTGCTAATGGATCGCCTTGCCGTCCTGTTGGATGAAGTCGACAACGACCTCTTGTTGGAAATGATAGCCTACGGAGCTGCAATCGCTTTCATGGACGAGTAACTACGTGCCTGCAGCCACAACAGATTGGAACCAATTGCACATGTCCCAACACCTTGTTGCATCTTGGAGATCTGGTCACATATCCCATGACAACAGTGGACATGGCTGCATTCGCCTGGACTCCGGATACATGAGCGGACAACGCGGGTTGACACACACCTGTGAAGGGTGAGGCACTCCCCCGGAGTGGACAGCGGCGCTTGGAAATGTTCCTCATATTCCTGACATACTGCTGCATTGGTCTGCATGTTGTGGCACTTCTCTTGCCTGTACTGACACGCATATGCTAATAAAGTCTACGCACCTTCACTTGTATTCAACTGTGATGAGTGTTGATTTGAATGACAATGTGCGTCTCACTGCCTATCTGGGTCACGGCCAGATATGCGCATTGGTAGCATTACCCAGTGAGAACCTTTTTGTGGAATCACTGTCCCTACATTCATCCATACTTTCATACTTGATTGGTCATAGCCACGACACATCTGTGTGAATCAGAATGTTTTTTTCGCATTCAGTGGAGTGTTAAAGCTGGAGCAGTACAGGGCCATGTACACCACACTTTACATTGTTGCCCCGTGGAGGGCCAGCCAGAGTCCATTAGGGATTGACAAGTTCATCGGAAGAGGCAGACTTCAGTCCGCAGTGTGATTGCTGTGTCATTGGTGACCAAACCAAATATGGCAGTCCATGTCGAGGTCCAAGGTGAGTGTCGCTGAGTGTATCGGGGGACAGTGGAAGGTGTTGATCCAGGGCATGGTGCAGAGGGCAGTACCAAGCTGAAACAGGCCATATGGCGGAGATGTGTCAGGTGCCTCACATGTGGGTGGTGGTGTTTAGTCTGCATCACTGTGTGGCACTGACACTTCAGGGGGCGGAGATGTTGATGGAGTAGTAGCAGCAACATTCATCCGCGCCAGGCCTTGTGGCGGTAATGCCATGACGAGGATCTGCAGGGCATGGAAGATCACAGCTACATCTCGCTGGTGTGCAGCTGTGGCAAACATTCTTTCCGCCTGCATCCGCTCCATGTTCAACATGATCCTGCGCTTGTGTCCCAACCCCCAGCTGGCATCGCTGGAGCCACTCTGACTGGACAGTTGTTCTTGGCTCAGAGCCATGACTCCAGCGATGTCAGCCATGGATTGTTGGAGAGCATGGAGTGGACAGTGGGTGTCCATTAGGGACTGTAAGTGGTCCCTGATGGGACGTAGACACCCACGTATGGCATCTAGTTTGGCTGCCATGAGGTCAAACCCCACCCGCAGCTGATCAGCCATCTTCTCCTGGCACGCTAACACACGGCGTTGGAATGCCATGTGTTGGTCGTGGGGCTCCTGGGAGACAGCAGTGGTGGTGGGTGCTTCCTGCTGTGTGGTCTGTGCAGGGGTGGGGTCTCCTCGATGCAGCTGGGCTGCACTGCTCCTGGAGGTGGGGTGCCGAAGCTGTCCATGGGCTGTTGGAGGGCGTCGGTGTCAATGTTGGGGAGGTCCTCTTCATCATCAGTGCTGAGTTGTTGTGTCTGCTCTGCAGGAGGTGTTGATTCTCCCTCTGCAATGTGAAGGGGAGATGCAGATTGACATTGTGTTCACATGTATGTTGACGCAACTTCACCAGCCACCGAACACCTGCACGTCCTGCCCCTCCCACCAGGGCAGGTCGCAACCATCTCAGATGCATACTACTCAACACCCGCTCCGACAACAAGCACTCCATCGAGCTCTGGGACCTACTCGACTCATCTTCCCCGGACGTCGCCTTCCTGACGTAGACCTGGATGAACCCCTCCTCGGCGCCCGACATCACCATAGCCATCCCGGACGGCTACAAGATCACCAACAGACCAGGAGGAGGAATCGCCATCATCCACAGGAATGCCCTCAGAATTTTGACCAGCACCGAAGACACCCTCAGCACTGCCGAACAACTGCACTTCCAGATCCACATCGATCCCAACACCACCCTCAGAGGAACCCTCGTCTACAGACCCCCCGGACCCCGACCACAGTTCAGCAACTCCATCACCAACGTCGTCAGCACGCACGCCCTTGCATCCACAGACTACATCCTCCTCGGAGACCTGAACTTCCACCTCGAGAACGCCGACGACAGCAACTCCACCACCCTGCTTGACAACCTCCCCAACCTCGGACTCAAACAGCTCATCACGACACCCACCCACTCTGCCGGACACACGCTCGACCCCATCTATTCTGCCAGCAACCAAGTCACCTTAAGCCACACCACGGAACTCCACTGGACCGACCACCGCTGCATCCACTTCTCCTTCGAGAAACACACCACGCACAACCACCCGCAACGAATCCCCCACCGCACCTGGAACAAGGTCACCGAAGACCAGCTAATCACCAACCTCGCCCGAGACCCACCAACCGACCCCACCAACACCGACACAGCCGCCCGCAACTTCAGGCAATTGATCGACGACTGCGCCAACACTCTCGCCCCGATCAAGAAACCCTCAAACAGACGCACCGACAGAAGGGCCATCTGGTTCACCACCGACCTCCAGGCATCCAAGCAGACTTGCCGAAGACTCGAGAAGAAGTGGCGCCACAAACAGACACCAGACAACCACGCAGCCCTCAAGAACGCCAACCGCAAGCACCACCAACTCATTCGAACCGCCAAAAGGACCTCCTTCAAGGAACGCATCAACAACAACGCGCACAACAGCAAAGAGCTTTTCAACATCGTGAAGGAACTCGCCAACCCTAGCTCCAGCTCCAATGACATCCCGCCATCGCAAGACCTCTGCAACTCCCTAGCCACCTTCTTCCACCGCAAGATAGCAGACATCCACGACAGCTTCAACACCCAGACCCCCCTGACAGCCGCAGACACCTCAGACTCACCGCCCCCCAGCCACACCGGTCTCCTGCTCTCCTGGAACCACGTTAACGACACCATCAAAATCATGAACACCATCCACTCCAGCTTACCATCCGACCCCTGCCCTCACCACATCTTCAAGAAAGCGAGCTCCATCATCGCACCCCAACTCCGGAAGATCCTCGACAGCTCCTTCGAGACTGCCACCTTCCCGGAGAGCTGGAAACATGCCGAGATCAATGCCCTACTCAAGAAACCCAAGGAGGACCCAAAGGACCTCAAGAACTTCCGGCCCATCTCCCTGCTCCCGTTCCCAGCGAAAGTCATTGAGAAGATTGTCAACAGGCAACTGACCCGCTTCCTCGAGGAGAACAACACCCTGGACTCGACATCTGGATTCCACAGCAACCATAGCACCGAAACCGCCCTCATCGCCGCCACCGACGACATCAGGACCCTGCTCGACAACGGCAAAACTGCGGCCCTCATGCTCCTGGACCTCTCGGCCGCCTTCGACGCCGTCTGCCAGCACACCCTACGCACACGCCTCCACGACGCAGGGATCCACAACAAAGCCCTGGACTGGATCACCTCCCTCCTCACCGGCAGAACCCAGAGAGTCTGCCTCCCTCCATTCCGATGCGAAGCCACCAAGATCACCTGCGGCGTACCCCAATGATCATCCCTCAGCCCGACCCTCTTTAACGTCTACATGGCACCGCTCTCCAACATCGTCCGATCGCACGACCTCAACATCGTCTCATACGCCGATGACACCCAGCTGATCCTCTCCGTCACCAAGGACCCCACCACCGCCAAAACCAACCTCCACGAAGGAATGAAGGCCGTCGCCGAATGGATGAAGAACAGTAGCCTGAAACTGCACTCGGACAAGCCGGAGGTCCTCATCCTCGGCTCCACCCCCTCCGCCTGGGATGACTCCTGGTGGCCGGCCACGCTGGGAGTTGCACCAACACCCACCGACCATGCACGCAACCTGGGGTTCATCCTGGACTCATCACTATCAATGACCCAGCAAGTCAACGCCGTCTCCTCCTCCTGCTTCAACACCCTCCGCATGCTTCACAAGATCTACAGATGGATCCCCACCAGAACCAGAAGGACGGTCACCCAGGCCCTCGTCAGCAGCAGGCTGGACTACAGCAACGCCCTCTACGCTGGAACAACGGCCAAACTCCAGAATAGACTTCAACGCATACAGAACGCCTCCGCACGCCTCATCCTCAACATCCCCCGCCACAGCCACATCATTGCCCACCTGAGAGACCTGCACTGGCTCCCCGTCAACAAGAGGATCACCTTCAAGCTCCTCACCCACGCTCACAAAGCACTCCACAATGCCAGACCAACATACTTCACAAACGACTCACCTTCTACACCCCGAACCCCCAGCTTCGCTCCACTGACCTCGCCCTCGCCACCATTCCACGCATCCACCGAACGACCACCAGCGGCAGATCATTCTCCCACCTTGCCGCCAAGACATGGAACACCCTCCCCATCCACCTGCGAGAGACCCAGGACCTGCTGACCTTCAGGAGACTTCTCAAGACCTGGCTGTTCGAGCAGTAGCAGCACCCCCCCCCCCACCTCCCCCTTAGCGCCTTGAGACCCTCACGGGTGAGTAGTGCGCTCTACAAATGCTCTTATTCATTGATTGATTGATTGACTTTCTAATTTTGTTGTCTATTGCTGTTAAATGATTTGCACTAGGTTCCTTTGCTTAGCCTTACTGCTCGTGGCCACAGCTACCAAGAGTAGACCTGAGGTTAAGTAAATGAGCATGTATGGACCCAAGAAGGTATTTGCGAACTTACTCCACAATAAGACCCCATAACCATAACATAGAATTCACCCAAATCCTCACAGCCACCACCAGACTAAATGGAAAGTATTAGGTTGTTTTGTTATAGATCTCCTCATATATATTCATATATTACCTATCTTCATATATTTTAATTGGCTTGTTTTTTAATAAATAAATCCTAAGC
Organism: Calotriton arnoldi; assembly: GCA_963921515.1. NCBI lineage: Eukaryota > Metazoa > Chordata > Amphibia > Caudata > Salamandridae > Calotriton > Calotriton arnoldi. The sequence continues at coordinate 208,210 of CAWUFW010017359.1, forward strand.
CTCTATCCCAGAGCTTTGCTTTGTTCCTTGGTTTGGGGCTATTAGGTCACAAAGGAATTGGTGTCTGGACTTTGAAATTCCAACTGTTATTGGTGACTTGGGCCAATTTCCTAGTAACAGACACTATGCGGATGGATATTGACTTCCTGAAATAAATAGCCTTTGAGCTAAGAATATTGTTCATTACCCATCCAAGACAATATGATCAATATTTGGGGCATATTCTCAAGGACTAATCACCGAATTATCGGCACTTTAGCGCCAAAAAGTGGCGACAGATCCATCGCCCCATTCTCAAGCTGGTGCAAACTGCAGACATCGCCAGTTTTCCAGCGATACCTTCCGCAAAAATCATTGCCACGGATGAGAGCGACAACTAACACTAATGATATGCAGAGTAGGCGGTCCCGTGCAAAAACACACGAAAACACCACTCCACGATATTCTCAATGACCAGCCAGATCTGCGATGCGATCCAAAAACAGGCGATAAGGTGCGTTAGCAGCAGGGACTTAACACCTGTCTTTTACTGGTGCAAAGCAGGACGACAACCTGCAGCATGAAAGGGAGCCCAGCCCAGAGCCACATCTGAAGACCAACACATGTCATGGAGCCACTGACCATGCAGCACGGAGACCCAAGAGGGCCACAACACCCACCTCCACCACCCCCAGGCCCCCCCCCGGACTACCACCGAGGCAGCGCAGAACAAGACAGCTGACCTTCCAAAAATGGCATGGCCCCTCAGCCACACAATTGCAGAATGTGGGGAGAGGTGGGAACCAAGCATGTGCGAAGGAGGCAAGTGACCCATCAATAAGAATGTACACAATGCCAAGTGTGGCGGTGATGTGCTGGACTGACTTCAGTATGCAGAGCACAGACATGTCCATGTGGACATATACTGATGGTGTGTGTAGTGTTGTGGACAGTGGACGCAACCATGCCACCACAGGCAGTGGAGAAGACCCCGGTCATGTAGCTGTGTCGTCCCCCCCTGTAAGCGTAAGCGGAGTGGGCTGGGCCGGCGTACGCCAAGCCAGCGTAGGGGTGTGAAGGATTTGCCCGGGGCTCTGGGCGTGGTTCAGTCCTGGCCTGGACAAGGAAGTAACTAATGAGTGTGTCACTGTTGTAGTGTCGGCGCCACCCAGTCCGCAATCAACAATGTTGCAATGTAGCATGCACCCGGAGGGCGGGCTCACACGAACATGGAAATGAAGGAGCGCAAGACCGCTCGGGGTCTTGGCTCATACATGCCAAGTGTTGTGTGTATCTGTATTGCCGCAGCATGAGCCAAATGCCTAGCCCCAATCGCAGCGCTAGTTCAGCCAGGCATGAACTCTACATCTGTATCCGCCCTATCCTTCCCACAGGCCTACACTCACGTGGCCGCCCACCTTCAACGGCCAACATCACAGTGTCGTTGTCAGGCTTGTGGACATGCGCAGACAGGCATGACAATGGTGTGCCGTAGGAGGGCAAGTGATGCAACCGCGCAACGCACACAAGTAAATTGGCTCGGGGGAGGGAGGAGCAGCTGTGAGGCAACGTAACACATAGTGATGACGCTCATTTGCCACATGCAAGACATGTCAAACATGAATCCCAAAGTCGCACACATCCCACCCCACCCCCAACAAGCCACTTCACATTACCTGAATGCAAGCAGATGAGAAACTAACATTAGGGATGAAAGCTCCTATGTCTGGACTATCAGGCGGAAGCACATCTGCACCTCCGACCTCGGAATTGCATGTGCCCGGCACCCCTGACAGATGCTAGAGCAGCTGATGATGACTCACACTACGCACAGCCCGACGAAAGAACAACGTATACACACCCCCACACACAGAAGTCCTTGCTGGAAGTTATCTTGCATGGAATGGCCTTCACACTTACTCCCACACCATCCCAGGCGTACAACCATTGCACACTAAAACAACCCATTGATCCGAGCTGTGGCATTTCATCCACAGAACTGGCGCAGGTCAGAACAGTGCCGCTTCAACCAGAGCCACTGACGCAATGGCAGAACATCCCGGACACTTGCGCAACCCCTGTCAGGTGGAACTGTACCGTGCACGTATGCTGTGTTTACTGGGGGCAGTGCCATTGGCAGTGCTGCTGATCAGTTACCGGCTAAGCTTCCACCTTGCCAACGTCACCTGCGTTCAGCCTGTGTTGCATTGTCGATCGTGCATATTCGAGTGGCCCATGGAAGTCTGCCTATCCAACAGGACGGTAGCTGAACTGGATCTTGACATGTGTGTGCGCCCCCTGTTGGCCCACGACCAGGAGTGTCACTGTGATACCCGTTTATGGGATGCCTTGATACTTGGCATACATGCTGGCAGCTGGACCTGGGAGATTGCACAACTCCTTGTGTGCAGTGACCACATTGAACCGCTCCCCTATTGGGGTGTAGTGCTAATTGGTGAAAGGGCGTGGACGCAGCACATCTGTCCGGACCTGCCTCGCCGTCCTGATGGATGAAGTCGACAACGACCTCTTGTTGGAAATGATAGCCTACGGAGCTGCAATCGCTTTCATGGACGAGTAACTACGTGCCTGCAGCCAAAACAGATTGGAATCAATTGCACATGTCCCAACAACTTGTTGCATCTTGGAGATCTGGTCACATATCCCACGACAACAGTGGACATGGCTGCATTCGCCTGGACTCCGGATATATGAGCGGACAACAACGCAGGTTGACACACACCTGTGAAGGGTGAAGCACTCCCCCAGAGTGGACAGCGGCGCTTGGCAATGTTCCTCATATTCCTGACATACTGCTGCATTGGTCTGCATGTTGTGGCACTTCTCTTGCCCGTACTGACACGCATATGCTAATAAAGTCTACGCACCCTCACTAGGATTCAACTGTGATGAGTGTTGATTTGAATGACAATGTGCGTTTCACTGCCTGTCTGGGTCACGGCCAGACATGCGCATTGGTAGCATTACCCAGGGAGTACCTTTTTGTGGAATCACTGTCCCTACATTCATCCATACTTTCATACTTGATTGGTCATAGCCACGACACATCTGTGTGAATCAGAATGTTTTTTTCGCATTCAGTGGAGTGTTGAAGCTGGAGCAGTACAGGGCCATGTAGACCCCACTTTACATTGTTGCCCCGTGGAGGGCCATCCAGAGTCCATTAGGGATTGACAAGTTCATCAGAAGAGGCAGACTTCAGTCCGCAGTGTGATTGCTGTGTCATTGGTGACCAAACCAAATATGGCAGTCCATGTCGAGGTCCAAGGTGAGTGTCGCTGAGTGTATCGGGGGACAGCGGAAGGTGTTGATCCAGGGCATGGTGCAGAGGGCAGTACCAAGCTGAAACAGGCCATATGGCGGAGATGTGTCAGGTGCCTCACATGTGGGTGGTGGTGTTTAGTCTGAATCACTGTGTGGCACTGACACTTCAGGGGGCGGAGATGTGGATGGAGTAGTAGCAGCAGCATTCATCCGCACCAGGCCTTGTGGCGGTAATGCCATGACGAGGATCTGCAGGACATGGAAGATCACAGCTACATATCGCTGGTGTGCAGCCGTGGCAAACATTCTTTCCGCCTGCATCCGCTCCATGTTCAACATGATCCTGCGCATGTGTCCCAACCCCCAGCTGGCATCGCTGGAGCCACTCTTACTGGACAGTTGTTCTTGGCTCAGAGTCATGACTCCAGCGATGTCAGCCATGGATTGTTGGAGAGCATAGAGTGGACAGTGGGTGTCCATTAGGGACTGTGAGTGGTCCCTGATGGAACGTACACACCCACGTATGGCATCTAGTTTGGCTGCCATGAGGTCAAACCCCACCCGCAGCTGATCAGCCATCTTCTCCTGGCACGCTAACTCACGGCGTTGGAATGCCATGTGTTGGTCGTGGGGGTCCTGGGAGACAGCAGTGGTGGTGGGTGCTTCCTGCTGTGTGGTCTGTGCAGGGGGTGGGGTCTCCTCGATGCAGCTGGGCTGCACTGCTCCTGGAGGTGGGGTGCCGAAGCTGTCCATGGGCTGTTGGAGGGCGTCGGTGTCAATGTTGGGGAGGTCCTCTTCATCATCAGTGCTGAGTTGTTGTGTCTGCTCTGCAGGAGGTGTTGATTCTCCCTCTGCAATTTGAAGGGGAGATGCAGATTGACATTGTGTTCACATGTATGTTGATGCATTGGACAAGTTTACTTGCAGACTGCATGTCAATGTACATTGTGACTGTTTGTGAGGAGATGCCTATGTGATGCGGGACAGTTGACATTTCTATGCCATCAGGGATGTGAGGTTGTACTTGTACATTGTCATCTCACAGTTTCCTGCTATGCCAAATGCGAATGGCCATTTTCTACACACAAGCGGCGGCAGTTGTGTCCTCTGTTCTGTTGTGAAAGTGTTGCAGTTTGTACCACATTGTTATCAATGTTGAGGTGCTCTGGTTCTTATGTGTGTGTGCAGCATTTTGGGTGTGTTGCCCCTTCAGCTCTGATTTGGCTGGCCCTTATCCCTTTCAGGCGGTGTGGCTTTGACTTCTGTGCTTATACAGTGCTTAGATGTTGCAGACTTGGGTAACTTGGGCTCTTGGTGGGAGTTGTGACTCTTGGGCATGGTTTGTCCACAGATGTGCTATACTTAATTGTGCATGTGTGCCATTGTGCCCATCTCCCCCCGTCCCCCCAGTCCCTGGTCGTTACTCACCCTGTTGCTGTTGGCTCCGGTCATGTTGTGCAGTGTCCGGTCCCCCAACTCCTGCCACCGTCTCCCCAATGCTGACTCGGGTCACCATTCCCTCCATCTCATCCAGCTCCTGGTGTGTCACTGGACTCCCTCCTCCAGTCTGCATTGCTGCTTTCAGGTTGGCTGCGGGTTTCATCTTGGTTTTGCGCTTCACATCAGTCCAGCGCTTCTTGCAGTCGTCCACTTCCCTTCTCTTCACTCCGACTGCATTCACCTTGGCCAATATGGACTGCCATATTGTATTTTTAGTTGCCAATGACACAGTGGAGGTGATGCACAGTTGGTGGTGGTGTTCTATGGCCTCCGTAATGGGGATCTGGTTTGCCTGCGTTCTGTGAGGCGTCTTCCTCTTCTTCTTCTCTTTGCCTTTCCCTGACCCCGAGGTCCCAGGCTGGTCCTCCGTGGGGCTTGTGGGGTTCTGGTTGTCCTCTGTACTCGCTCCGGCTACCTCCATGGTGCTTCACAGTTGTTTGTGTTTTTTATTTGGTGGCGCTCTTGTGGTGGTTTTTCCCGCCTGACTTGTGGGACTTGCAGGGCTGGCGCTGCTTGTCGCTGTGTTTTTTTTTCGCAGTTGGGCCCATCGCAAGTATTTTCACGTTCGGCTTTGGATTTTTATCGCCGTCCCGGGGATTTTGTTGCGGACATTTGATTCGGTATCAGGTCACTATCGCATGTTACCGCCGTGTTGAGAATGGGGCGTTGACACGGAATTATTTTCCCGCGATGGACGGCGATATGTGAAATTGCGTTAACCCATTTTGGCGATGATTATCGCACGTTCTTGAGAATATCCCCCTTAGATTTTTTCAATAGGTGAAATTGGTAGGGAATATAGGGTTCTCAAATTGAGCAGGTATTTGCTTGTTGTTTACATCATTTCCATATCACACCAATTTTAATCGTTCCCCAAAGCTAGCCAGAGGACATAATACATCTTTTAATATTGCTTCCAAGTCTGTCCTTATATCCAAATACTCTAAAATCTTTGCAAATGTCCTGCTCTGGCATTGTACAAATTATACCTATTAGCAGATATACTTATCTGGATTCAAGAGAAAAGTATAGCAAAACAAAAATCTAAATTTGTGAAAAGTGGTACTTATAAGTGATACTTATAAAACCCAAAACAACAGTAACAGAATCCTTAAAAATGGAACAATCATCAGTATGTAAGCATGGTCTAATCCTCAGCCAAAGGGACAGTGACTTTCAACAAGCACTGGTAGATTTCAATGAATTTGTGTATTAATTAAGCCTTGTCATTTTTACCTCTAATCTTTAGTCAATCAATGCTCACCTACACTAAGCAAAAAAAACTGCCTAATAATAATGTCATTTGCACATTCAATAAACCCAATTAAAGTTTAGTTGATCATTAGTTAAAAGTTTGAAGAAGTTCTCAACTCTAAGTGCTCGAATTGTTTGGCAAGTGTTTCAGCATTTACAATGATGTTAAATCAGCTGTGAATATATGGTTTGGGAGTGCTCAGTTTAAATTTAAATGTAGAGGCAGTTTTGGATAAGGATACAGTTTACTAACATAGGGGTTTGCTGAGTGATCAGTGGATTGCCTGTTTTTCATTAACGTCAAATTGTGGATCAATGACACTTGCAATATACTTTTCCCTTGTCTGTTTAGTTTATAGCCCAAAGAAAAGCTTTATGAATTGCCCATTTGTAATCAGCAACATCAATATCATCTGAGTTCTCATATTCTGGAAAAATAGCTGCATAGATTAGAACAGCTTTTTCTTAAATTTAGGCATACAATCACAAAAAATAAGAGCTGGAAAGAGTCCAGCTTAGATGAAGTGTCAACAAGTAAAATGACAGGGAATTTTAAAAATACCCTTTGAATATTATAATTAACAAATATTATCAGACCATTTTTGCAGCAAAAAAAAATATTGTCCTGTCTGTGAAAACCAATCAATAGCCCAATAGCTGGCAATCATCCACTGCCCATAATTGCTGAACATATATCAGGTCAAAAGAGATGTGTGGAGTTGCAGAGTTTTTCTCTTTCAAAATTCCTGTAATTCCCACTTACACATAAATAAATACTGGTTTTCAGCAAGTGGTCTGTAGGATCAAATGATTACTTTTTCACCCCTCTGAAAAAGCTGTTTTGGGTAAAAATAGACCATCTATCCATTTTCAAAATCTTGTGGAAAACGGATTTAAAGTTCACACAGTCAAGAAAACAGCACATCCATTTTCAAGGGCAACTAGCACTCGCAAGGGAATATTGCCATTTTACATGGAAAGCATGAAACAATCTCTATTGGCTATAAAATTATATCATACGATTACTTATTTAATTTAGGTAATGCCATTACATGTAGGGCCTTATTCCTAGTATGGCGGTCCTAGGATTTCCATACTTGCGTTGGCAGTCTGACCACCACCACCACTGCGGGTTCACCCACCGTATTTTGAGTGCAGCAGTCAGACCGCCACAGGACCACCGCCTACACCAGGATCCAGGATTCCTCGCGGGTGGGGCAGCAAAAGGGGCAGGAATATGCTGGAGGTGCCGCTGTGGCACGGAAGAGCATATTCTGAGTTGCATTTCCACCGTCCATTTCATGGGGTGGCAGAGATGAATCTAAGGGTGCTCTAACAGGGACATCTGCCGCTTCTGGGATTGGGGATGCATGTGGGTGGGTACATGGTACATGCCACATCATGCAGGAAGGTGCTGCAGGCGCTGCCATAGTGGCAGTCTGCTGTTAAGGCTCTCCTATGAGCCTAACACTGCGCGCTGCCATGATACTGCCACAGCATCGCCTGCCCTGGAGTCAACTCAGAATCTGGCGGGCGCACCACGAGCTTGGCCATCCTCCTGCCAGCACAGCGTGGCGGTGCTGCTGAAGGACCACCAAACTCGTAAAAAAGCCCTAAGACTACGTGAACTGAATAGCTTGATAGACATTGTACTAAGCTGATCAAATTATGAATGCATTGGTTTGGGCTGTTGATATATTTCAATAGGTTGAAAGCACTCTGACCTCACACACACGCTTTGTATTCCGGGTAAATAATCATGCAAATAATATTCGGCTCTTCAAGACCCTACAAACAATGTTGACAAACTCTCATACATGTAGAAAAGGTGTGACCATCAATGGGTGCATTTCATCATGTATGCAATACATTAGCTGATTGATATTTAATACATTTCAGTTTAACTTTCTTCAGTAGGATCACAAAAACTATGGAAGGCAACGTCAGTCCACAAAAGAAAAACCGGGCTCAGATTTCCTATTGCTTTGCATCAGATATGTATTACTTTTCTAATGCGAAGACAACATATAGGGCCTGATTACGAGTCTGGCCGTCCAAGGACTGTCAGACTTGCAAGTGCGCGGCGGTCCAACCACCACCACAACGGCGGTCTGACCGCCCTATTAGGACTTTGGTGGTTGGACCGCCATTGCACCGCCGCAAAGGTCAAGAACACGGTGGTCTGAGGGCCGCAATATGCTTGTTGGTGCCCTGAGGCACCGGCAAGCATATTACGACTTTCCTCACTACCAGCGGTTTCATGGAGGTACTTCCTCCATGGAACGGCTGACGGTGAGGAAGGAATCCCCTGTGCATGGGGATGCATGCAGGCCTGCACATGTTGTCCCCCCCCTCTAGTTTTGCACACCCATTTCTTACATGGGAAGGAGTACACAGCATGGTGCATTCCTTCCTGTGCAGGAATATACACTGGTGGTCCAATGAGCCTTTAAACAGCAAAGGCCATGGACCCACCACACCACCCAATCGCCAGACCACAAAATAACTTGCAATCTGGCAGACAGGTGGCAGCGACTCTTGGTGGTGAGGGGGTGCTGCGGTGGCATGCCGCCCACTCCCCCACTGCTTAAAGTTGTGATCAGGCCCAAAGTGTTAGGTAGGATTTACTATCCAACGAAAATCTGGATTTATTTTGGATAGTGATAGATAATTTGTTGAAATGTAAAATTATTATAGTGAAAGAGAATTGTACAATGACTACGTGCAATTTATTATGAACTGATAAGACATTAAAATGTGCATAGTTTGTTGTATCTAGTTATAGCTATTAGTATTAGGTCTCATAATATTAAAGCAAGCTTCAATATTTCAGCAAAAGAACTAAAGGTGCTGAGATGTGCACACAATGCTTGATAGTTGACCTTATTTTGTGTAAGCCTCACACCAGATTGCATTAAAAGATGTATTTGATTATTATTAACATTTTCTAAATGTTTTACTAGTGATACAGTACAATCGAATTGAATGATTTCATATTATTTCACACATAGAATACAATGCATGAATAGAGAACGTTAATAGTTTAACCTATTTCCTCTGCAAAGGAGGAGACCACGGACCCCCACCGGGAGGTAGAGAAAAAAGGTGCTGGGTTAAGACACCATCCTCCTTCTGGTATATCTCTCGCAGACAACGTCCGATTTTCCGGCGGCTGCATAAAGTGTACTGGGAGGCCCTTGCAGCTTAAAGCAGAGATTTATATCGGCATATTCATTGGACAGGGGATTCTTCTTATTATCTTCTTGTTAGGCTTAAGCCATTCATTGGCTTCGATTAGCCCCTGCCCAATTTAGTAGCATATCCCGGAATGTTTTCCTCTTTTTGGACACATTTCCCAACAAATCCAGTCTTGACATATAAAACATGGACTCTAGCCATTTTGAATGCAGCAGCGGTGTTTCACTTATCCAGTTCCAGCAGATCTCCCTTCTAGCAAGCAATAATGCGTAAAACAAAACGTTCCTAGTCACTCCTGACACATCCTCCATCACCCCAAAGATAATTTGTGAGAGGCTTACCTTTATGTGTATTCCCAAAATACCTGTGAGTGTTGATTCAACTTCGTACCAGAAACTTTGTATTTGCGTACATTGAAAAAACATATGTACATCTGTCGCTTTTTCCAGGCCACACTTTGCACAGGCAACCGACTTTCCTTTCCCCATTTTGGACAGCTTCTCAGGTGTTATATATGCCCTAAGAAGTGAGAAAAAATGGTTCCTTTTAAAAAAAGCAGGCTTAACAATAGTATAAAGTGTGCGCATCGATACTTGCCAAATATGTTATAAATTGCAGCTCGGCAAGCATCTGCCCCATAGATCTTCTACCAGGGTGAATTCTCTGTCGATGGTGTCCTGTAAACCCCAGTACCAGAAGGAAACTTCTTTCACACCTGGGATTTTGCTGGCCAGTTGTTCCTCCAGATCGTTGGCTACACCCAGCGGTGTTTTCCGAGCCTGCGCCCAACTCTTCAGTTGCATATACTTAAAATGAGAAATGTTGTCCCCCATAAGATCCTTTATCTCGCTCCATGTGATTAACTGTCCATCCTGCGTAATCTCACCCCAGACAAGTATACCCATCTCCCTCATTGATAAAGCCAATTTATCCTTGAGGCATTCCGGTGTCCCTGGAGAGTCCCAGATTGGGGCTGAGAAGGAATGATAATCTACTTTGAGCCGCCTTCTTATCATGTACCACATTCTGGTGACTGCTTGTGGTACTTTTAACTTAATCTTCTTGAAAGATTTTGGGTCCCCAAACTTAAAGAGAAAACCGCTGGTGCTCCTTATGCTCGCTTTTATCATTGCGGAGAACATAACTCCAACATCCGTGTCATCTGGGGTTCTAAAAAGCATTCTAGAGTTGGCGATTTGAAAAGCCCATGGTAAAAAACTGGATATCCGGTAATGATAGTCCCCTTTTCTCTCTCCGTCTCCGCAACTTTTTCCAAGAGATCCGGGCCCCTTTATATGCCCAAATAAAAGAGTTTATTGCCTGTTGGATTTCATCTATTGTTATTTCTCAAAATGAAGAGGGATGGTATTAAATAGATAAGTGATGTTTGGCAGAATCACCATCTTGACCAAATTAACCCGTCCGAAAATCGTAAGTGGAAGATGTACCCAGCTCTTCAATAACTGCAGTTTCCCTATAAATTCTCAGCAGGTTAATTTCCGGCATTTTGCCTATATCTTCCACAATTCTAATCCCCAAGTATTTCATATCCTTTTTAATCAACAGGTTATTTTTCCTCTGATTCCCAACCATGATATCTGTTTTGGCCTCATTTACCTGGTAGCCTGATATCCTACCAAACCCCATAGCTATCTGTATGGTGGGAGATAGTGCGGCCCCTAGATCAGAAGCGAAGATTACCAGATCGTCTGCATATAATGCAACTTTCTTCTCCCAAGTCCCCCAACAGAAGGCAGGGATGTTAGTTGCCAACCTCAATTCCTGGGCAAAGGGCTCTATGTACAGGTTAAATAACAGAGGGGACAAAGGGCATCCCTGTCTTGTGCCCCTTAAGATTTTGAAAGGTGTAGTTAGGTTCCCGTTTACTAGAACTCTCGCAGTGGGGTTTTGATATATTAATTGAACCGCCCTACAGAATTTATCCCCTAGCTCGAATTCAAAATCACTAGCAAATAAGACCACCTGACCCTGTCGGAGGAATTGGAGGCGTCTAACATAATAACAGCGAGGGGGACAGAATAAGCTGTTGCCACATCAATTGCTCCAATGAGCACATACGTTAATTCATGAATGTGCCTCCCCTTTATAAATCCCTTCTGGTCCTTATGGATTATCCCCCGGGCAACCTTGCTCAGTCTCCCTGCCAGGATGGTGGTAAAGATTTTATAGTCTGTGTTCAATAGGGATATAGGCCTATATGATTTGCAATTTACGGGGTCCTTGCCGGGTTTTAAGATAAGGGAAATTTTCGCTTCATTCCATGATCTTGGAAGTTGCACCCCATTATCTAAGATCTCTCTAATTACCTCTGTCAAAAAGGGAATTAAGACTTCCCCCAGGACCTTATACAGTTCCGCTGGTATCCCATCCGGTCCAGCGGCTTTCCCACCCTTAGATGTTTGTATGGCCTTCCTCACTTCTTCTTCTGTTACATCTTGGTTGAGACTCTCTGTCTGCTCTTGATCCAAAGGCTTAACAGACTCTGCTAACCAGGTTACAACCTCTTCCTCTGAGACCTCATCCTCTTCGGAATAAAGATCTCGGAAATATTCAGAGAAGGCCTCTTCCACTTCAGAATCATTTGTTAACATTACATTGGACTGCCCCACCTTAATTCCGTTGATGTCATTTCTATTTTGCTCTGTCTTGATTTTCCAGGCTAAGAGCTTCCCTGCTCCCTCCCCGTACTCGAAGTGGGCCAGCTTGCTTGCATCCCATCTTTTCTTAATCCTATTTTGTAGGACTTCTTCCACTTGGTTTTTAAGTAATATCAATCTCTCTTCCCTCTGAGTGTTACTGTTGGTGGTCATGGTTCTATCTGTTTCTATCTTTCTTATTTCAGCCTCTAATTTACCCAACTCTTGTCTGTATTGTCTATTCCTGTGGCTAAGTATACTTGTGATCTTACCCCTAATAAATGCTTTCATCGTATCCCACACTATTCCTATTGGGGCGGAACCACAATTAATCTGAAGGAACTCACTCACATCTATCGTTAGGGCATCCATTGTTTCTGTCTCTGCAAAAATTGTACGATCCAGAGTCCACCTTTTATCCTTGTGTCGGCTATCCTTCCTGAGTGTTAATAATATTGCTGAATGATATTTGTTGCAGCAATTATTCTAATTTCACATAAGTCTATTATTTAGCCCAACATACAGTTTATTTCATTAGAAGGTTAGAATGTGCTCATATCCATGGGAAAGGAGGTCTAAGAATTAAAAGGCCTCATACATAATTTAAGTTTAAAGATATTGTTTCATATTTCAAGGTAATTCTTTGTAAGTCTAGTGAGAAGGAATGTGGGAAAGGATGAGACAAGACTGTTCTCAAGAAGACTCCAAAGCCCATTGGTAAAATGGAAGGAGACGGTATGGAACGACCTACAATATTTCTTTTAACTGTTTATATTAAGGTGTGTTCCTAGAGTAGGTTAATGCCTTTTGCCCACTTTTACCCTGGTACTTTCCAGACCCTTGTCATTCATCCACATTGAAGGTAAATGCTAACTGCTTTATGCTGAAGGCTGAATGCTGATTTGCACTTCTACCTGACCTGTTTTGTTGATTGCAGTCTCTACTGCCGCTTCAAGATTTAATTTGCTCTTGTGAACTTCTCTTCCTGGGAAGATTAGCTGATATTGCTTGATCGAATTTTAACTTCATGCTCACTTTCACTCTTGACTTTGAGCCTGAACTCTTAATTGGTTCCGTTATCACTCATTTTCACCCCATTCTTTAGAATAGGGATTCTTTAATTTATGGAACGTGCTGTATTGCTTATTTCATGACTTGCTGTAACCAATATTTTTTTTACTTTCAATTCTGTAATTTGATTCATGCCTTTTGAACCAATCAGATAAAGAGAAAGAAAAATCTTACTAATTTTTTTTAATGAAAATAAAACCCTTAGAACTAATCAAACGTCTTACAGACTGAACTTACAAATAGTATTGTGATTATTGATTTACATTTATTTGTAATTTATAGCTCCTGATTTCCTCATAAATGGCGGAAAAGATCTGTTTCAGGTGATTGAGGCCCACACAGAGAGCAGGGATCAACCATGTTTGGTGTGAGATAGAGATGTTAAACCATTTTATTTAAATTGAATCCTGCTCCAGCAATAGTATCCCAAAGTTATGCAAAGTTGCAAACTGCCCTGCTTTGCGCTACTCTGCACCATGGAGGCATTTCACAGATATGCATTGGTGCTCCCATGCAACCACCCATGGATTCTAATGCAAATCCCTATCTACAAAGAATCATAGACAGGCATTTGCGATAAAATCCTACTTAAGACAGGAAAAATGAGGAGAAATGTTTTCAGTTCTCCTTGTTTTTCTCACTTTGCATGTATGTTGCATTGTATAACATGCATGCAAAGTGTGAAAAGCCTTAATGCATAGCATTTGCAATGGAACAGACCCCTTCAAGTACAACACCTATGCTTTACAGAACTCAGACATCCTTTCAAGGGTGTCTGTGTTGGTGCATGGCTACCAAAGTTCACCAACGCAGGGAGAGAGAACAGTGCCACTAGATTGTCGGCCATCGGGGGAAGTGAAGGTTGCAGACAAGTCTTCCCCCGGGGTGCCTCTTGCTGGCCTCAGGACAGGGTGTGGATGGGTTAGATGGGGTAAGGGCGAGTTAGTGGGGGTACCTATAAAGGTGGTAGGAGAGGTTTATCCAGCCTCTTCCTGACACCAAGCACCACTGGAAAGGATGGCTAAATTTAGGTGGCAGTTTAGAATACCGTAAAGGCCTAACTTTTTTATTGGGCCAAGGCCGATGGCAGCAGAAATGGCAATGCCAGATAATGAGGATGTCCCGTCAGCGCTTATAATGCCGGGGGCTACAGGTATGGCTGACCTGCTCAGGCCTAGCGTGCTCGACCAGGCCTCGTCGGTCTGAAGTGCCCGACGTGTTCCGCTTCGGGCGGGGTGGCTGCCGCAGTAGCGGCTTGCATGTCAGAGAAGCTACCTCCCAACAAATTTGGAGCAGGCCATGGCAGGTGCATGAGGCGCCCTGAGGCTGGGAACATGCGCGGCGGCCAGAGGAAGAGTCTGCCGGCACGGCTCCCATCAGGGGAGGAGGGGGAACAAATGACCATGCCTGAGAGGGGGGGGCCTGCTAATGCAGAGGTCATGTGGACAAGTGCTCCATTGGTAGGCAAGCAGAATGTGCTGGAGCTCCCAGGGGGGGATGGCCCTGTGAATCTCTCTGCAAGGCCCGCCAACTGGGACGGTTGATGTGCAGGTGGCTGGGCCTTTCAGCCCAGCTTTCAAAAAATGCCAGCTGGTGGGGGCTGTGACCTGGGTGGAGGGGCCTTGGGGACGGGGAGCTTTGTCATAGCAAGGCCCTTCAGCAGTGGACCATGTGTGGGGCGAGGGCCCTTGGACACCAGACACCCCCCAGCCAAGTAAGTGGGCAGCACCTGGTCATACAAGAGACGAAGGAGCGCTGGGCCAGGATGTGTGAAGCCAGGGAGAGGGCAGCTGCCCTTTCCCCTGCGGCCAGGGAACCACAGATGGTTGATACGCAGGTGGGGTCCCGTGGCCTGTGGACCCCAAAACGAGGGGACAGTGGGTGTGGGTCTCTGAGGACCATGAGCAAGAAGCAGGTAGGGTGGGAGCTAGTGCAACTTGGGGGCCAGGTGGTGCGGGGGACCACCCAGGTTGGAGCAGCCTGGTGAGGGAATAAGGCACAAGACATGCACTTGAGGCCAGGAGACAGGAGGAGATGCCAGCGGGGTACAATACAGCCCCTGGACGTTGGCCCAAAGCATCAGGGGGGTCCGCAACAGCCTGCCCTCCGTCGGGGGATTGTACACAAGGAGACTGTCCAGAATATAGTCCGTCTCAGCATGATGTGTTGGTGCAATGGCAGAAAGGGGTAGTGCAGGAGTCTGTACGTGTGGAGACTGTGGGTGATGAAGAGCTGAATCTTGACTATGGGGATGAAAGTGACGAACGGGAAGAAGTGGAATTGCGTGATGATGAGGTTTCGACTGTTGCGAGGCCTGGAAGAAGGAGAGGACAACAGGCGAAGTCGGTGTTTTTCAGGTGTCAAGTGCGGACAAGGGGAGTGCCAAGCCTAAAGGGCCCTTGAGCAGTGGTGGACAGCATAAAGAAAAGGCCGTTGGTGGAGAAGTATTGACAGGAAAGGGCGATTGGTGGGCAGCATGTGATATTGGGCACTGTGGAGCAAGGGTGTTGGGGATGGAATGGTGGATGACTTGCAGGCCATGCTGACCAATGTAGTGGTGTCACCGGGGACACTTAAATGGGAGGGTAGCAGTAAGCAGGTTGTTGGTACCGGGGTCCAAACGGATGGTACAGTAAAGGCAAAGGGGAAGGATGTGACTGAGGCAGACAAATATAAAAAGAGACAGCCTTATATGGGGTTGGCGATGCCCTTGGGGTTCCATTTGTCAAAAAAGACCAAGAATAGAAATTGGAAGCAAGAATATGTCGATGTCTTCAAACTCCTACATAGGGAGATTCAGGCGAATGAGGGGTCCAAAGAGGAAGAGTGGGAGCTGGCCAGGAGACCGAGGGTGCCCATAAACATGGAAAACTGGATCTCAGCCTTCTTGATTTATGCTAGAATATATTGTGAGCACCATTTAGATAGGGCAATTGAGCTGCTGAAGTACAAGGACATTATTCGCAAGATACAGATGCAGTAGCAGCTCCTGGAGGGAGTGCTGCGGGGTGGTGGGGCTGGGCGGGGGAGGGGCAGGGTTGGGGGGTAGTAAACTCCGGCTTACGGCCGAACTGAGTTAAGTACATAAATAAATAGATAAAACAAATTACATTGCGCGCGCAATGTAATTTGTTTTATTGTTTAAGTTTAGTAAAGATATTTTATTTTTCTAAACTGGTGTAGTCTCCATTTGTGGTGTTTTCACTGTGTTACTGTGAGTGTTGGTACAAATACTTTACACATTGCCTTTGGGATAAGCCTGTCTGCTCGTGCCAAGCTACCAAGGGGGTGAGCAGGGGTTATCTAAAGTGTGTATCCCCCTTACCCTGACTAGAAGCAAGGGTCCCTATTTGGACAAAGGTACCTACCTCTGCCAACTAGAGACCCCCAGTTCTAACATTGGTGGTCAGCGGTGAGGATTTGAACTTGTATTTGTACTTGACCCACAGTAATTGGTGTACATCACTAGTTTAGTGCAGACCACTACGCAACCACATACTGTGTTCTTTTGGTTTTTGTTCTATTTTTGGGTAACCCTGAAAGTCATCCACGCATCATGTCTCAGAAGGGTAAACCAGCAAGTGGTGTTGCAGGACTGGAGTTTGATATCGAAATGTTGAGTAATTACAAAGTAGGTCAACTCAAGCAGTTCTGTAGGAACTTTGGATATCCCATGAAGAGCAGCTCCAGGAAGGAGGAGCTATAGAAGGCCTTAAGGGTCTGGTGGGAGGCCAAAGAGGCTGGGGAGGCAGAGGATGCAGAGGTGGATGAGGATGCACAAGGGGATGGTTTCAGATCACAGGATCTGCCTGTGTCCAGAGCAGCCTCCAGGGCTGGCAGCAACCATTCCGCTAGCAGTTTTTCCCCAAAGAAGTTGGAGGAAAACCAAAGGGTTAGAGATCATGAGTTAGAAGTCATGAGGCTCAAGATGAAGCAATTGGAAATGGAAAAAGAAATCCAGCACAAGGCAGAGGAGAGGGCTCGCGCCTTGGAAGAGAGCAAGAAGATTTATGCTTTGGAAGAATTGAAATTGACCTTGACACATGAGTTAAGGATGAGGGAGCTTGATTTGGAGCTCGAGAGCTTGAGGCCTTGAATGTCTTAGCCAAGGAAAAAGAAATGTGGGAAGCTCAGGAAGTGAGCTTTGCTGAGTTGGAGGTGGAGTCAGCTCAGATGGTGGCAGCAAAATTATGGTATCTAGTGCTGAGGGAGAAGTATATACACCCAGAGATGTGGCTCCTGACTTGAGGGAGGGGGTTGACATACACCAGGGGGTTCAGGTTTATGAGGTAGCTCCAGTAATGTGCAGTGTCCCTGAAGTAGGTTGGGGAACTGACACAGGGGATCATATGCCTAGTGATGGGAGGGACGCTCTAGTGACTCTAGATGAGAGGTGCAGGGAGAGGGGGTCCCCCATGGTAGAAGTCCTGGTGTGTGAATTTAGAGACCACCCAGAAGAGTGTGGGTTGAGTGACAGAGACAGTCAGACACTGTCTTGCCAGTCTCAGGAGAGTGGTGTGGGGTACGTGTGTGAGGCACTGGATGGTGAGGCAAAGGGTAGCTTGGTTAATAACTGTGGGGGGCTATGTGATTCATTTGTTGGAGAGCATATTTTAAGTCCCTGTTTTCCAGAGCTATGCCAACACCTGGTGGAGTGTGAGTTCTCTGAGTCCAGGGAACTCGCGCTGGAGGTAGACCTTCTGGTGGATTCCAGAGGGTCTGAAGAGTTATTTGGGAGTGATCCTGAAGGGGTGGCTCAGGTTTTCCCTGACCAAGTGAGGTAGGGGAGGTTTGTGTTAGCCCAGATAGGTCCCAGTGTAGTGGGAGGGGTGTAGGGTCCCACGTCCAGTCTCAGAGGAGAGGGAGTGGGAGTGGGCTGTGTCCCAAGGTGCCCAAAACCCAGTCCCAGGACCTGGTTGGTTCCATAAGGGAACACCAGGAGGGGGGGCCTAGTCTGTACCAGGAGGCTATTTCCTGAGGGGGATCTCCTAGTGTCAGGAGAACCTGGAGCATCTGTAAACGGAGCTCCAGTGGTTCTGTTGTCTGGTGGTGCCGCTCCAGTTGGGAGGGTGCAGAAGTCCAGATTGAGGGGTGAGAGGGGGATGTGTTTCCCAGTAGAAGAACTAGTGGGTCAGGGGCCAGCCAGAAGGGCTGAGCCTCACAGGAGTGACCATGGTGCACCACTTCTGTCCTGGGGGATCTTTGCGCACTGTCAGATGGACAGGGGTCGGGAGATCTGTGCCAGGCAGACTGTCACACGACACATGAGTCCTATGTTACCCTCGGGGGGATACTGTGTGAGTCCCCAGAAGTCCTGGTGTGCCAGGCAAGTGTTCCGCCGCAGGGTTTAGCCCCAAGGTTGGGAGGCCAGGTTCGGGATCTGCCTGACCTGGAGGGAAGGACATCTGTAACCAGTGTCCTGACTGGTTTGGCTTCCAGGGGTACCACTCCAGTGGGGGGAGGGTGCAGCACTCTGGAATGGGGTGCAGAGGGAGGGAGTCCTCGCCTCTGACCCCGGTTCAACCTGAGGGTTTAGACCCTAGGTTAGGAGACCAGTTACGGGATAGAGGTCCTGAACTGGTGGGAGAGTTGTGTTCTGAGGGCGCCTCTCCTGGGAGGAGAGTGCGGGACCCCAGAAGGGGAGGTAGGGAGAGGAGAGCCTCGCCCGTGACCTCTGGTCAGCCTGAGGGTACAGACCCTGGGCTGGCGGGCCATTGTCAGGATGCCATACCTGACTTGGCAGGAGGGAGAGTGGAGAAAAGGTGCCAGACACCTGGGGCTACTGCCCCCACTTTCCCGACGCCACAGAGGTTAGAGAGGCCTGACAGGCATGAGGCCTGGCTCTCATCACTGACAGCTGTCAGTGGCCACTGTGGCTGGTTGTCTTGGTGGACAGAGTTGCCCCTGGGAGGGGGGCAGGAGTCACACCCTGGGGGTGGACTGGGCCACACCATTGTGTTGGCCAGGTGGGTACTGTCTACCAGCTCGGAGACATCTGTGAGCGAAGTAAGGTTAGGCACTGCACAGATGGGGTCCCAAGGTGAGGAGAAGGGTCCCCCATGGCTTAGCCTAGTGGGCCCTGAGAGTATGGATAGAGGGATCCAACTGGGTTCAGGAAGGCGTAGAACAGGAATAGTCCCCTGCTGTTCGGGCCAGTTTCCGTGTTCTATCGCCCCAAGCAGGGAATCCCATTGAGGTATCGTTTGGTCTACCCTGGCGTTAGGCTGGAAGGGGGTTGTGTTGGAAATGGCCCTTTTTGCAGGGTTATCCCAAAACGTTTTGCTTCTTCCTCCTTTATTTTTCCTGACCTGTGGTTGTTGGCTATAGGACTCTGAGCACTTTACCACTGCTGATCAGTGCTAAAGTGCATATGCTCTCTCTGTAAATTGTTATTGTGATTGGTTATCCATGATTGGCATATTTGTTTTACCAGTAGGTCCCTAGTAAAGTGCACTGAGTGTGCCAGGGCTGGTAATTCAAATGCTACTAGTGGGCCTGCAGCACTGATTGTGCCACCCACAGGAGTAGCCCTAAGATGGTGTCTCAGGCCTGCACCGCAGTGCCTGTGCACAGTTGGTTAACTGCCATGTTGTCCTGGCCAGTGTACACACCTGCCAGGCCTGACCCTTCCCTTTTCTTACACATTGAACACCCCTATGGTAGGCCCAAGGTACCCCCCTGGGCAGGGTGCAGTGTATGTGAAAGGTAGGACATGTACTAGTGTGGGTAACATGTCCTGATAGTGAAATACTGCCAATTTCGTTTTTCACTATTGAAAGGCTATCTTGCCCATAGGATAGAATGGGGAATGCTGTGTAACATGTTTACCTGCATATCTTTCCATCGAAACAAGATAGAAATTTGGAATCTGGTATCCCTGAACTCAGAAGTTAATAACACATCTTTTAGGGAGGATGGTTTTTAAATTCAGTGTTTGGAAATAGCACTTTTAGAAAGTGGCTATTTTCTTGTTCAACCTTTCTGTGTGCCTCTGCCTGTTTGTGTATTGACTGTCTGGTTTCTGAGTGACAGGGGCTGGGGTGGCTCCAGGAGGCTGGGTGAGTCAGCACTAGGCTGAATAGACCCATCTGCATGTAGAGTGGTGGGAGGAGTAGCACCTGGGTCTGAATAGGGCTGTGCCTGCCTTCCACAATGCTGGCTCCACCTCCTGCGGTGCGTCTGATGGCCCTGGCCCACACTCACAAAGGAAGAAGATGTGCACTGGCAGAGTGCACCCAGAACTGGTTTGGACTGGGTCCAGGACCTCCCACACATGAAGAACAAAGACTTTTGGGGTATAAATATCAGAGCTGAAACCCCTAAATTTTAGACTACTACTTCCTGATCAAGAGGAATCCCTGCCAACAAATATCAGCTGAATAGACTGAGGAGAAGTACTGCCCAAGTGTGTCTAGGGCTGGCCTGCAGTTTGCTGTGTCTACTGAGGAGAGATCTAAAGGACTTTGCTGTGTGCTGTGTCCCCCTGCTTGACTAAGGACTTTGCTGAGTGCTTTGTCCATCTGAAGAAAAGTCTCCAAGGGCCTGAGAAGAGCTGGCCTCCTGTTTCTGAAGTCCCAGGCACAAAAGGACTTCACCCCCAGCTTCCCTGAGCTTCCTTGCTGGGAGTTCCAGTCTGCCAGGAGGGCCTGTAACTGTGTGTGAGGCCTCTCTTGCTGTTGGGAGCTGGAAGCGCGATGCATCGAGAGAGAAGCGTGACGCCGCTGCAGCAGCCGCTGTCGCATCATCGAGAAGCGTGTCGCCGCTGCCACTGTTTGCCGTCGCATCACCGGAGAAGCGTGCCGCCGCCACAGAGGGTGCAGTCGCAACACCGGAGAAGCGTGTCGCAGGGCCGTCGCATTGCTGAGGAAGCGCACCGCCACTGATCGCCACCGCAACACCGGAGAAGCGTGTCGCTGTCACCGAGGGTGTCGTCGCATCACCGGGGAAGCGTGTCGCAGGGCCTGTCACGGCTCAGTAGTTCACCGAGTTCGCCACACGGCCGTCGGGCGTGCACGCATCGCATCTACGTTGTCGCATCGCAACAAAGACGCCATTTCATTGCATTGCACCGGATCAGCGCAACGCATCAAGGCGCCATTTTATCGCACCGGAACCGGAGCGCAGGAAGAACCGACGCATTGCCTTCACTACGCCCCTTTTGCTTGTTTTGTGTTACGCATCCCAGGTACTTTGAGACTGAAAGTGTCGCATTTGAGATCTACAAGTTTATTTTTGCAACAACCCTTTTTAAAGACATTCTACTGAGTTTTGTATGTTGGATTTTTGTCGTTTTTGGTCTTGTTTAAGTTTAGTAAAGATATTTTATTTTTCTAAACTGGTGTAGTGTCCATTTGTGGTGTTTTCACTGTGTTACTGTGAGTGTTGGTACAAATACTTTGCACATTGCCTTTGGGATACGCCTGTCTGCTCGTGCCAAGCTACCAAGGGGGTGAGCAGGGGTTATCTAAAGTGTGTATCTCCCTTACCCTGACTAGAAGCAAGGGTCCCTATTTGGACAAAGGTACCTATCTCTGCCAACTAGAGACCCCCAGTTCTAACAGTGAGCGTAAGAATGGCCGGCACACTGGTCAAGTCAAGGACGGAGCATTGCTTTTTTAGAGTTTTTCCTGCTCTTGGTAGCTTTGGCAGCTTGGGGCAGTGAGTTGATGAACATGACGGTACTTTTCCATGTGGACAACATGACTGTGGTGGATCTGGTGAACAGGCAGCGGGCCAGGGACTTGAGGGAGTTGCGACTGTTGAGGAGGTTCATGCTGGTGTGCTTGTGGCTTAATGTGGTGTTCAGAGCAAATCATGTGCCGGGGGGCAGAAATGATATAGCTGATTCCTTGTCTCGTTTTCAGTGGCAAGGCTTCCGCAGGCTGGTGCCAGAAGCAGAGGAGTTCAAGACAGAATTGCTGACAGACATCTGGTCCTGGAAGGAGTGAGAGTTGTGGGACTGGTAAAGAAGTTATTGGCGGAGTCCACCAGGAGAAGTTACAGACTGTCATTGAGTGAATTTGGGGAGTTTTTGGGACGTTCTTCAGAGCTGATGCAACTGGAGCGACAGGACACTGAGTGTAGGAAAGTAGGATCTGCTTCTTATGGTTACCTCCACTTTTTGCATGATGTTACACTGTTTTTGACTAGTGTGACAGGGATTCTGATAATCAGGACCCCAGTATATCTGCTTTCTCCTTAAAATGTCATGCATGTACTTAAGTACACTCCAGACTGGATACTGGGGTACACTTGTCAGTCCCAAGTAGATGGTACACATGTACCCAGGGCATAGGTACCCCAGAGGCCTCCCATGGGCTGAAGCATGTATTATGCACCCATGAGAGGCCATTCAAAATGGAACTACAGGCCTGCCATTGCAGCCTGTGTAAGATGGTGCATGCACCACTTACTTTAGATATAGTTTTACTATATCTATAGGTCACTACACTTAAAACCTATAAGTCACCCCTCTAGCAGGCCTTAACAATCCTGAAGGCAGGGTGCTAGGTTTTAAGTGAGAGTGTGCCCCTGCATGAGCAGAGCCCCTCTGCAGCCTTCGGAGACCATTCTCCCGGGTTGTCGGTGACGCAGCCAGACATATAGGTAGAGGTGCATTATATGCTTGTGAAAATGCTATCTCGAAAACGGCTGCAACAAATCATGTCGTGTTTGTTATCAAACACCTTGGAATCATACCTCCACCTCCACCGGTAACCGGTGTGGGAAGTATGATTCCACCCTTCAGAACCAAGCTTCGTGGAGTCCCTGGTCTTCCCGCTACCCGCCTTCTCGACCCGGATAGCACAAAATGGTTGCTGCCAACCAGAGACATATTTCTGCCCTCCCGCTGCTGAGCCAAGCTTGAGCAGAGGAAGGCAGCACAATAGGTATCCTGTCACAGGGAGGTGTGACCACCTCCCAGACAGGATTTAGTGTATTGGGGCTGGGTGGGTGCACTTCCAAAGTGCCTGAAAGTCTGCATCTGGGGCACACTTGGTGTCCCTGTGCATAGTCCAGTTCAAACCAGTCCTGGGAGCCGTTGGCTCCTGCTCTGGCACAAAACTAGACAAAGGATAGGGGAGTATCCTCCCCACTGTCCTGACCCTCCCCTGGGAGGGTCCCCTGAATCTGTCCAACCCTCTCCCGTGGATACAAAAGGGCTTACCTGGCTGTAGGACCCTAGATTCGATGTGGACAAGATTCTGTTCAAGAAACAACTGACCTTTGACCGTCTGGACACTCTGGACTTCGCTGGACTTTGACTGGGCCTGACTTCATCTCCCCTCCGTCCAAAGCATCGTCTGTGCCCATGCACCATACAGGCCTCGTGCAGGACCTGTGGAGCATCAAGGACAACTGAAGTTATCTCCCTTGGGGTGAAGGAGTCTCTCCCCTGAATTTGCAGGCACTGTAATGCAACTGACCAGTCTGCTCATCCTGAGCTCCTGCAGACTCAGAAGGCTCCAGCATCACAGGAGGTGGGTTCCTATGTTTTATGAGGTTGAGCTGCCCTTTCACCAAGTTTGAAGCCAGTATCCCTTGTAGGGACTGCATAACCGGAACCCGTGTGCACCGCATACTTTTGAAAGTGCATATGCTTGTTGGCATTCCCCAACTAAGTGCATTAGGCGATCGATAGCCCCAACCTCTGCGCACACTTCATACAAAGGACTTTGGCCTCCTTGCACTCTGTGTTCTGCAAGCTGTTACTTTGTGAAACTGCTAAAGGTCTCCTCGCGACTCCTGTGCCTTCGGCCTGTGGGTCCATTTGAGGGACAACACTGCTTTTCTTGGGCTCCCCTGATTTCTCTAGGCCTTCCCTGACTCCCCTTTCTGTGGTGAGTCCTCTGGTCCTTGCTGGGCCAGACCGTAACCTTCTTTGACCTTCTTTGTGGGTTGCCGCTGCCAAGGCTTGTTGGTGCTCCCACCGGGCACCGACCCCTCAGCACTCGACATCCTTCGTGGGACAGCTCATATCCGGCTCCTGATCCTCCTCGACGTCTCCTGGTCCCTGCAGCTGTAGAGTCAAGGTCTCCATCTTCACAACTGAAGCACCTGATATGGGTTGGATTCGTCTACCGAGCCCCTTGTCATGCCTGAGTGACCCAGACTCTGTCCCCTCTGCTTACAGGTTCCTTCCATCCCGAATCCACCTGTGTGTTCCACCGGACACTTTTCTGCTTTCCAGCAGTAGCATTTCTTTGAAGACTCCCATTGAGAACGACAGCGGTTTCCCACGCCACTTCAGCCCTATGCACCCGGCTTCGAAGGTCTCCATCTTCACAACTGAAGCACCTGATATCGGTTGGCATTCGTCTACCGAGCCCCTGGTCATGCCTGAGTGACCCAGACTCTGTCCCCTCTGCTTTCAGGTTCCTTCCATCCTGAATCCACCTGTGGGTTCCACCGGACACTTTTCTGATTTCCAGCAGTAGCATTTCTTTGAAGACTCCCATTGAGAACGACGGCGGTTTCCGACGCCAATTCAGCCCTATGCACCCGGCTTCCCTGGGATAGGTAACTCTGGTACTTTGGTATCCATGGGTGGAGTGGCTCTCCAACCTTCTATGTTCCAAAGGGTTTCCACGTAATCCACTGGGAAGGGTCCTTAAACTTTAAAACTGCAACCGCGACTCTCACATTGAATTGTACGTAGCACTCGGTCGTGTTCACACACTGCACCCGTCCTCCGTGGGGTCCCTCCATACTCACCTTGGGTGGTTCCTTGGGGTCCCAGCGATTTTACCTCCTCTAGACACTGTCTTGACTCGAGTCGTGGTTCAATCTTATACCACTATGTTAGTATATGGTTTGGTCTCCCCCTGGAGCCCACTGTGTATTAGTGCTACTTACGATTGTTTCTGTGCTACAGTATTGTGTGCTTTGTGTTTATCTGCATGTAGCAGATACTGTGAGGTATTTAAAGTGTGTTATAATAATAAATACATATTTTTATAACTACTGTGTGGTTCTCCTTTCATTTAACTAATATAATAAGATTGCATTCTGGTACAACAAGCTGCTTAACATTCCTTCAAGACTAAGCCTGAAGGCTGCTCTCCACAGCTACCACTTGGATAGCATTCTAAGGATATCTTTGACCTCTTAATTCACCATAAGGGTTGTTTGGACTGGTGCAGGGTGCCCACTTTAATTAGTGGACAGCATATACCAGGCCAACTTCTCACACTGAGCAGAGAGTTCTTTTTTATCTTGATTTGACAAGGGTTTGTCACCTACGAATATTGCAGGCAAGTTGGCTGAAATCTCTTTCTATGGCAAGCTGGATTTGAGCTTTGACCCTGCTAAGTATGCAATTCTGGAAAAGGTATTGAAGGGGTGGGGCAGGGAGAGGGGGGTGTGGAGGGTGGCATTGCGGGAAGCTATTATGTTAAAGCTGTTTCAGGAGTTGTTGGCGGTTTCGCCTCTTTGTTGTTATGATCCATTTGAAGTTCTGGTTATTCGGCTCTGTATGATATGGATGTTTTTCGGGGCGTTTCGGATTTTGGAGCCTTTGGGCACTGCTTGACAAGGGGGGCTGTTGTACGAAGAGGTGCACTTGGAGCAGGGGATATTGGGTATTTGACTGAGGCAGTCTAAGACGGATCAGACCGGCAGGGGGGAGATAGGTGTGGCTATAAGAGGGTTGCAGCAGCAAGGTCTGCCCTGTCCGGGAGTGGCGCGATTTCCAATTGTTGCCTGGCAGGTGTTTATCGAGAATTTTTTGTCATGCTGATGGTAGTAGGGTAACCGCCTTTCAGTTGTTGGCAGTGTTGCACATGGCTTTGCGCAGGCTTGGGAGAGGTCCGGATAGGTGTGGTATTTATTCCTTCTGGACTGGGGCGGTGACGGCACGCTTGGGGTGGTCTTGGGGAAGGTTTTGTCAGATTGGCAGGTGGATGTGAAAGTGCTGCGAGCGCTATGTGCGAAATTAGTGGGCTTTCTTTCCTGGTGGGGGAGATAAGTTGTCTGAGCTAATTGCCTCTTTTTTCTGCCGCAGGATGGGTGAGGGGTCCAAGGACCAAGACAGTCACCTGGATTGTTGGACATTCCTTTATACATTGGGCAGTGAAGTATGCGGACCAACAAGGTTAAGGACGGAAGCTAGGCTTGAGGAGGAGCCATCATGAGGTGCTTTGGTGGGGAAAATGGGCAATTCATTGGGGTGCATTGTTGCTGTGGCTGACGAAGTTGGTTCCGCAGATGGGTTATCCGGATATGCTCCTGATTCGTCTGGGGGAAAATGACTTTGTTTGTTTGTCTGGACTGACTTTGCTCCAGCATATGCAGAGGGACTTGGAATTGATCAAGAGGATTTTTCAGGCACATGTGTGGTTTGGACTGAGTTTGTGCCACTAAGGGTTTAGAGGAGGGGCTTGAAACATGCTGCGATTGGTAAGGCCCGGACGAAGATGAACAGGGCAATGAGGGTTTTCTGCCGGGCTCATGACATCAAGGTGATTGCACATGGTGGGCTTAAGAAAGAGAAGCCTGGTCCTTTGAGGGAAGATGAAGTCCACCTTTCACGCTTGGGGAGTGCTCATTACCTGAAGGAATTGCGGGATGTGGTGAGTGCCTTATGGAAAGATTCGATTTGGTGCCATAGGTCTTATTGCTGAGAGGGGAAAGGTGCACATGATTTCTGGTGGGGCAGATAACCACCCTACTGGGTTTCCTGGTTGGCGTTTTTTGAGGGGGTGGTGAGTCACATGCGGGCATATCCACCCCTTGGGGGGGAGGAGGGAGCACAGGTGACTGATGGCGGTGCGCATGATGCGATGAGCAAGGGAAAGATCTTTAAGGGAGGATATTTGTAGGGCAAGTGAAGGAGCGATTGGTAATTTGGAATGAGGTCAGTGAGAGAAAGGGGGAAGAATGAAGCAAAGGAAATGGTCTTACTGGGGAAGTGGAAGTGCGTGAGTTGTGAATGGTGTAGGGAGAATGGAACTGTCTGGTTTTATGTCAAGATTCATAATGTTGAGATATTGTTAATGTTAATAAAGTTCAAAAGAATGTTAGCAACCTCAGCCTAATAAATGGTCTTTTATGCTATTAGAACAATATGGAGGGTGGTTATTGCACAATGTTGGCCCCCAAGGGAAGTGAAGGTCGCAGACCATACTTCCCCCGGGTGCTTCGTGCTGGCCTCAGGACAGGAAGGGGATAGGTTAGATATGGGGAAGGAGCGGGTTAGTTAGGGAGCTATAAAGGTGTCAGGAGAGGCATATCCGGCCTCTTCCTGACACCAAGCACCACCAGGAAGGGAGGCAGAATTTCGGCACCGCTCACTCCCACTAAATGTTGTAGTAGGATATGGATGGTGATTGATTTACAGTGTGTTGCCAGTTTAGGGCAGGGCGTAGGCGGATTTGTTTGGGGGGGTAAATAACATGCTGGCATATCCATCCCTGGGGGGGGAAGGTAGCGCAGATTACTGATGGCGGTGCGCGGGATGCGACGAGCAAGGGAAGGATTTTCAAGGGAGGATGTTTGTAGGGCAAGTGAAGGAGCGATTGGGTAAATGGAATGAGATCAGTGAGTGAAAGGGGGAAGAATGAAGCAAAGGACATGGTCTTACTGGGAAAGTTGAAGCTGGTGAGTTGTGAATGATGCGGGGAGAATGGAACTGTCTGGTTTTATGTCAAGATTCAAAATGTTGAGATATTGTTAATCTTAGCAACCTTGTCCTAATAAATGGGCTTTTATGCTATTACAACAATGTGGAGTGTGGTTATTGCAAGAATAGCACTGTTCTGCAGTCTCCTGCTCACTCAAGGCAGAGCAGCAACTTTAATTGCTGCACTGCTTTGTGTGACTTCTTGGTTAATCTGGGCCCAGTGGTAACTAATTCTAGTTGAAGTTTAGATATTTTAAGGTAGGAATTAATTCATTACAGAACAGTATTTGCCAAAAAACACTCTTGCACAATGATTTATTGAAGTAACAAAAAAGACTAAGATGCCTCGTCAACGCATGTCCAGGCGATACATTTGATTAATGTTTCTGTCTTTCTTATCTACTTCTCCAGAGGACAGTTGTGCAAGCCTTGCCGCTTCTGGTCGATCAGCACTTTAGTTATAATATTGATGGCAGGTCGAAAGGTTTAACATGTGAACACTTCTATGGATGGCGGGCTTCACAATAAAATACGGTGTAAAACAGCTTGCTAAAGTGTATTGTGTATTCTCTTTTTGGCTAGCTCCCATTTTATGAAAATGGAACATGTGAGAAGTACACCCAGATGTATACTCAAGATGTCTAGAAAATTAATTGGCCTGGGCTAATGGCATAATTTCCTTCGACTTGATAGCCAGCAAAAAGTCTGCTGAGCAGGCCCCAAGCAGGTATTTACGTACCTGGGCCTGCTATTTAAAAGCATGTCCAATCTGGTAGCTAGGCAAGTTGCCAATTTAAAAGTTTGTCTGCTTGGGGGAAAAACGTGTAGTCAATGATTTTATTCTCACATCCATCAAAAGTATAGCAAACATGAACGCGGTACACTGCTAACGCAGAACACTCTGCTCGAACATTAAGAAAAGTAAAAACAAGGTACACGTCTCAGGCCTCTTTTGCTTATGAAGGAATTCTTCTGCTAATTTTCCCCCTACGTCACTAAAAAATGGCAAGAAAGCAACCGCACCGAAAGGAGATATATAAAAATACAGATTGAGCGCAAACCATCTTTTCCTGCTTTCATCAAATTTGAGGCTTAATGTAAGGGATGCGGAAACCATCAGACGAGAATTATACCCAGGAACTGAATATAGGGGCATATTCACAAGGACTTATCGTCGAGTTAGCTGCACTTTATCGCAGCCAAAGTGGTGATAAATTCATCGCACCATTCACAAGCTGGTGCTAACAGCCGATATCACCAGTTTTCCCACGATAGCAGCCGCAAAAAACATCGCCACGGATGACACCGGCAACTAACGCTAATGAGATGCAGAGTAGGCGTTCCCGTGCAAAAATCTGCGGAAACACCACTTCGCAACATTCTCAACGACCAGCCAGATCGGCGATAAGATGCAAAAACATGCAATAAGGCGCGTTAGCAGCATGGATTTAACACCTGCTCCTACCTGGTGTTAAGTCGGAGACAACCTGCACCATAAAAGGGAGCCCAGCCCACAGCCACACCAGTAGAACAACAGATGCCATGGAGCTACTGATCATGCCGCTCGGAGCCCCAAGAGGGCCACAACACTCACCGCCACCACCGCCACCACCACCAGGACCCCCACCCCCCAGGACCCTCCCCCGGACTACCACAGAGGCAGCGCAGACAAAGACACCGGACCTTCCGAAAACGCACCAGCCTCGTAGACTTAACGCCAGAGGAAGTCATTGCCCACTACAGGCTCAAAAGGACAACCATCCTCCGCATCCTGACCCTCATTGCCCACAGGCTGACGGTACCAACACAGCGGAGAACCAACATCCCTCCGCAGACAAAGCTGCTGTCCGTGCTGCACCTGTTGGCCTCTGGGACCTTCCAACCAACAACTGCCAGAGTCGGAGGAGTCTCACAGCCAGCCCTATCAAAGTTTCTCACACCTGTCTTGGATGCCATCATCAGCTTGGTACCCCAGCAACTTTACTTCCCACACACTGCGCAGGAACAGCTGGAGTTCAAGCAAGGCTTCTACGCCATAGCTGGCTTCCCGCACGTGTTGGGGGCAATCGACTGCACACATGTACTCCTCGTGCCCCTGCCGCCACTGCACACAATTACCGCAACAGGAAACACACGCATTCCATCAATGTGCAGGCAATAGTGGACCACCGGGGACTCTTCACTAATGTCGTCGCCAACTACCCAGGCAGTGTGCATGATTCCTTCATCTTCCGACAGTCCATCATCAACCAGCGCTTTCAGGATGGCACCTATGGAAATGCACTGCTCGTCGGTAAGTAACAACTGAACACACCACACACCTCAACTCCACCAACATACAACTCACAACTGTGGGAATGCACACGTCACAAAATCACATACAACATGACAACCAACATCCCCACATTTCAGACACGACAACACAACTCACTGTGGCAACCTGGGCTAGCCATCTACACAAGTCATCAACGGCATGGCACCTCAGCCACACAATAGCAGAATGTGGGAGAGGTGGGAACCAGGCATGTGCGAAGGAGGCAAGTGACCCATGAATGTGAATGTACACAATGCCAAGTGTGGCGTGGATGTGCTGGACAGACTTGAGTATGCAGACCACAGACAACTCCATGTCGACATACACTGCTGGTGTCTGGAGTGTACTGGACAGTGGATGCAACCATCTTACCGCAGCCAGTGGGGAAGATCGCGGAAATGTAGCTTGTTGCGTCCCCCCCTGTAAGCGGGAGCGGAGTGGGCTGGCCCGGCGTACACCAGGCCAGCGTAGGGGTGTGAATAAATAGCCCGTTACTCTGGGCGTGGCTATCTTCCGGGATGGCCAACGTGTCTGCCAGGGCGCCGCCTCTCACCCCGCCACAAGGCCGACGCCGTGAGCAGCGGTGCCTGTGATCCTGTGCGCCTGCTGCACCCCAGGCCGCTGGTCCCAAGACCCATCTTGCCCGCCCCAGCGCACCCAGGCTGCACTGCTCACCTGCAGACACCGTCGTGTGTCAAAGAGGGCCCACCACGTGCCGGTGCAAGCTCCAAGCCTGAGGCCCGCGACCTTGGCAGCCTCCTCAGACCATCACGGCCTCCGCAACACAGGCCCCCAGTACTCCTTTCTCATTGACGTACTCCACCGCTGCCCCCGGCCTACACTGCGGTCCAGTAGGCCACACATTTGGAACTGAGTCTTGATTATACAATGGCAGAGTACATTGTATAATTGTTGTGCCACCAACTCTGTGCATAGCATTCCAACAACACGTGTCTGTGGGCCCTTGCTGACTACTGCAAAAACAACAATTGATGGACAGAATGCAGAACAATGTCATACATTCACCCCAGTACAGAGATCTGGGCCTAAATCCATCGTTTTTTTCCTCACCATGCCATTCCAGTTTGAACCCAGCCATATGCAAATCAGTCTTGACCCTGTGCCCAATGGGAACAGTCCAGCCCGAACTGCAAGGCCAGGTCCTCCCTGGACTGGAAACAAGCATCCTAGGACCGGTTTCGGAGTTTCACCCCTCTTCAGCCAGGATAGTTTGCCTCCAGTGGCATGGAGAGCACGGGACCCACGTCTGGGCATACTCGTCCCACTCGGGTGACAAATGCAAAAACAACAATGGATGGACAGAATGCAGAACAATGTCATAAATTCACCCCAGTACAGAGATCTGGGCCTAAATCCATCGTTTTTGCTCACCATGCCATTCCAGTTTGAACCCAGCCATATGCAAATCAGTCTTGACCCTGTGCCCAATGGGAACAGTCCAGCCCGAACTGCAAGGCCAGGTCTTCCCTGGACTGGAAACAAGCATCCTAGGACCGGTTTCAGGGTTTCACCCCTCTTCAGCCAGGATAGTTTGCCTCCAGTGGCATGGAGAGCACGGGACCCATGTCTGGGCATACCCGTCCCACTCGGGGTGACAAATGCAAAAACAACAATTGATGGACAGAATGCAGAACAATGTCATACATTCACCCCAGTACAGAGATCTGGGCCTAAATCCATCGTTTTTTGCTCACCATGCCATTCCAGTTTGAACCCAGCCATATGCAAATCAGTCTTGACCCTGTGCCCAATGGAAACAGTCCAGCCCGAACTGCAAGGCCAGGTCCTCCCTGGACTGGAAACAAGCATCCTAGGACCGGTTTCGGGGTTTCACCCTCTTCAGCCAGGATAGTTTGCCTCCAGTGGCATGGAGAGCACGGGACCCACGTCTGGGCATACCCGTCCCACTCGAGGTGACAAATGCAAAAACAACAATTGATGGACAGAATGCAGAACAATGTCATACATTCACCCCAGTACAGAGATCTGGGCCTAAATCCATCGTTTTTTTGCTCACCATGCCATTCCAGTTTGAACCCAGCCATATGCAAATCAGTCTTGACCCTGTGCCCAATGGGAACAGTCCAGCCCGAACTGCAAGGCCAGGTCCTCCCTGGACTGGAAACAAGCATCCTAGGACCAGTTTCGGGGTTTCACCCCTCTTCAGCCAGGATAGTTTGCCTCCAGTGGCATGGAGAGCACGGGACCCACGTCTGGGCATACCCGTCCCACTCAGGGTGACAAATGCAAAAACAACAATTGATGGAAAGAATGCAGAACAATGTCATACATTCACCCCAGTACAGAGATCTGGGCCTAAATCCATCGTTTTTTTGCTCACCATGCCATTCCAGTTTGAACCCAGCCATATGCAAATCAGTCTTGACCCTGTGCCCAATGGGAACAGTCCAGCCCGAACTGCAAGGCCAGGGCTTTCCTGGACTGGAAACAAGCATCCTAGGACCGGTTTCGGGGTTTCACCCCTCTTCAGCCAGGATAGTTTGCCTCCAGTGGCATGGAGAGCACGGGACCCATGTCTGGGCATACCCGTCCCACTCAAGGTGACAAATGCAAAACCAACAATTGATGGACAGAATGCAGAACAATGTCATACATTCACCCCAGTACAGAGATCTGGGCCTAAATCCATCGTTTTTTTGCTCACCATGCCATTCCAGTTTGAACCCAGCCATATGCAAATCAGTCTTGACCCTGTGCCCAATGGGAACAGTCCAGCCCGAACTGCAAGGCCTGGTTCTCCCTGGACTGGAAACAAGCATCCTAGGACCGGTTTCGGGGTTTCACCCCTCTTCAGCCAGGATAGTTTGCCTCCAGTGGCATGGAGAGCACGGGACCCACGTCTGGGCATACCCGTCCCACTTGGGGTGACAAATGCAAAAACAACAATTGATGGACAGAATGCAGAGCAATGTCATACATTCACCCCAGTACAGCGATCTGGGCCTAAATCCATCGTTATTTTGCTCACCATGCCATTCCAGTTTGAACCCAGCCATATGCAAATCAGTCTTGACCCTGTGCCCAATGGGAACAGTCCAGCCCGAACTGCAAGGCCAGGTCCTCCCTGGACTGGAAACAAGCATCCTAGGACCGGTTTCGGGGTTTCACCCCTCTTCAGCCAGGATAGTTTGCCTCCAGTGGCATGGAGAGCACGGGACCCACGTCTGGGCATACCCGTCCCACTCGGGGTGACAAATGCAAAAACAACAATTGATGGACAGAATGCAGAACAATGTCATACATTCACCCCAGTACAGAGATCTGGGCCTAAATCCATCGTTTGTGCAACATTACGTCCATCATCTTGTGTGTTTTGCATTTCGCCCTAAGTGGGAAGGGTATGCCCAGACGTGGGTCCCGTGCTCACTACGCCACTGGAGTCAAGCTATCCTGGCTGATGAGGGCTGAAAGCCCGAACCGCTACTAGGATGCTTGATTCCGGTCCAGGAAGACATGGCTTGGCAGTTCGGTCTGGACTGTTCCCATGAGGCACAGGGTCAAGACTGATTTGCATATGGCTATGTCTGAACTGGGGTGGCGTGGTGAAGCAAAATAACGATGGATTAAACCCAGATCTGTGACTGGGGGTGAATGTTTGCCAATGTGCAACATTCCGTCCATCATCGTGTGTGTTTTGCATTTCGCCCTAAGTGGGAAGGGTATGCCCAGACGAGGGTCCCGTGCTCACTACGCCACTGGAGTCAAGCTATCCTGGCTGATGAGGGCTGAAAGCCCGAAACCGGTCCTAGGATGCTTGATTCCGGTCCAGGGAAGACATGGCTTGGCAGTTCGGTCTGGACTGTTCCCATGAGGCACATTGTCAAGACTGATTTGCATATGGCTATGTCTGAACTGGGATGGCGTGGTGAAGCAAAATAACGATGGATTAAACCCAGATCTGTGACTGGGGATGAATGTTTGCCAATGTGCAACATTCTGTCCATCATCTTGTGTCTTTTGCATTTCGCCCTAAGTGGGAAGGGTATGCCCAGACGTGGGTCCTGTGCTCACTACGCCACTGGAGTCAAGCTATCCTGGCTGATGAGGGCTGAAAGCCCGAAACCGGTCCTAGGATGCTTGATTCCGGTCCAGGGAAGACATGGCTTGGCAGTTCGGTCTGGACTGTTCCCATGAGGCACAGGGTCAAGACTGATTTGCATATGGCTATGTCTGAACTGGGGTGGCGTGGTGAAGCAAAATAACGATGGATTAAACCCAGATCTGTGACTGGGGGTGAATGTTTGCCAATGTGCAACATTCCGTCCATCCTCTTGTGTGTTTTGCCTTGCTGACTACTGCCTTCGGCCTACACTGCGTTCCAGCACCGCGGGGTCACCTGTGTACTGCCTACACTGTGGTCCAGCAGGCCTCACACCAATCCAATCCAGTCCGGACCAGGCAGGACACTGCATCGTCACAGGCTGCACACAAGCTCAGCTCTGGTGCTTCTACCTCCGTCAACCACAAATCATTGCCACATGGCATTCCAACGTTGTGTGTGAGAGTACCAGGAGGAGCTGCCTGAACAGCGTTTGGCCAGCGCTGACCGCTGCCTCTGGCCTACACTGCAGTCAAGTAGGTCACACATTTGGAACTGAGTCTTGATTTTTCAATGGCAGAGTCCATATCATTGTACGCAAGGAGAGGAGTAAGAGGAAGACGCGGTTCAGTCCGGATGAAAAAAGGATCCTCGTTATGGAGGTGACCGAACACTACCAACAACTGCTCTGGTGCCACTAACTCTGTGCATCGCAAGCCAACGACATGTGGCTGGGGGCCCCTGCTGACCGCTGCCTCCGGCCTACACTACGGTCAAGTAAGTCACACATTTGGAACTGACTCTTGATTTATTTATGTCAGAGTTCATACCATTGTACAGGCCTCATCGCAGACTGCATCCCCTTTCAGCTCTGGTGCCACTGACTCCGTGCCCCGAAATTCATGGACACTCTATGGTTGAACTTTTGTGGCATCTGAGTCTATATCCTGGGGTTTGTCTTCATCATCATGTAGCTGATACTGACTTGTTGTCAAAAATGAGTCTGTAGCATTCATCTCCTCCATATTGCCTGTGTCTGCTTGGTACTGCCCTCTGTATCATGCCCTGGAAGAACACCTTCCACTGTCCCCCAAAACCCTCCGCGACATTCACCTTGGACATCGACGAGGACCCGCTCAGCTCTCGTGGCCCTACCTCAGTGCACCGGTAGTCACCATCCAGTGGCGGTGTTCCATGTGCCGGCCGCTGTGCATCCGGGGCCACTAACTCTATGCAGCTCAAGTCATGGGCCCTTGCTGTTTGAACTGTGAACATCTGATTGTCTGATCACTGTTGTAGTTGTTGCCTGCACCAACCACTCCTGGAGGGCTGGCTCACACTCACCCACACCCATCCAGCACAGGCGTCACTGGAGATGTGACTCTGGCAATAAAAGGGGCCGGGCGCACGTGCCCGTAGCCAGTTCCACAAACTATCTAAGTGTGTACGTGTGGTCATTGTGTATGCATGAGGGCCCCGGGCCCTACCACATTGCATTGTGCTGTGTACAGTGAACGCAACCATGTCACCTCAGGCAGTGGGGGAGACCTGGGACATATATCTGTGTCGTACCCCCCTGTAGGCGTTGCCGGAGTGGGCTGGCGTACGACAGTCCAGCGTAGGGGTGTGGATAATCACCCCGTGGCTCTGGGCGTGGTTAAGTGTTGGGCTTGCCAATGAAGTACCTAATGCGTGTGTCTCTGTTGTAGTGTCGGCGCCAACCGTCCCGCAATGGACAAAGTTGCAATGTGACATGCCCGCGGAGTGCGGGCTCGGCCGAAGGGATAAATGAATGAGCGCAAGCCCGCTCGGGGTCCGGGATCATACATGCCAACTGTTGTGTGTGTATCGCTATTACCGCAGCATAAGGCAAAGGTCTTGCCTCGACCGCATCGCAAGTTCAGCCAGCCATGAACTCTACATCTGTGTCCGCCCTATCCTTACCATAGGCCTACACACACGTGGCCACCAAACATCACAGTGTCGTTGTCAGGCTTGTGTACATGCGCAGACAGGCATGATAATGGTGTGCGGTAGGAGTGCAAGTGATGCAACCGCAAGGCGCACACAAGTAAATAGGCTCGGGGGGAGGGAGGAGCAGCAGTGAGGCTACGTAATACACATTGATGGCGCTCATTTGCTACAAGCAGTACATG
The DNA here is from genome assembly GCA_963921515.1 of Calotriton arnoldi. Lineage (NCBI taxonomy): Eukaryota > Metazoa > Chordata > Amphibia > Caudata > Salamandridae > Calotriton > Calotriton arnoldi. Next base: position 244,325 of record CAWUFW010017359.1, read on the forward strand.
TCAAACAGGAATCACTATGACACACATATCACACGCCAATCAACTAGTGAGCCTGCACTGTCACAGGTGATCAAGGATATGCACTCTGCCCTTGGATGATGACACCCCTCCGAGCCCCGAACACACAGGCCCAGAGGCAGTACAATTGGGCCCACAAACACACCAGGGGCATCGTGGATCGCACATTTGGCGTGTTGAAGTCACGTTTCAGGTTCCTGGACATCACAGGTGGGAGGCTCCTGTACAGCCCAGACATCGCGTGCAAGATGATCATTGCATGTTGTGTGTTGCACAACATATGTGTACGCACCAATGCCCCATGGTTACAAGTGCCAGATGCACCGGACGATGATGAGGAAGATGAGGCAGGTGGACCACACCCCACTGCAGCTGCAGCAGGAATAGCCCGTAGGAACAACATCATTGACAATTTCTTCACTAGAGGACGTAACATTGTGACAGTCCTTAGCAATAATGAGACAGTACAAAATGACCACAGGCACAGCATGTGCAAATAAATTCATTTCAACACACATTCCCTGAGTTTCTGTATGTGTGCTCCAGTGTGGCACGGGGATCAGGGACATGATCCAGAGTCATTGTGGGTGTGCACTGTGCTGTACTTAATTGTGCATGTGTGCCATTGTGCCCATCTCCCCCCGTCCACCCAGCCCCTGGTCGGTACTCACCCTGTTGATGTTGTGTCAGGTCATGTTGAGCAGTGTCCCGATCCCCAACTCCTGGCACCGTATCCCGACTGATGACTGTGGCCACCATTTTCTCAATGTCATCCAGCTCCTGGTGTGCCGCTGGCCCCCCACCTCCAATCTGCGTTGCTGCTTTCATGTTGGCATCGAGTTTCTTCTTGGTTTTGCCCTTCACATCATTCCAGCGCCTTTTGACCTCTTCCATTGTCCTCCTCGGCACTCCGACTGCATTCACGTTGATCACGATGTACTGCCATATTTCCGTTTGTGTTGCCCATGACACAGTGGAGGTGACGAACAGTTGTTGGTAGTGTTCTGTCGCCTCCGTGACGATGATCCGGTTTTCCTGCGGACTGAACCCCGTCTTCCTCTTCCTCTTCTCCTTGCCCTTCCCCGGGGTTCCTGGCTGGTCGTCTGTGGGGCTTGTGGGGTTCGCGTTGTCCTCTGCACTCGGTTCGGGTGCATCCATGGTGCTACGCAGTTACATTTTTTTATCTTTTTTTTCTCTCTGCTTTTATAGTGCATTTTCCCGCATGTCGCGTGGAAATCGCAGGCCTATCGTTGGTTATCGCTGATTTTTGTTTCGCTAGTTGGGACATCGCAACTTTTTGGGCGTTTGTGATTCGCATTTTTTCGGCGTCGCGTTAATTTTAATGCGGGCATTTGTTGCGTTATCGTGAGACTATCGCATGTTGCCGCCGGGTTGAGAATACTGCATTAACACGGTGTTATTTTCCCGCGATAGAATGAAATGTGAGAAGTTGCGTTAAGCGAATTTGGCGATAGTTAACACACGTTCTTGAGAATATACCCCATAGTTTTTGTAAGTTGAATACCTTTTATCCATTAAAAATAATTCCATAAAAATACCAAAACATATAGTAAAAAAATGTGTAAATGTAGTGGTCTCTATGTTCTACCTATTTAAGTAGTTAACAAGATTATTGCCACTTATCAACGTATTGAGGTATAAAAGTTTCTAAATCTCCTTAACAATATTGTATTGTTTTTAATTTTTTTTTCAATCCAGATTCTTTGACGTACAAAAATCATAAATTTCAAAATATAGCATTAACAGAGGGATCCACAATATAAAACATTATTGTATTTCTTAACTGTATTAATTTTATTTATATGTTGATTCTATTATATTATATATATTGATCAATTTTTAGCACATTTTCTTTTCCTTATTGTTCTTTTTTTTTCTTTATCGTTCTCCTTTTCTCTGCTATCTTTCTCATTTTACACGATTCCAATCGATATTTTCCTATATTTTCATCAAAGGTACGTGATGGATAGCTAAAATTTGAATTTTGCAAAGTAAATAGCTTGATTTTTGGGCTGCAGTGAAAAGGAAATGCTGAATATAAAATATAAACTGACGACAATGTAATTCACCAGCCGCACTGTTCGCTGAGGTCTATCAAGTAAAACACTTGTTATAACATGGAAAAAAATCTATTCTTGCCTTGGTTCAGTGCATGAGAAAACAGGTACTAAATATGACGACATCTAGGGTTTTTATTTACCCAGCAGCAGCATTCCCAAACAGAAGTGATCCAATGCACGATGAGTGTCTGGGAAATGTATTTTATCATTTCAGGCACAGTCTTACAGCTTTGGATTTGTTGTAAATTTGTATCAAAACTACCCTGTAATGCATAAAAGCTCCTGACATTCTTCTCTCATAATAAAGCTCTGGCCAGCCACAATGGAGCAACCAGTATACGACAAAGCAACACACTATTACATTGAGAGTATGGCATCCATTATGTAAGCTAGGATAGGAAACTGGGTCATTCACTTTCTCCAAGAAGAATGTTGCCACTTCTCAAGGAGAGCATCTAAACCTCCAATATCCCTAATCCACCCATCTGAAATGTCTGTCTTTCTTGAATCATTGATAAGCGTGGCATTAGCTCAAGTGTCTTCCATGGTAATTAAAAAAGCATCCAAGAAATGGAACTACCCAGGGCTCCCTATTAGATTCCATGCTTAATGAAGCAACCTAAGCTTGCAAGCATGTGGCTGGAGGAAACACATGTTGGAAGATGCATCTACGTATTCCATTTGACATCTGAGTGGTAAATGCCTTTCTGCTCAGTGACGTACGCCGGATGCACTGACAGTGATGTCACTGTCATCGATTGGCTTCGCATTGGGTGCCAAGTCCCCTTGTTGCATTCCAGAAATGTAATTAAGTTATTGGTAAAAATCTGACATTGTCCGGGAATGCACGTGCATGGTCAAGGAGGGGGTGTCAGCTCCATCCCTCTTCAGCAATATCAATGCTAAATACAAAGGTCTCATAACAAATTAGCAAATAATGCTAGTTTCCAAACCTGTTTAAGAAGCTAGATACGTTCTATAGACACCAATTAGCTGCGAACATTAATCAAGCAGTTCAGTTTGTTTCCTAGCATAATCGCCCCGAGCTAATGCATCTGCAGCTGTTGGTTGGAAAACATTAAATCAATATTATTCGAAGTAATTACAAACTTGAAAAAGTCCCTGGCCCACACCACCATTTGTGACATTTATGGTTGCAAGGAAAATATATATATATATATATATATATTCACTGAAAAAACCATAGGTTTTAGGGACAGTTATAGTTAGTTGGACATTTCACTTGTACAAAACCATAGAAATTCCCCGTTATAGTTAGTTCAGCTAACTATAACTCGCACTCTCACAATGCACTGCTGATGACGTCACATATTACATCACTCATGACATGGTCAGTGACATCACTGATGACATCACTGATGACATCTCAAATGACATCACTGATGACATCACTGATGACATCATCCAGTGACTGTGTGTTTCTGTAAAGTTTAAATATGTTTAATATATATAGGGAAAGGCGTATTGAAGAATGAGTGGGTGTATAAGTGTCTGAATGGATGATTTAGTACGTGAGTGACTGACTCTACAAGTGAGTGATTAAATGTATCTTACTGAATGCATGGGTTAGTGACTAAACTGTGTGAATGTCTGTATCCGTCTGTCTGTTGGTTTGTAAGCGGCTGCATGGCTTTCTGAATAGCTACATGAGTGTCTACATGGGTTATTGATTGATTGTCTGAGTATCTGTATGGGTGCCTGAGTGTTTGTGTGGGTGGGGTGTGTGTGACTCTGTGCATAGATGTGTGAGTTGGTGATTCACTGGGTGCATGGTTTCAAGAGTGCATCTGTGATGGACTGTATGGGTGGGTGAGTGTGTGTATGGGTGTGTTAGTGATTGAATGTATATCTCAGTGGTACATGTGTGAGTAACTACATATGTGAAAGGCAGTATATATGTGTGTTGGAGTATATAAATGGCTATAAGTGAGAGTGTGTGATTGTGAGAGTGGCTGTATGGATGAGTGTGTACTTGTATCAGTGATTGTATAAGAGCGTAAGAATGTGCTAGTATTTGTATGAGTAAGTGAGCTGGTGTGTGTATAACTGTATAGGTGAGTAAATGGGTGTGTGATTAAGTTTTTGCATGACTGACTAGGTGTGTGAGGATCTCTATGGATGAGTGGCGGTGTGTGAGTGTTTATATAGGTGTATCAGTGCATATGATAGTCCTGTACTGAGTGACTGAGTATGAGTGACTGTACGGGTGAGTGAGTGGATGTGTGTGTAGACCTAAGAATCAGTGAGTGGGTATGTAGTTTTTGGTGTTGGAGTGTCTATGGTTTTGAGAATGGCAGTCTGTAATTTAGAGTGGGTGTATCAAAAGTTATATCAGGGTGTGAGAAGATGCATGAAATTATCACATGGATGATGTCATCAGTGATGTCATTTGAGATGTCATCAGTGATGTCATCAGTGATGTCACTGACCATGTCATGAGTGATGTAATATGTGACATCATCAGCAGTGCATTGTGGGCGCGAGTTATAGTTAGCTGAACTAACTATAACGGGGAATTTCTATGGTTTTGTACGAGTGAAATGTCCAACTAACTATAACTGTCCCTAAAACCTATGGTTTTTTCAGTGAATTTCAAAGGTTTTTTAAATGCTAATTTCTAACTATAACGTGTCTGAAACCTATGGTTTTTCAGTGAATTTCAAAGGTTTTTAAATGCTAATTTCTAACTATAACGTGCCTGAAACCTATGATTTTTTAAGTGAATTTCAAAGGTTTTTAAATGCTAGTTTCTAACTATGCCTACAGAGATAGGACATGTGAAGAAAGAAGAAAAAACGCACAGAAAGAAGCAAAAGATGTGCAGAAAGAACCAACAGAGGAGCAGAAAGAGGCCTTGTTGCAAAATCATCCTGTGCCCACAACTTTTTCAGACGGGTACTGATGGTAACTGACTCGGACTAACCAGAGCCAGTGCTATGGTAAAAGACACTTAGAATACAGTGAAAACACCTACATACACTAGGGAACACTATGCGTTGGGGTACCCCTGTGATTAGCATGACCTCCTCTGCAAGTCCCTAGTACATAATAGGGCAGGGGATTAAAACTACCTCTTAAAACGCGCTACAGGGCGCGTTTGCACAGTGGTGAAGGGAGGGGGCCTGAGGTGACATGTGTGCAAACGCACCCCGTGGCGCGTTTAAGTTGCGGGATTAAGTCCCCTTGAATTCTGAGGGTCCCTGGGGCCCAACTAGCCCCCAGGTACCTACAGTTAGGACCACAGAGCTGAGTTGCAGAGAGGCGTTCCGAGGCCCACGCACCTTTTTCACCTCTCTGCAACGCAACTCTGTTGTGCTTACTGAAGGTACCTGGTGGGCTAGTTGGCCCCCAGGGTCCCTCAGGATTCAAAGGGAATTAATTCCCCAACTTAAAACGCACCACAGGGCGTGTTTGCGCACATGTCACCTGAGGCCCCACCCCCTCCCTTCACTACTGTGCAAACTTGCCCCGTGGTGCGTTTTAAGTTGGGGGATTAGGTCACCTTGAATCCTGAGGGTCCCTGGGGCCCAACTAGCCCACTAGGTACTTCCAGTAAGCACCACAGGCCTGCGTTGCAACGCCTGTAACAAATTGTGCAGTTGTGTTTAGGTAGTGAAGAGGGTCGTGCTGGGGGTAGTGTTTTAGGGTTTAGGGTAGTGCATTGGTGTTTGTGTAGTGTAGGGGGTCATGCTGGGGGTAGATTTAGGGTTTAGGGTAGTGCAGTGGTGTTTGGGTAGTGTAGGGAGTCATGCTGGGGGGGGTGTTTTAGGTTTTAGGGTAGTGCAGTGGTGTTTGGGTAGTGTAGGGGGTCGTGCTGGGGGTAGTGTTTTAGGGTTTAGGGTAGTGCAGTGGTGTTTGGGTAGTGTAGGGGGTCGTGCTGGGGTAGTGATTTAGGGTAGTGCAGTGGTGTTTGGGTAGTGAAGGGGTACTGCTAGGGGTAGTGTTTTAGGGTTTAGGGTAGTGCAGTGGTGTTTGGGTAGTATAGGGGTACTGCTGGGGGTAGTTTTTAGGGTTTAGGGTAGTGCAGTGGTGTTTGGGTAGTATAGTGGTTCGTGCTGGGGTAGTTTTTGGGTTTAGGGTAGTGCAGTGGTGTTTGTGTAGTGTAGGGGTAGTGTTTTAGGGTTTAGGGTAGTGCAGTGGTGTTTGTGTAGTGTAGGAGGTCGTGTTTTAGGGTTTAGGGTAGTGCAGTGGTCTTTGGGTAGTGTAGGGAGTCGTGCGTGGGGTAGTGTTTTAGGGTTTAGGGTAGTGTAGGTGGTCATGCGGGGGGTAGTGTTTTAGGGATTAGGGTAGTGCATTGGTGTTTGGGTAGTGTAGGGGGTCATGCGGGGGTAGTGTTTTAGGGTTTAGGGCAGTGCAGTGGTGTTTGGGTAGTGTAGGGGTCGTGCTGGGGGTCGTGTTTTAGGGTTTAGGGCAGTGCAGTGGTGTTCGGGTAGTGTAGGGGGTCGTGCTGGGGGAGTGTTTTAGGGTTTAGGGCAGTGAAGTGGTGTTCGGGTAGTGTAGGGGTCGTGCTGGGGGAGTGTTTGAGGGTTTAGGGCAGTGCAGTGGTGTTCGGGTAGTGTAGGGGGTTGTGCTGGGGGTAGTATTTTAGGGTTTAGGTTAGTGCAGTGGTGTTCAGGTAGTGTAGGGGGGCGTGCTGGGGGTAGTGTTCTAGGGTTTAGGGCAGTGCAGTGGTGTTTGGGCAGTGTATGGGGTAATGCTGGGGGTGGTGTTTTAGGGTTTAGGGCAGTGCAGTGGTGTTCGGGCAGTGTAGGGAGTCGTGCTGGGGGTGGTGTTTCAGGGTTTAGGGCAGTGCAGTGGTGTTCGGGCAGTGTAGGGGTGTTGTTTCAGGGTTTAGGGCAGTGCAGTGGTGTTCGGGCAGTGTAGGGGTCATGCAGGGGGTGGTGTTTCAGGGTTTAGGGCAGTGGTGTTTGGGCAGTGTAGGGGTCATGCTGGGGGTGGTGTTTCAGGGTTTGGGGCAGTGCAGTGGTGTTCGAGCAGTAAAGGGGGTCGTGCTGGGGGTGGTGTTTCAGGGTTTAGGGCAGTGCAGTGGTGTTCGGGCAGTGTAGGGGGCGGTGCAGGGGTGGTGTTTCAGGGTTTAGGGCAGTGCAGTGGTGTTCGGGCAGTGTAGGGGGTGCTGCAGGGGTGGTGTTTCAGGGTTTAGGGCAGTGCAGTGGTGTTCGGGCAGTGTAGGGGGTCATGCAGGGGGTGGTGTTTCAGGGTTTAGGGCAGTGCAGTGGTGTTTGGGCAGTGTAGGGGGTCGTGCTGGGGCTGGTGTTTCAGGGTTTAGGGCAGTACAGTGGTGTTCGGGCAGTGTAGGGGGTCGTGCTGGGGCTGGTGTTTCAGGGTTTAGGGCAGTGCAGTGGTGTTCGGGCAGTGTAGGGCGTCGTGCTGGGGCTGGTGTTTCAGGGTTTAGGGCAGTGGTGTTCGGGCAGTGTAGGGGGTCTTGCTGGGGGTGATGTTTCAGGGTTTAGGGCAGTGCAGTGGTGTTCGGGCAGTGTAGGGGGTCTTGCTGGGGGAGTGTTTCGGGGTTTAGGGCAGTGCAGTGGTGTTCGTGCAGTGTAGGGGGTCGTGCTGGGGGTGGTGTTTCAGGGTTTAGGGTGGTGCAGTAGTGTTCGGGCAGTGTAGGGATCGTGCAGGGGTGGTGTTTCAGGGTTTAGGGCAGTGCAGTGGTGTTCGGGCAGTGTAGGGGGTCGTGCTGGGGGTGGTGTTTCAGGGTTTAGGGCAGTGCAGTGGTGTTCGGGCAGTGTAGGGGGTCGTGCAGGGGTGGTGTTTCAGGGTTTAGGGCAGTGCAGTGGTGTTCGGGCAGTGTAGGGGTCGTGCTGGGGCTGGTGTTTCAGGGTTTAGGGCAGTGCAGTGGTGTTCGGGCAGTGTAGGGGGTCTTGCTGGGGGTGGTGTTTCAGGGTTTAGGGCAGTGGTGTTCGGGCAGTGTAGGGGGTCTTGCTGGGGGTGATGTTTCAGGGTTTAGGGCAGTGCAGTGGTGTTCGGGCAGTGTAGGGGGTCTTGCTGGGGGTAGTGTTTCAGGGTTTAGGGCAGTGCAGTGGTGTTCGTGCAGTGTAGGGGGTCGTGCTGGGGATGGTGTTTCAGGGTTTAGGGCAGTGCAGTAGTGTTCGGGCAGTGTAGGGGTCGTGCAGGGGTGGTGTTTCAGGGTTTAGGGCAGTGCAGTGGTGTTCGGGCAGTGTAGGGGGTCATGCTGGGGGTGGCGTTTCAGGGTTTAGGGCAGTGCAGTGGTGTACGGGCAGTGTAGGAGGTCTTGCTGGGGGTGGTGTTTCAGGGTTTAGGGCAGTGGTGTTCGGGCAGTGTAGGGGGTCTTGCTGGGGGTCATGTTTCAGGGTTTAGGGCAGTGCAGTGGTGTTCGGGCAGTGTAGGGGGTCTTGCTGGGGGTAGTATTTCGGGGTTTAGGGCAGTGCAGTGGTGTTCGTGCAGTGTAGGGGGTCATGCTGGGGGTGGTGTTTCAGGGTTTAGGGCAGTGCAGTAGTGTTCGGGCAGTGTAGGGGATCGTGCAGGGGTGGTGTTTCAGGGTTTAGGGCAGTGCAGTGGTGTTCGGGCAGTGTAGGGGGTCGTGCTGGGGCTGGTGTTTGAGGGTTTAGGGTAGTGCAGTGGTGCTTGTGTAGTATAGGGGGTTGTGCTGGGAATGTTGTTCATTTCTATGGCAAAATGAACCCCCTCATTTTGTTCCTTTTTAAATTAAATGTTTTAAGTGTTACCAGTTTATTCCAATCAAGATGGCTTCAGGTGTGCCATAATTTTGTCATAAGTAAGACTGTTAGCTCTCTAGTTGTTCTTTAGAACACTCTGGGAAGCTGCAGTAGAACACAAAGGCTTCAATTGACAGGCTGCTCCTGTTGAAATATAACAGGAAGATATTTGAGATCACACTTGAAACATGTCCTAATTTTTCTTTCTACAGCACTAACCATAATTTCTATGACAAAATGAACCCCATCATTTTGTTCCTTTTTAAATTAAATGTTTTAAGAGTTACCAGTTTATTCCAATCAAGATGGCTTCAGGTGTGCCATACTTTTGTCATAAGTAAGGCTGTTAGCATTCTAGTTGTTCTTTAGAACACTCTGGGAAGCTGCAGTCGAACACAAAGGCGACAACTGACAGGCTGCTCCTGTTGAAATATAACAGGAAGATATTTGAGATCACACTTGAAACATGTCCTAATTTTTCTTTCTACAGCACTAACCATAATTTCTATGACAAAATGAACCCCATCATTTTGTTCCTTTTTAAATTAAATGTTTTAAGTGTTACCAGTTTATTCCAATCAAGATGGCTTCAGGTGTGCCATACGTTTGTCATAAGTAAGGCTGTTAGTGCTCTAGTTGTTCTTTGGAACACTCTGGGAAGCTGCAGTAGAACACAAAGGAATCAACTGGCAGGCTGCTCCTGTTGAAATATAACAGGAAGATAGTTGAGATCTCACTTAAAAGATGTCCTAATTTTTCTTTCTACAGCACTAACCATAATTTCAATGACAAAATGAACCCCTTCATTTTGTTCCTTTTTAAATTAAATGTTTTAAGTGTTACCAGTTTATTCCAATCAAGATGGCTTCAGGTGTGCCATACTTTTGTCATAAGTAAGGCTGTTAGCACTCTAGTTGTTCTTTAGAACACTCTGGGAAGCTGCAGTAGAACACAAAGGAATCAACTGACAGTCTCTGCCATTGTTGGATGTACATGTTTTACTGAGAATGTCAGACTTCATTCTCACATGACTGAGAAAGATAATGTGAATTTACAGAAAATATGCTCTCATTTTAGCTTCTCGAGCACCTTCCAAAACTGTATGGGACAAGCATGTGAAAATAGTTTTCTCTCAAACATGATTCATGATATCCCAGCAGAAGTTTTTCACAGGGTAAAATCACCTTAGAACACACCACAATTCCTGAAATTAGTATGGTACCATCAACAAATGAATTCTAATGTAACTAAAATCTGTTATCACCCTTTATAGTTCTCCTTTTGGTAACCCTCAAAATCTTCGATTCACTACAATGCATTTCAATGGGGTACTATTATTTATATTGGTCCCAAGATGGCTGCCAGCAATTCCAGGATGAAGTGCTGACAGCCAATCAGATCTCACGATGACATGTGTGGTTAGGCTCCGCCCAGATATATATGTGTTTTTACTTTTGATTTTCTCAGCAACTACTGAACAGATTTATACCATTTAACAAAAAGGGTTCTTTCTGAACCAAGAACTACCTCTTTGCCAAATTTGGTGTAATTCCGTTCAGCAGTTCGGGCTGTAGCCTTGCATAAAGTTTCCTATGGGAAATTGATTTTTGACTCTTATTTTTTAACTTCTCTGCAACTACTGAACGGATTTACACCATTTGACAAAAAGGGTTCTTTCTGAACCAAGAACTACCTCTTTGCCAAATTTGGTATAATTCCGTTCAGCAGTTCGGGCTGTAGCCGTGTCTAAAGTTTCCTATGGGAAAATGAATGGGAAAACACGTTTTGGGACCCCCCTTTTTCTCGGCCCCCGCTTGACTGAATCACCCCGAGACTTTCAGGGTAGGAGCGGACCGGAGCGGGCCATAAAGTTTGAAAATTTCGCGAAGATTCGTCAACCGACGCAAGAGTTATTTCAAATAGAATGTCGCCGATTTCCTATGGAAAATAGGTCCTAACTATAACTATCTACTGGCGACCGCCAGTAGATAATATGTGTGGATATCTATCCCATCATGGCAATTGAGTGTGTATGATTCCAGGTCTCCTCCTACTAATGGCATGATCAGAAAAATTAATTACATTCTATGGCTGAAAAATATGTGGAATTTATGATTCAGCTCTGAGACCAGTGATTAATACACATGTGAAAGATAGCTTCTGATCCCTCATCATGACTGATTAAAGAGAGAGCATTTTCCAGAATCAATAAAAGCACATACAATATGCAAGACAATGACCATCTGGGGTGGTTGTTGAAGAGGTCATATCCTTTAAAAAGGTCAGTCAGGGATTGCTGGGTTTTGAACCAATTCTTGTTATGAAAGGATCTCACATAGTTATTCCTGGGACCCAAAGGGTTACAAATATTGATTTAGTTCATGGTACATAGTGAAGAGTCAAACCTACAACTAAGAAACCTCTACTAGCAGACAGACTCTCTAAATCAATCTTAGCAGTTTTTAGCAGACACTAATAGGGTCTTCTTTGCGCACCCTTTCCCACAGTGATAAAGACAAGAGGATGGACCTTCATTCATTTCCAAGAATGAATGAAATTCCTAAAATACATTGCCACTTAACACTGGCGAATAACACTTCTGTAGACCCATGACAAGGGCATGGTTGATAACTTCATGGCTATAAAGTTAATGTTCATGCAACAGGTGATATTCAGTCACATCTGCTTGCCAGCTATATTGTGCTAAATACTCTAATACTACTGATATACAAATTTCAGCTTGACTGGTTATAGCCAGTTGGTTCTGATATTTTGGACTTTTGCACCATGTTGCATCATCGATGCTTGTAGTAATTGACTATTATCGTGATGGAATTGCAGATTTTTCAGAGTTTAAATATCATAAAACATTTTAAAAAAACATCTTTCCATTTCCAGATGACTACTAAAATAAAGACACTTCCTAGGTTTGATTTTCTTAACATCTTGATCTGTCCGAGGATATTAATATCAAGTAGTTTTTACATTCTTGTTGTTGAAAAATAAATGTTAATGTTGAATGAAGATTTCAGGACCAGGATGCCTGAACAGCCACATACACTTTCACCAACCTACCAGACACCTAGAATAACTCTCACTCGCACACATGCCCAGCATCTGCAAAAGCAAATCTGGAGGTCACTCATTCTCCCACATCACACCCAAGAAAAGGAACAACCTCTCTCAACACACTCCTCACTTATTGAGTTCCGCAAAAAGCTGAAGACCTGGCTCATCATATAAGCACCTTGGGACCACATACCTACACACCTTGCCCTAGCACCTGGATACCCTCTTGAGTGATTAGTGCGACCACATCAAATCAACATAACAGCGCATTAGGAATTTTAAGGAGCACCATTAATCTGTAATGGAAAAGGTTTGTTTTACCCATATAGTAAAATTATCGCACCACTTGAATGTATTTGCTGGCTTTCAAAAAGATACTACATTCTTCAAAGTAGGAAAAAAATGAATTTGATGCAGCATGATTCTTCAAGATAGTAATAATTTCCCTGCAAACACAATTTTTGAAGTTGTATAATTCCATGGCTTTAAAAGACATAAATTGTATTAGCTTGAGAAACATTGGGCCCCCAATAGACTGAGAAAAAATTATCACTTTGGGCATCAGCTGTTCTCTGCTGACTCTGGCCTCTGTGGTAGCACTGCTCTGATCTCTCTTATGATAAAAGAAATAAAAATTGTTTTTTAGGCTTCACAGAGCAATCCTGATGGTATTGATAGTACTGTACTGCAGGAACTATTTTAATGCCATTGGCATGAGGTCAACTTAGTCAAAATGTGAAAGATATCTGGCCATGAAGGTTGTCTACCTGTCCATGATTCAGTGAGGGATTTTGGAGATTTTAATGAAAAACTGTGACCGCTCCTGCATGAAGAGAAGACAGGCTTCCTTCTTGATCGTCTTGGTATAGTTGAAAAACACATGAATCATTTAAAAAAAGAAATATAACTAGTTTGGAGGTATTGCCCACATTATTGTGACTGCAAAAAACTGAAGAACAGAACATTGAATGTAAGTGGTTTTTTTGTTTGCATTGTAGCAATAATATTGATATTAAAAATATAGTGTCAGATGTACTACTTACTGGTCGCAAAATGCTGGTGTCAATTTGTGACCAGTATTTTTGCGACCAGTAAAGAGTTAAAAAAAACCCTATATACTAATAGGTCAGTTCCTACAGTTTTGAATCCTAGTGGGTAATAAATTAGGGAGGTCGCAAATAGTGACTCTCTATGATTGGAAGCCATCACAGGCATAGTGGCCTGCTGGGGTCAGTGGACAACCATGTCTGTGATAGTTTTTAAATAAAGAAAAAGTTTTTAAAAATGCAGCCCATAATCCTATAAGAAAACATGGTCGTGTTTAAAATAAAAGTGTATGTTTTTGTATATTTAAGAGTTGTCAGTTATCCACTGGACCCTGCCAACTCTTCAACAAACTTCGGGGCATATTTATGAGGGCTTTGCATCATGCTTGCACCACGCAACGTGGAAGATGCATAACACAATCCTCAAGGTCATATTTATGAAGCCATGCAAAGCCACTTTGTGTGGCTTTGAATGGCTTCAAAAATATGGAGTTGATAAAGCAGAAGAATTTAGCTTTAATTAAGTGCCATACTTTACACTAGACATTAACTTAAAAATGCTTAAATAGAATGAAATGTAGGGAAAATTGGCCTTTTCTTAAACATACAAAATTGACGTGTAGCATGATATTTGCAGTGAGAATTCATTTCTATTGTAATTACACTACTAGGCCAGACTAGGCCTTTTCCACTTTCTACCTTCAGTTAATTTTCTTCTTTAATAAATAAATGCTTTTAGGAATTGCTGACCTATGCAATATGATTTGATAAATTATTCACACTTGACTTGCTTAAACGTGTCATCTCTGTAGAATGTGCTGACTTAAAAATGTATTTCTCCTTTTCATATGCTAAATGTCCTATTCGTATTTATGTAGGGCCCTATTACGATGCCGGTTGGATGAGCATCCAACCAGCTCTGAATAAGTGGGTGTGTGAGTGGCTGTTTGGGTGAGTGAATGACTGTGTTAGTGGCTGCATTGGGGAGTGATTGGGTGTGTGAGAGGCTGTATGAGAGAGTGAGTAGGTGCATGAGTGATGTATGGGTGAGTGAGTGTCTGTATGGGTGAGTGAGTGGTTGTGTGAGTAACTGTATGGGTGAGTGACTGGGTCTGTTGGTGGCTGTGTGGGTGGGTGAGTGACTATGTGAGTGGCTTTATGGGTTGATGAATGACTGCATGAGTGGCTCTATGGGTGGGTCAGTGCATACAGGAGGGCCTGTATGGTTGGCTAAGTGGCTGGATGAATGATTGTATGGGTGAGTGACTGGGTGTGTAAGTGGATATATGGGTAAGTTAATGGCTGTTTGAGTGGGTATATAGGCAAATGAGTGGGTGTGTGAGTGCCTGTATTGCACAGTAAGTGTCTGTGTGGCTGGCTGTATAGGTGAGTGAGTGGGTATGTGAGTGCTTGAATGGATGTGAATGGGTATGTAAGTGGTTGTGTGGGTGAGTGGATGGGTGTCTGAGTACCTGTATGGGTGAGTGAGTAGCTCTGTTAGATGCTATATGGGTGAGTGAGTGAGTTTGTTTATGTCTCTATGGATGCGTGAGTGGGTGTGTTATTTGTTGTATGGGTTTGTGAATGGATATGTAAGTGGGTGTGTGGGTGTGTGAGTGGGTGTATGAGGTTCTATGGGGGTGTGAGTGGGTCTGTGACTGGTTCTGTGGATGATGTCATCAGTGACATAATTTGAGATGTCATCAGTGATATCACTGACCATGTCGTGAGCGATATAATATGTGAGGTCATACGCAGTTCATTGCTGTGGGGTAAGATATAGTTAGCTCAGGAAGCTATAACTGCTGAATTATATTGGTTTTATACAAGATCTGAGCCTAACTATAACATCCCTGTGACCTTTTTTCCAGCGAATTTCTAAGGTTTTTAAAATTCTATTTCCTAACTGTAACATCCCTGTAACCTGTGTTTTTTTAGTGAATTTCTAGGGTTTTTAATGTTATTTCCTGAGTGTCTCAGTAGGTCTGTGAGTGGTTGTGAGACTCTCTGAGTGGGTCTGTCAGTGGGTGCGTGAGTGTCTGAGGTACTTTGGCAGTTGCTGCATAAGTGTCTCACTGGGTGTGTGAGTGGATGCATGAGTCATTGAGTGGGTCTGTGAGTGGATATGTGAGTCTGAGTGCATCTGTGAGAGGGTGCTTGAGTGTGTGAGTCAGTGTAGGAGTGAGTACAAACATATCTGAATGGGTCTGTAAGTGGGTGTGTGAGTCTCTGAGTGAGTCAGTGAGTGGATGTGTATCAGTGAATGGGTCTGTGAGTGAGTGCATGAGTCTATGAGTGGGTCTGTGAGTGAGTGCATGAGTCTCTGAAAGGTCTGTGAGTGAGTGTGTGAGTATCTGAGTTGGTCTGTGAGTGGGTGTGTAAGTCTCTGAGTGGGTCTGGCAGTGCATGAGTGAGTCTGAGTGTATCTGTGAGAGGGTGTGAGTCTCTGGGTGGGTCTGTGAGTGGGTGCATGAAAGTCTAATTCGGTCAGTGAGTGGATGCGTGAGCGACTGAGAGGGTCTGAGTGGCTGCATGAGTTTCTGAGTGGGCATGCAAGTGGGTGTATGAGTGTCTCAGTGAGTCTGTGAGTGGGTGCATGAGTGTTTGATTGGCTCTGTGAGTGGGTGTGTGACTCTCTCAGTGGGTATGTGAGTGGATGCATGAGTCTCCTTGTGGGTCTGTGAGTGAGGGTATGAGTCTCTGAGTGGGTCTGTGGATGGGTGCAACAGTGTCTGAGTGGGTCTGTGACTGGGTGTGTGAGTGTCTGAGTGAGTCTGTGAGTTGCTGCATGAGTCTCTGAGTGGGTCTATGAGTGGGTTCATGAGTGTCTGAGTGGGCCCGTGAGCAGGTGTCTGAGTCCCTGAGTGGGTCTGTGACTGCGTGCATGAGTCTCTGAGTGGGTCTCTGAGTGGGCGCATGAGTCTCTGAGTAGGCCTGTGAGTGGGTGCATGAGTGTCTGAGTGGGTCACCAGCTGAGCTGTGAAGTGTGTGCTTTTTAAAGGGGTGTAACACAGGCTCCTGCACCAAAGAGTCTGCAAAGGCCTGTGATATGCTCCTAAGTATTCTCCACTGATACCTACCAGGATTCAATTCCATGGCTCTCTGGTTACAGACACAGACCTCTGTAGTGCATTAACTAATATAGATTTCATAAAGTACAATAGTGCATTTCTTACTTATTAACTTAACTTGCCTTTGTGTTACTTTTAACCTGTGTGTTATTTTATATGTATATACCTGAAGGTGAAAGATCGAAAAAAG
Source organism: Calotriton arnoldi (assembly GCA_963921515.1). Lineage (NCBI taxonomy): Eukaryota > Metazoa > Chordata > Amphibia > Caudata > Salamandridae > Calotriton > Calotriton arnoldi. The sequence goes on from CAWUFW010017359.1 coordinate 260,495, forward strand.
TTACAGTTTTTGTTTTGCCACGCCTTTGATCCGCCCTCATTGTGCACAGCATCGCAATTCCGTTACTTTTTTAATGCACTTTGACTTCTAGGAGGGGAATGTGTGGCATCCCTCCCCGGGCTGATTCGGCCCCGGGAATCCCATCCCTTGGGACGCGTCCTTCATTGAATGGGGAGCTGAGCGGCCACTTTCTGTAGCTCCCTGTGTGCAAGAGCAAAGGTTGCATCTCTTTCCCTGCCTGCTTGTCTGCAGGCAGGAAAAGAGATGAAACCTCCACTTCCAATGTTTAGGAGCACTTTGACACCTCCCATCAGCTGGAACCAGAGTGTTTGCTTTTGCCAAGCAAAAGCAAACAGCTTTGTTCTGGGGTGGGCCACCTGGGATCTGGCCCTGGGGGTCGTGGTATCCAGGGCCTGGTGGGGTCCGTGGGCCCCCCATTTAGTTATTTAGCCCCAGGGTAGTGGTGGTCCTCGGGGCTCATGGAGTCCAAGCCGCCTCTCAACAATATTTAATTATCCACCCGGGGAGGTGATGTTGGGGCTGATAGAGCCTCAGGAGGGGGGCTGAGTGCACACCCCTCCTTTTTTACAAATAAAGCTCTGGGGAGGTGCGGTTTCCCTTGGCTCCAAGAGCCTAAAGAGAAGGGCTCGTGCACCCCCTCCCTTTTATTCAAAATGTCCCCAGGCCCTGGCCCACCCGGGTACTCTATTCAAAACAAGTGTGGGAGCCTGCGGTTGTTTTTTTAAACTTTTTGTCACTAATTTGTGACTCAGTCATGTTTCCACTGCAAATTGTTTTTTTTTAAATGCTTTCTTTCCCTGGCGGGGTCCTTCTGCGACCCCATTAACAGAGCTAAGAGGTCAGGGTATTTATATCCTGCCTCCTTTTCTTTTTAAAAATTTTTGGGGGGGGACTCGGCTGAAACCGAGTCCCAAGATGGCTGCCAACATTTCCTGGTTAAAGTGTTGACAGCCAAACAGATTTGAGCACAGGGACTTTCTTTTCCTCAGAGGACATGCATCCCTATATATACAAATTTGCATTTCTTTTAATAAGTCAAAAACTACTGAACGGATTTACACCAAATAAAAAAAGGGATCTTTGTGGACCAAGAGCTACTTTTCTGCCAAATTCAGGCTGAAATTGTGTCTGAAATCTCTATTCAAATCAACATGGGATAAACACATTTTTCGACCCTCCTTTTTCTCAGCTCCTGCTTGACGTATCACCCTGAAACTTTCCATACACAACAAAATTCCCCAGTGCACTGTTCCAAGATTTGTCAAACTGCACCCATGATATAGGCAAGTCAAAAAAATGCTTTTCCTATGGAAACATGGTTCTAATATAACTACCTACTGGCAACCACCAGCAGGTTAGGCCATATTATTTTATTTGTGTTAATAAGTAATGGTAGGGTGACCGCGCGCCCCCCTCCTGGGCTAATTTTGGCGTGAGGGGGCCCCATCTCTGGAGGCCCAGCCTTAATTGTGGATGTTCTGGTCCCACCCAGGGCACCCACTGCCACTGATGGGGACCGCGGTGGGAGCCTGAAGTCCCTTGCTGTCCCTGTTGGCTCCCTGCCTCCTGCGGGAGTTTGGATTGCTTGTACACATAGGGATCTACTCACATGCAGGCCCCTGTGTGAAAAAGCAATTGTGCTCCGCTTTGAGCGAGTGAGCACAAAATGCTCTTGCTTGCTCAAAGTGGAGCACAGTTTTCTATGGCTTGGCCAGAGCGGTAAAGCTCCTGCTAAGCCATAGCAAACAGCTATATCCCGGGGTGGGCACCCCAAGACAGCAGGAGCTGGCCCTGAGGAGTGGCAGTCCCCAGGGCTACATATGGCTCCAGAAGGTGGGGTGCGGCCCTCCTCCTTTCTTCTAATTTGCCCTGGGGAGATGGTGGTCCCTGGGTTGGCCCCTGCATTCAATGAAACTTATGCCCCAGGTATGTGACTATCCTCGGGGCTGTTGGGGGTCCGTCCAGCCCCACTCATTACTTTTCATTAAAGCCTCGGGGAGGTGGCAGCCCCCAGGGCTGCGGAGGGGGTTCTGTGTGTGCCCCACACTATTTTAATATTAGTCCCTGGGGAGGTGGCGTTCCCCAGGGCTGGGTAGTCTGAGAGGCCCTCCCACTCAAAAAATATAAACAAGCCCGAGGGAGGAGGTGGCACCCAGGGCAGCGGGGGAGGCCATAAGGGCCTCTCCACATTTTTCAAAATTGAAGCCCTGGGGAGGTGGCAGTACCAGGGATATTATAATCCCTAGGAGAGGGGGCCCATGCGCCCACTCCTTTTCCAGTCCCCAGTGCCCCTGGGACTTGCACAGAAGACCACTTTTTTTAAAATCTCTGATGCTTTTTAGCCATGGCATGGTTTCTGGGAGACCCTTGCACCATGGCCAGGGGCTCAGGGTGTCCCTACCTTGGTCCTGTTTCTTTTTTGTAATCAATTTTTGTTGGACTCAGCTTCAAGATGAGCTGCAAACACTTCTTGGTTGAAGTGTTTGCAGTGCAAACACTTCTTGGTTGAAGTGTTGGCAGCAAATCAAATTTCAGTAGGATCCATGAGTCCACTGCAAGGACTCACGACCCCAGATATCTATATTCTTTAATCTTAAATATCTCTGAAACTACTGAACGGATTTATACCAAATTACAAAAAGCACACTTTCTAGACCAACATCTAGCTTTCTACCAAATTTGGTGTAATTCCATTCAGCGGTTCGAGCTGCAGTCATGTTAAAAAAAAAAAAAAATCCCCAAAGACATAACATGGGGAAAACACATTTTGGGACCCCCTTTTTTCTCAGCCCACGGCTTGATGAATCACCCTGAAACTTTCAATACAGCAGCTGAACCAAAATGGGGACTTTTTAAGAAACTTTTGTGAATATTCGTCAATCCAAAGTTATTTACAAAAGAAAAAACTTTTTCCTATGGAAACTTTTCTCCTAACTATAACTACCTACTGGCTATTGCATTGTTGGGGCGTGAGTTATAGTTAGCTCAGCTAAGAATAACTGCTGAATTTCACTGATTTTGTATGAGTGAAACATGAGCCTAACTATACCGTCCCTGTAACCTTTGTTTATTCAATGAATATTCATATATATATATTTATGAGCATCCCATATGGAGAATTGATGCGGATGCGTAGTACTTGCTCCAAAGACACAGATGCCAATGATACATTTCTGGAAAGCATGTAAAGACTAAAAACAAGAGGATACAGAGAAAGGGACTTAAAAATCAGTCTACACAAAATAAAAAAGGTAACACAAATGGAAACTTTAATCATACACAAAGAAAAACAAGCCTCTAAATCCGAAAAGCAAAGTGCTCCGAGATTGATCTTGACATATAGCACGGAAAGTACGAAAATTGTCAAGATACTTAAAAAATACTGGTATCTGATATCTCGGGATCCTGACATAGGCACCACTCTTGGTTTGGGACCATTGGTAACTTACAGAAAGACGAAATCCTTATAGGATCGACTGGTGCGTAGCCACTTGCAGGACAAACCAAAAAGGAATTGGCTAGAGGAACATCAACAAGGATTTACAAAATGGAATAACCGCAAGGCATGCAAAATTGGCATGAATGTCAAAAATATAACTGACAAAAATGGAAAAATCATCACAATCAAACACAAGATTGCATGTAACATAAAATTCGTAGTCTATGTAATTCTATGTTCATGTGGATTACAATATATCGGGAGCACCACCTGTATGTTAACCCGTTAAGTGCTTCTGTCAGCCAACGGCCGTCGCGAGCACTACCTCGGTAGTGCTGCGCACGTCCGTTGGCCGACGCGGCCCCGCCCGCTTAATAGAACGTTCCGCACTGGCGCGGAACGTTCTAAGCAGTTAACCGGTTAAAAAAGAGGATTCTGGAACATAAGAGCCATCAAAAATGAGGACATGAACTATGCCACAGCTAAACATATGGCTCAATACAAGAACAGTGATTGGCGGATGATGCAATTTTTTGGATTAGACACAATCCCACAAAGTGAACAAGAAGGAGACAGAATTAAAAAGCTATGAGAATTGGAGTCCCGGTACATCATAAGACTGAGAACTAAGACCCTGTTGGGTCTTAATAATGATGAAGAATTGTATATACACTTATGAGTTGCAAAGATGGATCACAAACTGTGTAGGAAAATCAAGAAAGAAGAAACCAAAAATGTGGATTTTACATTCAAGCTATGATCAATGATCTAATGGTACTATACCATATAAATTAAACAATGGTTGGTATAAATACAATGCAAAAGCAAAATTAATTGTGTAAATACAAAACAAACATACTGCAATTACCAAAACGAATGTACATATATCAAAGTTGACACTAGGGGGTCTATTAGGATGCCGGGCGGTGGCACCACCGCGGTGCTGGCGGTGCGGAAAAATGCATTTTTCCGCCCGCGAGCAGCGGGAATCACGTCCGCCATATTAGAATGGCCAAACATAGACCATTTCCTGTCCGCTGCCGTGCGACGTGGACCGCCATCAAAGTGCGCCCGCAAGCGGGGTTGGTGGGAGCCAATGGAGACACACCACCATGCGGAATGACGTCCACTCCGGTCCACAAATTAGGATGCTCCAAAAAACCAGTTGCACCGCAGCGGAGAAACCAGCCAATCCTACACGGCGGAAACTCGACAGCGGAGCGCGAAACCAGAGACCCGGCCCACAACGCCCGGACACGACCGCCATGGACCCAGCACTCCACGTTTTCCCGGTACTGTACCTGATACATCACCAGCAAATAATGGACCGTCGCGGACGCCGCCGCAGGTACGCAATTACACAACCCCACACACAGCCACAAAACACAAACCATGGACTGGCACAGGGTCCCTAACCACATCAGATACCCAGGTGGGGATAGGA
>CAWUFW010017360.1:0-188894 GCA_963921515.1 Calotriton arnoldi
TTGTCCAGGATAGCCCCGTGGGTGGTGTGCATAGTTTACAGAGCCTCCCAGTTGTTGGCATAAGTAAGCCTTCAGACCAAACAAGTGTAGCTTCAGAAATTGCGCTCTCCACCCCGCGGAGTAACTTGAAGGGGCCAAAGCTACCGGTTCCTCTGAGCAATCTAGTTGAGAGTTCTGATGGTTCATTAGCACCTGCAGTAACTGTATCTGCAACTGCATCTGCTGTCCACCCTGCAGTGAGCCTTTCCAATAGATACTCCGTTTTGGAAATACAAGACACTCAGGAAGCTCAGCAGAAGGCTACTAAAGTCATAAGTGCTACTGTCACCGAGAAATGTGTTGCTTCAGATTCTATGACTCACTCATTGGCAGATATACTAATTGCCATGAAGGACGAGATGACAAGTAGGTTTACTGTGTCAGAGACGAACCAGGCCGAGATGGCCAGTAGGTTTTCCGTGTCAGAAGCAAACCAGGCTTCCATTCAATCATCCTGCGAAGTGTTGGCTCAGAAACTGGAAGAAGTCACCATGAGGACAGATGCAATAGAGTCGGAGATTCCCAAACTTAAGGAAGCTATACATACGACTTCAGCGGATTTGGCAAAGCTATCGGCCCAAAACAAGGAACTAAAAGACGATCTTGAACGTCTGGAAAACCATTCTAGGAAAAATAACCTAAGGCTCCTAAATATTCCCGAAGCCCTTGAGGGGTCGGACATAAAGGGGTTTGTGATCTCTTTATTAAAGGGAACAGTTTTAAAGAACTCGCCTAGCATAGATCTTGTGCACGAGATTCAAAGGATGCACCATGATCCTTTTAAGAGGAACCCTGGCAGGCAAAGACCCAGGAAGATATTGGTTAACTTTCTGTCATATTCTGTCAAGGAGTTAATTTTATCTTCTGCTCTCAAGGAAGGCACCATAACATCCACTTCCACGGGTCAAAACCCCTTCTCCTTCTCTATAAGATCTGATATTTCACACATCACCGCAACAAGACAGTGGGAGTTGGGGAAGACGCTCGAGGAGTTAAATAGCTTGGGGGCCAAGGCTCAGTTGAGGTTTCCTGCGCTATTACGCGTAATGTGGAACAATCATATGCACCAGTTCCGCACGACTGAGGAGGTGGATGCCTTTATTGTTAAAATCAAAATGGAGATGGAGGGTAGAGAGGGAGGGCGTTGAAGTTATGGGGGCTCTTAGGCACCAAGTCCCTAGATTTAACCATTAGCACTTATGTATTTTTAGGAAACCCGAGGGAGTGGTGATCGAATAGGCTTAGCCTATTGGAAGGGAGGGTTCCTCATTGGGAATGGGGTCACAGGGTGTGGGGGGGGAGGGTGGGGTGCACTGGGTGGGGAGCAGTGGATAAAATAAAAAAATACACCTCGTCTCATCTGAATTTTAAGAAATGTTCGTCTAGCCGGCGCCAAGGGTCTGTAAGCTGATGGCAGGAACTTCCAAAAAGGATAGTAAGGTCAACTTTATTTCCTGGAATGTAAATGGATTAAGATGTCCACGTAGACAAAGGCTGATATTGAAATATTTAGAGCTTTCCCCAGCTCAGGTTTGTCTCTTACAAGAGACACATTTGAGTTTTGCAGAATGTCGCTTAATATTTTCTAGAATCCCTTGGATAAATTGTTATTGCTCCTCACAACAAACGATCAACAGTAGAGGTGTTGCAATCCTGATTAAGCAGGGGGCCTCTTGTGCTATTAAATCTGTACAGACTGACCAGACAGGGAGGTGGATAGTGGCACAGTTGGACTTTGGAGATTCAGAATTAGTTTGCGCCTCCTTTTATGGACCTAACGTTGATGATCCAACCTACATCTGCAAGCTGCAATCTAAATTAACTGTGGCAACTCCCCCCTTGCTCATAGGAGGAGATTTTAATGTCCTCCTTGATCCATTATAAGATAGGTCAAATTAGAGTCATTATATAGGGGCCCCCCGAACTCGTCGAGCTATGAAAAATCTGTTGCATGACCTGGATCTGGTGGACGTCTGGAGGGCAAAGAGGGGAGACCTTCAGGGGTTCACGTTTTATAGCAAATAATATTGTCACTCATCCAGGATTGATTATATTTTAACTAATAGGTATGTCCTGGATAGTTTGACGGGGATCTCAGTATTACCAAGTCATCTTTCGGACCACGCTCCAGTGTTATTTTCATATCTTAGGAAGAGCAATATGTTACAAACTAGATGGACGCTTAATAAAACAATGCTGTTAGACCCCAAAATTATCCAGGCCATTAAATCATCCTCTCTAGAATATTTCCTATTAAATATCGGTTCTACGACCATGGATTTTGTCTGGGACGCCTTTAAGGCCAACCTAAGGGGTAGGCTGCATGGCCTTATATGCTCCAAGAATCGGGCTGAGGCCCAGGAGCTACACGTCATTGAGGGAAGAATCCTGCAATTAGAAGCTGAGAGGAATCGACTCAGCCATGGGAGCCCAGGAAGGTTGGCACAAGTCCAGGGAGATCTGGAGGGGGCTAGGCAGGAGTACAGGGGTAAACTGGACCAGAAGTGTAGGGCACAATGGCTCATTAAGAGCATGCAAAACTTTGAGTATGGGGAGAAGGCCAGCGCTTTACTGGCCTGGAAAGCTAGAGTTGACCGTTCAAAAAATAATATCAATGAACTGATAATAAATAACAATGGGGAAAAATCAAGCAGTGTAGAGGACATGCAAACCTGCCTCCTCTCTCTCTTTTCGGATCTCAATAAAGAGAACTTGGCCCCCTCCCTAGACCCAATACAAACTTGGTTAAGGGGTAAATCTTTGTCAACTCTAACTGAAGCTAGCCGCGACCTCCTTGATGCCCCCATTACCCCAGAAGAGATTAAAAATCAAATAAAGAAATCCAAAAATAATAAAGCATCAGGAATAGATGCACTTCCGAACGAAGTTTACAAACTCCTGTCAGATGAATTGACCCCGGTACTGGGTACCTTGTTTAATTCAGTATATAGTCCAACAGGCGAGGTCCCCAGATCCTGGAAGGAAGCAACTATTGTACTGATATTAAAGCCAGGAAAGGACCCACTAAAAGCTGATTCCTTTCGTCCGATCTCCCTGCTGAACGCCGATTATAAGATCTTTATGGGTATTCTGGCGGGGAGATTGGCCAAATTGGTCCCTAACCAGGTTAACATCGATCAGAAGGGCTTTGTAACAGGGAGATATATCCAGGAGCAGACACAATTGCTGATAGGCAACATTGACTTGGCCGTGGTAAGATCAGACCTCTTGGCAGTAGTTGCCTTGGATGCGGCAAGGCATTTGATAGGGTCTGTTGGGTGTATCTCTGGGAGGTACTAGGGGCAATGGGCTTCGGCCCCATTTTTATTCAAACACTGAGAAAATTTTATCAGGGTGCCTCTGCAAAGATTCTCCTGAATGGTATGCTGACTTCCAGTTTTAATATCCAGAGGGGAACTAGACAGGGTTGTCCTATTTCCCCTCTGTTGTTTAATATCTACATAGAGCCATTAGCGCAAGCCATTAGACTGGATGATTCAATTTATCCCTTCAAATCCAAACTCTATCAATGTAAGCTAGCCCTGTACGCAGATTATATAATTCTATACACTAGTAATCCGCGGGCGGCTATTCCACGGATCGAAGCCCTTCTGGAAGAATTTGGCTCTATTTCGGGTTTACTTAGCCAATTCTTCCAAAACGGAAGTGATGTGTTGGAACATTGATCAATGGGAGGGTACTACTAATAAAGAGCTAAAATACCTGGGTATTTATATTGTTAAAGAACTGGATAAAATTCCCCAGATCAATTTGAATAAAACCACCAAGGAAATTGATCGCCTCTTTGCTAGATGGAGGAATCTTCCCCTGACAATTTACGGGAAGGTTAACCTGGTGAAGATGGTTATTCTCCCCAAGCTGACCTATTTGTTTAATGCAGTCCCCTTGGTCTTTCCCAGTATGAGTATCTGCAAGATTCAAAGTAAGATCAGGAGCTTTATTTGGGGAGACAAAGGAGTAAGGCTGTCTTGGAAGAAGCTGAGGCGTAGGCTTACCAAAGGGGGTTGGCTCTCCCAGACATCAGATGGTACTCAGTCACATTCCAATTCAAAGGTGTTAGGATGCTACTCTCCAAACCAGAGGAGACATCTTGGGGAAGGCTGCTGGGCGAGATGGCTATGATGGAGGGCGGAGGAGGCGGAGAAGGCTTTCTATATAAGTTTGGGGCCCGAGGTATTTCAAACGAGTACGCCTGAAGGTCCTTAAGGCCACCCTGGAAACCTGGTATAAAGTGAGATGTAGATGGGGAATCGGACATTACTCTGATTTCGCACCTATATGGGACTCCCCTGGGACACCACTTTGTCTTAAAGACAGTTTGGCTGTACCAATTGAGAGAGCGGGTATGATTATGTGGTCTGACTTGTTGGACGCAGAAGGAGTACACCCTTGGGAGCTATTAAGAGCTAAGATAGGCTCTTGTTTTTCTAAGTTTAAGTACTTACAACTTAAATCCTGGTTTGAAGCAGAAAAGGGTGATATAAGGGGAGTGTGGGAAACAGAGCTTTTTCTTCAATCAGTACAGCCAAAAAAGAAAGAGATTTCTATTTGGTATAAGAAGTTTCTAGATGCAGAAGACATGGAACTTCCACCACAATCTTCGGTCTGGAACCAATCCCCCTTTGAGCTCAATATTGTAGACCTGTTTGAGCCCTCTCTGAAATTACTTTATAAATATATTAAACCAGCCAGTTTAAAGAAGAATCACTTTTTTGTCATCAATCGACTTTATTATATGCCAGCCAGGATAGCCAAGTTTGCTCCGTTGCCTATCCCAAAATGCCCCAGGTGTATGACACCTAACGCCAATGACATCCATATTTTCTACGAGTGTCTCGAACTAAGAACTTTCTGGAAAGGTGTGGGAGACACTCTTTGTGGCACTTTTAAATTCAACATCGAGGTTAATCTATCATTATTGTTTTTTGGGGATGATGGTTCATTTAGTCTGAACTCACCACAGACTTATAGTGGGTTGCTGCTATACCTGGTGTTCCTCGCCCGGAGAGAGATCTGTATTAAGTGAAAAGACCCTCACCCTCCGAAGAGAGAAGATTGGCTTAAAGCTACATTTGCCATGGCTCGTCTAGATCAGGATGAAACTGGGGATAGCTCGATAAATATCTGGCAGCCCCTTATGAGTTGGCGCCGGGACTTGAGAATAATATAATTTGTGTTGGCTTTCCTCATGGTCCTATGATTACACCAAGCCTTCATCAAATGGGGCCGGTCGGGTTGACCTAAGCAAGTGCAGTAAGCCGTAGGGCGCCCAGCTGGAGAAAGACGGCTTTTTAAGATCTGCAGAAGCTTATTGGTGAGATGAGGACAAAAGAAGTTTAAAAAAAAACAAAAAAAACATTTTTTGCAAGCTGGCCAACCTTTCCACTTTCCAAATTTAGAGGAATCCCTCCGCTCAAAATGTCAGTGTGGTCTTTGTTTACATTTTTGTTCTCTATCTGAATTTGTCATTTACAAACTGAATGTTCCAAACAATTGGGAGTTCATTTTTAGGTGCTCGCTCTGCGAGGCATGCAGTATTAGAGTATGTGAGACAAGCTGCCCTCACTCTCTGCCCATATTTTTCATTGGCTTCTGTGTTTGTCCTTCGTAAATTCTGTCTTCTGATTGATTATGAGGCTTGTTAGTCCCGCCTTAATATGCCATGTCGTCATTTGTACCCTCCCATGGCTATTGACCCCTTTACTTCGAGTATTACACTGTACGGACGTGTTATTTAGAGCACTATTTTTTTCCGTGTCTTCTCACCCGCTCCCCCCACATTCCCGTTGCCCGTGCCTTCTTCCCCCTCCCCCGCACTCCCGTTGTCCGTGCCTTCTCGCACCCCCTGCACTCCCGCTGTCCGTGCCTTCTCACCCCCCTGCCACCCGCCCGCACTCCCGTTTGCAATGCAATAGGTCTCGCGTAAATGTGAGTCCTATTGCATTGCAAATGCTTGTTACCTTCACTTCTGGCCCTATAATTTTGAACCTGTCCAATAAAGTGCGTTTTCTATTTTCAATACACTTTCTACATGTAGCTTCTATGCCAGTAGGTAGGAGAAGCTGGCGTGCGTTTATGTAAGTGGTAATATCCTTCCAATATGGACGCCATTCTACGTGATAGCATATCTTTAGCAGGATGGTAATGTAGGATCGCTATGTAATCGCTCACAGACAGAGAAGTAAGACAACGGGTATGCATCCTCTACCGGTCGCCATCTTGGGAGTGTCGCAAGACTTGTGAGGAAACAAAGGACAGACTAAATCCCCCTTTGAGATCCTAGAAAGCTGCTTTTGTTGTGGCCCCCGAAAACCGAAGAGCGAGGTACGGGAGTTCCCGACTGTGGGACTTCACCTCCCACTGATAAATGGGAGAGGGGACATCCGGGGAAACAGAGTAGTCATGATGGAGCACTTAGCAAGGGGTGGAACAAAAGCAAGAGTACCTGCTCTGGCTTTCAGACCCCCTCCTATGGGTCCTGTCCAGCCACCATGTAATGTGGCTCATCGTCAGACCCATCCTGTTGCATCTACCTCGGCCTGGCTCCGGGCCCCTTCTACTCCTCCTAGCCCCCATCCCCTCTCTGCAGCCTTCCCCCCCCCCCCCCACCCGGGAGCCTTTGTTGCCCCTGATGCCCTACTGGTGCCCGCCCCCATCCTCTTATGTTGCACATACGCTCCCCTTCTGCGTCTACCAACAGGCTCCCCTTCTGCCTCCCTCGAGGCTCCCTTTTGCTGCCCCCACTTCCATCCTCTTCTGCCCTCATGTACTTGTCCACCCTCTCTTTGAAGTATTGCGCCTTCCTCACCTCTCCTGATTCTTAGCATTTCTTTTCTCGCCCTCTTTCTCTAAATTCTCCGGCTACCATCCAATATCTGCCCCTTTCCTTCCCGCCCCCTATATTGCTTCAGGTACCCCTCCCATTTTAAGGTCTGGTATTTGATTGCACAGATATCAAACAGACACGTTTCCAACAATGTACATCAAATGGTCTTTGCTGTGCTGCCTCCCCTTTCCCTGTCAACCTGAGTTCCTGTCGCTATCTTCTTTTTACCACACACATCAACATTTCACTGTGTACATCAGATGCATGTAGATGATAAGTGCCAATCAGGGATTCAGTAAGACGAGGCATATCATTACTGGTTTAGTCAGATGGGATCCTGGTAATGAGGGCCCAGCTCAGCTGTATGGATTCTCATGGTTCCAGAACCGCCCTGTTCGGGTCGGCACAATGAAACTGGGACTAACTAAGTGTATCAGTTCAGGTTCGGATACAAAATCATGAGTCGTGGCTCAAATCTGAATATGTTAACTACACCATGAGTGTATATGGCTGATGCCATGTGCAAACTGGCAGGCAAAGCCTGCTAAGAATGGCCAAGACATGCCACTGAGCGATTTCTTGAGAACATGCCAGGGAACCACTCTGGTTTCAAAGAGATGGATTTGCCCAATGGTCATGGTGGTCAGCGGTGTTTCGCCTTAAAATTATGCACAGAGTCCTTCTGTTGGTGGGGCCTCTGGGATTTGTGAGGCAGGGACCACTCTGCGCACTCTGAGGAGCAGATTCCCATTCAGGTGATGACTACTAATGTGGAAGGGGATACTAGAAATTCCAATGCTACAGTACTTATGCCCGCTGAACCCACATATAGTTCGCCAAACAGTTGCAATCATCACACCTTTAAATTATAAAACATTCTTGCACTCCTTTTCTTGGGACACAGAGCTGTAGTTGTTAACTACTGCCGCTTCCTATATGTTGAGTCACAGCATATCAGATCCGTAAGCTGTATAGTGTGCAGAATGGCCCATCAAGATCCTCACCAAAGGAGATCATGTCACTTTTGCAAGAAGGTGACTTCTCTGTGCAGTAATGAAGATAATTTAAACTGGTTGTATTGTTTACAGGTGCTTGAGCAATCCTATCCATGTAAGAAACCAGTGGAGCAATGATAGTTGCCTTCTGACAATTCCACAACTCAAACCCTCCTCCAAAGTCACCCGAGTCCTGAGAGACTTTATCTTTAGGCTGGATGTTACCTTTGATACACTTTCAAGAAGCTGTTACCTGAGACCTTTTAGTTTACCACAGCCCCACCCATATTAAAGGTTACTGTGGATGCTGTTTTTACAAAAGATGCTCCTGTAAATCATGCCATCCAGCTGGTCTCACCGTTCCCTCATTTCTTTCTCGCTAGAACATCCAGGTATACTGTTAGGACACCCCACTGAAGTATCCTAATTTAAGAAGTACAGCTGAAAGAACCACTCTGCCCTTTCTTGTCACGTTACCTAATGCTACCTAATTGTTATTGCTACACTGAAGAGGCCTTCAGGCTCTGCTCTTTCAATGTGAAATAAATAATTAATTGCAGCGTTAAGGACCACATGAAAAACTTGTATACAAGCACACAAAGCTACAAACCCTGAAACAAAGTCAGAAACTCGAGTCTTAATAACATAGGAAATTGTGTCCCACTCTTTAGCATAATATCAAGCCAACACAAAAGCATACAAAGCACTAAGAAGGTTGGTCAGGTTCAGTTTTATATAACCCTAGCAATAAATCCCCCATTCTTTTCAAAATCGTTTCTATCCCTTTTAATAATGCCCAAAACTATTTTCACATCACTCACTATATTGAACTTTGCAAGCAACTGAATGATTTCATTTTAAATAAGATTATGAAAACTGCAGTAAATTAGCAACAACTGATAAACGGCGACAGTTCTTCTCAAACTGTCCTTCAATTTTATTTTGAAAACTCCTTCCTTCTTAACCAGGTTCTCTCTTGAAGAGGCCTCAAACAATGAAATGTGCATCACTTCCTCAAACAGAAATCCACAACTGTTGACATCATCCAGTTCTACATGGCTCCTAAAGCAAAATACCTTGCTCTTTACCCCTTTTATTTGGCATTTGAACAATCTCACTATCAGGGAATCTCACATATCAGCTGAAAAAAGTCAAGTTACCCCTTTGTTGAAGAAAGCCAGTCTTTCTACTTCAAAGCTGTTCAACTTGAGCCCTGTTACTAACCTTCCAGTACTAGCCAAGATATTAGAACATGTTACTGTCCACCAGCTACAGCTTATCCTAGACCTTCACCATCTTCTCTTTCCTATTTTCTCTGGTTTTTGACCAGGCCATGGCCCCTTCTGGACATTTTGGGACGATCCCAGCAAGTTTAATATCGAGACATTCTCCATGCGTTCGCTCCTGGATCTCTCTGGGATCTTTTACACGACTGACCACTGCATTTCAGTAGAGAATTTCTTGGCCACTCTAGGGACTTAGAAGGCACAACAAGGAGGTTTCATTCCTTTCTTGATAATCGTTTGGAAAAGTTGAATTAGGCCCTTGATACCTTAAATGTTTGATTATGTGTTTCACAGGAGTCTTCACTGCCCACGTCCCGTTTAAATGTTTACTGTCGGCCACATTTTGACCTGTTTGTGTACTGTTGGGTTTCAGTTCATTCATATGCTGAACAAACCCAGGTTAAATCAAACACACAAAAGGTGATGGTAAGAATGCTTGCAATAAGTCTAACCACTGGCTATCGCTCGGAGTAACAGTCCAATCCATCGTTATTTTGCCCACCATGCCACCTCAGCTTGGACCCAGCGATATGTAAATTAGACTTGACCCTGATCCAGTAGGAATAGTCCTGCCCAAACTCAGGTGGCTTGGTGGGCAAATGAAGATGGGGTGGAATGCTACCATGAGCAGGTACAAGTGGTTAGACTTATTGCAAGCGCTCCTCTTATCACCTTTTGTGTGTTTTCTGTGTATTTGATGACCAAACCCAGGTAAACAAATTATTTTCTGGCCTAAAACCCGTCAAGAACTTCAGGTGCTCTATTCGAGCTCCAGGATTGTATTTCAGATAATTGTCTCCAGTTACATGGCTGCAACATGGAGTTGATTAATTCCGGGTGTAAGGGGACATTATCGTTAACCTCCATTCCACCCAAAGATTTTTAATGTGTCTCTCAAACTTTGAAGCCGATAATGATAAAAACATTGGCTTCCTTGCAGATATGTGCAGACTTTACTTCCTCATTAGAATGAATAAACATACACTTCTAATGCTGTCCGTTAAATATTGTGCACCAATGGTTGTAGCAGATAGTTGTAGCAGCTATTAATTACCCACTAGACTGTTGTAATGCTCTCTACTCCTATCCCTGCTCTGTAGACTCCAGCGAGCACAAAATGCTCCTAATGTTGGTCTGAAGATGAGAAATCACTTTTCTACAGTTTGCAGGAATTGACATAGGGTGCATTTCTCTGGCTGGATCTGCTTGAACAACATGTTCTTCGATAAATTCCCGCACCAGCACGACCCACACCCCCTCACTTCCAAATTACGATCATAGCTACCACTTTGTAACCGGCAGAGCAATGACAAGGCCTTGCTAGTTACTCCATGGGTCATCCTTGTTTCTTGGGGCAATCTGGCTTTTTCAGTAGAAGTCTCTTCCCTTGAACATCAGCTTTTTACACTGACTCGCTCTCTGTGGGCAAAAGCTGAAGACGGGCCTGTTTAGTTGGCATGAGTTACAAGACCAGCACCTAGACACCGAGGCAGGTAGTGTGCCCCATGTAATTGCTGTTGGTTTACAGAAGATTAGGGCTTTCTCCGTTCAAAGTTTTCAACTTTCTTAATTCATATAAATTATATTTTTTTATTTATTAATTGCATGTATTAATAATTAATGTATTTTATTATTCAGAATGCGTTGCCAGTTGTATTATGCTGCTCTTAGAGCTTTGCATTTTTCAAAAAGACTCTGAAACCATACCCTTTATAGGCCACAGTGGTTTATTAGACCAAAGCCCATATACCTCATCTCGAGGCTGTGTGTGCATTAGAAGTGCTGCCTAGTCAATAACTGTGAATTGATAGCCTTCTCCTGATTAAATGACGAAAAATACAGACACTCCTATCTTAACAGGTGAAATGCTCAGACTCCGTGGAACCAAACGCAGCAAATGTTGACTTCCTGCACGCCCCGTTGAACAACGTTCAGACATAGCTGAAGAGAATTTGGACATGTATTAAACTAGGGGGCAGATTTACAAGGACTGGCGCATCTCTGCATATTAGCAGGGATGCGCCAGGAAAGATGCGACACGCAAAAATACCCTTGCGCCACCATGGATGTGTCGCATTTACAATGCGGTGCACCGTGGCACAAGGATAGACAGATGCGTGTCGCATCTTTTGTCGTAAGGGCAGCGCATTGCTGGGGTCGTGTCGCAGGCGTGACGCAACTCCAGCAATGCTCAGGGGCGGCCCATACTTATTGTGCTGCTGCGTCAAAACCTTACGCCTGCTTGAAGCAGGCGTAAGGTTTTGACGCAGCAGCGTCGTAAAAGTGACTCAGTGAAATCTTGTATTTCACGGCGTAACTTTTACGAGGCTTTCTTGCGATGGAACGCCCACCCTGCGTACATTATACCAGATGCAGGTATAATGTAGCACAGGGCTTTACAACGTGACGCATCTCCCTAGATGCGTCACGTTGTAAATATGTCGCAACGTGGCGCATTCTTTACGACACCGCTGCGTCACAGAAGTGACGCAACGGTGGCGCAAATGTGTTGCAAGGGGCTTGTAAATCTGCCCCTAGATTTGCAGAACACTGCCAAGCAGTTGGGGACGAGAGCAGAGAGCATGCAAGCAGAGCAGGAGATGTGGAGCATTTTGGAACCGTGTTATAGGCTCTGTAGTCCAATGGCAAACAAAGCTGGGGAGAGTGAATAAATGCAGGAGGTAGGAAATGTGAAGGAGCTTCGAGCCCCAAAGATGCCTGGGGATGTACATGCGTGCCTTGCTGTTCCAAGTGCTACATCCAGATGGAATTGGCGTAGGCAGGACGCCATCAGTAAAGTTGTAAGACCGGTTCAGAGAAGTAGGAAATAAAGAAAAGTCCCATGAGGGGTCCTTGTGACTTTGGCAGACCCCTGTAATGAGAAGGCTTTCCTGCATCCCACAGACCTGCAGAAGGACATGAGGTTGCAGTGGAGACTCATTCTGATATTTTCTAACCTATTCCGCGATAATATTGGTAGGAGAAAGGCAATGCTGGCTCTACAAGGTAAGGTAGCCTATGTAAGGATTCAAGCCTTTGTTTCGGCGTCCAGCCACGCTGCGTTTCCAGCTTGAAATCTGGGTACAAATTTGCTAAAACGAAATTAAGGAATATGTAGTTAGTTTAGAAGCGGAGGACTGTCTCAGTCGATAAGGCGGCTGAAGAGCTGAGTTTACTTGGTTGCAATCAGACTTTATGGATATGCTTGTTTTCTTCACTTGAGTGACTGTATATATATATATACATATATATATATATATATATATATATATACACACACACACACACACAGATCTATTTCATGATGAATTCTTATATTGGGTAGAACATTGTATAGGTTTCCATAAAATCTAATAAAAGGATCATTTTAAACTGTTAAGGTTAAAATATTTTGATTGAAAGTGGCTGCCCTTCCTACCGAAATGTAGGTGCAGTTGGCTGGAAGAGGTTTCAGGCAGTTTCTATTTCAAGCTTTTTGCTGGAACAACACTGAAGAATTAACAAGGGCTTGTGTAAAGATATGTGAGTGTAGTAGCACAGACGTAGAGCAGCAGTTTGACTCACAGGCGAGGGCTCAAAACAAGCATTTGCAATGCAATAGGTCTCGCAATTGCGAGATTTTGAGCTATTCGCATTGTAAATGACAATGCCTTTTACTTGTGTTTAAAAAACCTGCAATAATAAAAGGCATTGTCATTTACAATACCAATAGGTCAAAGTTTAAAAAATGCGAGACCTATTGCATTGCAAATGCTTGTTTAACTTTAGTTGGGGGAAAAAAGCAGGACTACACTCCCCAGCGTCCCCTGCGGCAACCTGCGTCCAGCCGCCAACGTTCCCTTCGCGCCAGGAGGCGCCTACTTAATCCCGCAGGGGCTCCCGCAGCGCGGGAAGCCCTGCTGCAGTTTTTGCCTACCCTCTGTTGTTCGCCCCTTGCTGGGGGCCAGGACCAGGAAGAGACGAGGAGTCCGGGCCCGGGGAGTGCAGGACTACACTCCCCAGCGTCCCCTGTGGCAACCTGCGTCCAGCCGCCAACGTTCCCTTCGCGCCAGGAGGCACCTACTTAATCCCGTAGGGGCTCCCACAGCGCGGGAAGCCCTGCTGCAGTTTTCGCCTGCCCTCTGTTGTTCGCCCCTTGCTGGGGGTCAGGGCCAGGTAGAGACGAGGAGTCTGGGACCGGGGAGTGCAGGACTACACTCCCCAGCATCCCCTGCGGCAACCTGCATCCAGTCACCAACGTTACCTTCGTGCCAGGAGGCGCCTACTTAATCCTGCAGGGGCTCCCGCAGCGCGGAACGCGCGCGGGCGTGCCCGGGCCACGGGCGGGCCCATCTGCGCCCGTCAGCGGCCGAAAGAGGCCGGGCTGGGCCACTCCTCGGCCTCTCTAGTCAACGTGCCAGTACAACTTCAAGTAAGGAGGCGTGAGGGCTTACTAAAGTAATAATATCTCCTATTTGCCTTTAAATTGACTTGTGTTTGGACCCAAGTATTTTTCTGTCATGGGGAAGAAGAAAGCCGCGCCTGCTGGGAAAAGCACACATGCTACTCTAGATGGATTTTTACAGAAGGCTGTGGGGGCTATCAATAAGGAAATTGAACTGGCCGAGCATAGACTCTCGTTAGCCCCTCCACCCCCATCTGACATTTTGAATACTCAGCCTGCTCAGTCTGCCACTTCCCTTACCTCGGAGGTTCCCATTACTATAACATCTGTCACGCCTCCTGTCCCTTTGGCACAGCCCCCATTCCCTCTTTCACCTACTGTTGTATTCCTCTTAGGGTATCCATAAACGGGCTTTCCAGTATCATGTCCTTATATAGGCACAATTCGCCCTGCCCTTATATAGGCATAAAATCCCAGCCCTTATTTAGGCATTAAACCATGCACTCCAAATACAGGCATGGTCTCTGACATCCGTCCACCCTAACGTCACAACGAGTTCATGAAGAACAGACCCTTAGGCTGCGGGAGTTTCCCTAGTCCAGGACTATTGATTTCTTCAAGGACTCATATATTATGCATGAACCATTATTCCTTAGGGGGTTCATTCATGACGTCTTTCGCTGTCCAACTCACGTCAATGCTAACATTCTTAGGTGCTCTCAGGTATAAATATACCTTCCCTAGCCCCTGTAAACCAGAGGAGACCTCGACTTCAGAGGAGCCCGTTTCCCGGCCTGACGCACTGAGAAGACGCTGCCTTCCCTGCACGCAGAGAGCCCAGCTTCCAGCTTCCAGTGATCTGACTTCCCTTGCGGGGTGTTGGAGTTCGAGTCTGGCAAAGAGATTCCTACCTCTCTCATTCTTCAGGTATGGAGCTGACTAGAACCTAGAGGGACTCTTGGCATACTAGGCATACTAGACTTAACATACTCTTAGTATACCATAGTAAGGAATACTTCACCTACTTCTTCCCTCTTCCTACACCTAGGTCAGGTTAGGTACATTGGGGTAGAACTAGCTTAGCAACGCATCGTATGAGTACTCGCATTTTTAGTCTGTGTTATTTATGTAAATGCATATGTACTAAAAGATAATGCTATCGCAGTATTATTTATTTCTACTGCTCACCCTGTACATTATTTATCTCGCATACTGTCTTGTGATCGTAACAGCACATTTTACTTACACCAGAAACAAGACTGTTCAATAAATCCTTTATTGAAACGCCCGTCTATTTCTTTCTGTGTAACTTGGAGAAAACTAAGCATGCACGACTGAGCTGAGTGAAATAGTTATCTATTGTTTCCACGACTCTGGGACACGTTCTGATTCTAAAGTGAAACACAGTGGTCATGTTTTGCGGCTGCCAGAAACTACTCCCTTCTTGTTGTCAAGAAGTTTCTAGTGGCCTCTGAGCTAGCTGGCACAAGTAATTAAGTTTAATATACTCGATAGGGACATACTGACCTTAGTCCTATGTCAAACCTATAGGATATATTATTCCGCTGCGCAGAGCCTATTAGGGAAATAGGAGCTACACTACATGGCGCCCAACGGTTTGGTAAGGCAGTAATTCAACGTTAGATACTGAGTAACTCAGCCGTGCTTTTTCTCTCAAGACCCCTACCCATATAATCCAAAAGACGTCTGGAGTGGGCAGGGTTAGGTATCCACCACGGCTACATAGGGCAGTACCCTATATATTAGCTGTTTGGTTTGCTCAACGTTAAAGGATACAGTGTTCCACAATATTGTGCACCTTATCTTTGTTTCCTTGAAACTTGTTCTACATTTTTCAAAAAACAAAAATGCCTGGCTCCGACAATGAAACCGGAAACAGTGGAGCTGCGGCTGATCCAGCCCAAGCAGTAGTTTTTAACATTACAGGTTTAAATGAAACCGAGGAGGGTGTCATAGACATCGCTCCAAACTTAAGAAGAGCCATCACTCTAAAACTTATAAAACATGGCCTACCACCAAGAGGCGGTAGAGCAGTTTTCGTGATAGAGGCACATGAATCCTTTCAGACAGAGGTATTCTATTCATGGGTAATATTTCCTGAATCCAATACAATAACACACATGTTTCACTTCTACAAAGAAGATGAACCACCAGAGGAATACATTCCTTTCGAGGATATAGAAATTCCACTAACATACCAGGAGCATCAGCTCTGGTTTAAAGGCGCCCTAAAACATCACAAAAACATTACCAGGCTCAGTCCACTAGGTAGACCAGGAGCAACATGGCCGATTTTAGCCGGCTACACACCTCATCCTGACATTGAAGAGATGTCAGATGAGGAGTTACTTACTCAACTCACAGAGTTAATAAAAATTTACAGACAATTGGTCCAATATGTCATGCAGACTTTTACAGTCCGACCACCATTGACATATCCAAATCCAACTCCCCAACAGGGGAAAACACTAAAAATTACACCACAGACTCTATACGCAGTCATGGGTAAAATGCCTACAAAACGTGAGCAAATTCCATTTTGGATAGCTCAAAAAATTACTCAAATCGAAGCAGTATTTCCAAATACTAGCCCGCATGAGAAACACAGAATACTGACAATCAGTTTACCAATGGGGATCACACCACAACTGGAAGACTGCACCACTTGGGGCTCAGTCTTTGCTGCCATCTATACTAAAACACATGGTATTCCATCAATTGCGGTAATACCTGATGTCCTAAAACAAATTCAAAACGAATACGGGGCAGAGCCTGCTCTAAATTTAGGTATGAAATTACTGAAAAATTTCGACCAGGTCTCAACAATAATATTGTCTAATATTAAAGGGGAGGCAGCAGCAGTGGCGATCCGCCAAAAATTAAGGGAATTTGATGTTACAGAACATCAAACTGAGCTACCCGGAATAATAGAACAATCTTATGCAGAATTAGGCAGAGATAGTTTGGGTGGAAGACCAGTGAAGCCGAAACTATCTGAAAGTCCTGAGAAGGACTCAATAAAACAAACTCCTACATCTTCTAAAAAGAAGTGGGAGTCTACTAAACAAAAATCAAACGAGAAACGTTCTCAATCCCGAGGTAGGTCTCCTCAAAAGGAGCCCTCTGAAAGGAGGTATAACCTCAGGAATAGGGATAATTTGAGAAAACCTGATAGGTATCAAGATACTGATACACGTTCCTCTCGTCCCTTTCAGATCTCACCACAGACTTCGGAAAGAAGAGGACGAACAGAACATAGAGAAGAACGCGTGAAATCGACAGACGACAAACACGCTTCTAAAACCAAAGTAAAACCTCAATTCTCCAAAAGAAGGTAGCAGGTCTGAAGATCAGACATGCCGAGAATACTGAGAACACAACTCAAGAACGGAGAATGGGCTCAGACAATGCTGGACAGTGCAGCAGAAGTCACAATAGTTCGCCAGACCGTGAAGGAACTTCTGGAGATAGTGGACTTGAATGAGTACATCACAGTAGAGACTGTAGACACCAGGGTTAGTACTCCACAAAAGTTATATGACATAACACTCCGGATGGAGGGAGACAAACCTAGACAGGTGAAAGCACTTTTTTGGGAAAGACTATCAAGAGGCTATGACATACTTCTAGCAGAAAAGGACTGGCCACCACAATTTGTCAGGGAGTGCCCACATGGCGAGGACATTATTATGCCTGCCTTCTCCAACCATATTCCTATAGATCTAAAATATACATATGCCAGGAAATGGGCAGTGGCCCAGGCCCCAGCATTATATAAAAATCATGTAGGATGGGACGAGGACTCACCTCACCATAAAATACATCTGAAACATGAACCAACTGCACAAAGGCAGTACCCAATAAAGCAAGAAGCTAAAAAACAGGTCAGGGAGATCTTAGATCAACTTGAATACCAAGGGGTGATTGAAACATGCACCTCCTCAATGAACAATCCTTTGTTTCCTGTCTCCAAACCAGACAATACATATCGTCTAGTTTTGGATTACAGACACCTAAACACTTGTTCTAAAACTTTTGCAGTGCAAAATGCACATAGCACAGCATTAATGAATAACATTGTGCGTAAAAAATATAAAACAACATTAGACATCTCAAATGGTTTCTTTTGTCAAAACATAGCACCTGAAAGCAGGTACTTAACAGCATTATCCATAATGGGGACCCAGCATCACTTTTGTCGACTCCCACAAGGGTTCAAGAACAGCCCAGGTTTATTCTCAGCGAGGGTAACGGAGTTACTACAAATTTATGACAATGAGGCATTGTCCTATGTCGATGACATTTATCTGACAGACGATGACTTGGAAAAACACTTGAACAGGGTGAGCACCATTATACTGGGTTTCGCCTCTGAGGGCTACAAGTTCAACTTTAAAAAGTCCTGAATTGCCCATCTCAATGTCCTATTTCTAGGATATGAGCTTTCAAGTGAAGGCAAGAGCTTGGCAGCTAACTTTCTAGAAAAGTGGGCGCTGCTCCAACCTCCAAAAATGCCACAAAACTTACAATCCATCCCGGGTTTCCTAAATTCTGGAAGAACATACATTCTAAATTACGCAGAAAGAGTTAAACCTCTCTACGCATTAATCAAACCTGATTTTTCAATCAAAAACTGGACACAGGAACACACAGAAATCTTGCGTTCACTCCAGGCTAACATGTTAGCAACAAATCACTTACAAACACATGTAAGTCAACGAAATTTGGTGATCCGAATAATTTCGGGTCAATGTGGATTCACCTACTTAACCTTCAATGAGGGTGACAAAATCCCAATTGCATACAAATCCCATTTGTACACACAAGCGGAAATGCGCTTCAGTTCTACTATTCTAACAGCAGTTCAAACCGCTGTAGCAAAAGAAAGAGCCTTAGCCCAAGGGAAACGCATTATTGTCGTAACCCCGGTACCGGCTTTAGAAGCTGTTACAAAAGCGAGCATTCCAAATGCTAAAGCATTACATCCAAGATGGATACAATGGGTTAATTCTCTTGCTGCAACAGATGTTGAATATGTTTTTGATCCAGATTTAAAAACACAAGCATTCCTGCAATATGAACAAGAATGTCCTCTGCCTACTGAAATTCTGCCTCTTGATCAGTACGAATTTATAATTTACACTGACGGATCCGCACAACCCGCAACAGGGAGTAAGCAAGCTTACAGTGCAGCGTGTGCAATCGTTAAAGGTCGCATGCGAGATGGCATCTTCAGACATATGGTCACAAAAACTCAATCTCTAGGAGATTGTACAGCTCAGCGAGCTGAACTACAAGCATTCAAACTGGTGCTTGAAAGTACAGATCGAGAATTCCCCACACTAATAGTGTGCGATTCCTTTTACTGTGTTCAGTCGTATAATGACTATATACAAAACTGGCTTGAAAATGGTTTCAAAGATGCGAAAGGTGGCACAATAAAGCATAAAATGCTTTGGGAACAAGTAGTACAGTTGAAAAACGAACTACCAAAGGCTCACGTGATCCACACACTGAGTCATCAACGTGATGGCGTTCACGTTGCAGGGAATTCATTGGCTGACGAAGCCGCAAAGGGGGCTGTGCAAACGGCTTCCGTAGCTGCGATCACTCGTTCAAAAACAAAAATAGACGGTGAGATAATGTTGGCTGTCAATGCATCAAGCAAAGGCAGCAGTGCAGCGTTACCAAAAAGTTTCCACTCAAGTACTCTTATGTAATTGATGCGAACAACGTTCCTTTTGCTCGAATCCCTGGAGTGGGGGATAGGGTAATTCCAAACATGGAACGTAGAGCAGCCTTGATTTATGAAACACATTTGGGGGAGGGTCTGTCACACCAAGGGATCTCTAAAACAATCTTGACTTTAAAAGAGATGTACTGGTGGCCTGGAATGAATACAGAAATTCACATATTCATCAACAACTGTTTAGACTGTAAATTACAGCGAGAGAGCCACCAGACACCATGCTGCGAATGCGGCAGCCCAGTACAGTCACCACTGTTAGACAGCATTCGACTATCTACGCGCCTGCGTCCTACTGGACAAAGGCATTCCCGCAAATACTGAATCTAGGTTCCTATGGTTATGGCCTCAGCGCTCGGCTGACGCTCGAACTGTTATAAAAGATTTGCGAGTCTTTATCAGCACATACGCAATAGGCACGCTACATTCTGACCAGGGTCCTGCGTTTAGCTCTAGGGCTTACAAAGAAGCCATGGCCAGTCTGGGCGTTGCATTGCGGTACTCCTCTCCATTCCATCCTGAGGGAAATTCTGTTGTGGAAAGGAAAAACCGGGACATAAAGCAGTCTATAACAGCTAGGGTATTAGGTTCGGGTGATGGGTGGGTCAAACACCTTAGTGGGGTTCAACGTGCATTGAACAATCTGCCAAGAAGTTCTCTAGGGGGGGTCACTCCATATGAGATCCTATTTGGGACAAGAATGTGGGTACCAGACCTTGAACACATAGGCACAGTGGTGGAAAATAAACCATTTGATATCAAAGATCATTTGGCTGTTTTACAGGACTTAAACAAATTAAGAACGAAACAAAGCAACGTATTCCTACAGTCAACCACCACTGGGGATCAACCGGCTGTCCCAGCAAGGCCTGTCTGGATTCCAAAAGTTGGGGATCTAGTCAGAGAAAAAATTGCAGACAAGAAGGAATTTGGACCTTCTTACAGACAACCAGTACCTGTCCTAGCAGTTCAAGGAACAAGAACAGTACTTCTGCCGCCCCTTGCTGGAAGAAAGGAGAAAAGATTTGTGTCCATCGACCTGATCAAACCACAGTATGTGGCCAATACTAAATAGTAGGCCTCGTGGACTCCGACCTAGTAGCAGACGCACTCCTCTCGCTACTATCCAAGAGGTTCAGACTGAAAGACTGATAACAATCGAGAATTCAGCTGTAACAGACGGAGGACTATGCAACAACGCTATGGAACTCATCCCTCTTGAACACCAAGTAACAGTTCGTCCAAATACACCTGTCTACACCAACGTAACAAGTGATGAACTGGTTCCAGTGATTTCTACAAATCCTGATGCAATTCCAACAATTGACAGAACTGCTTCTGGCTACTTCATTAACTTTGATACGTTCTCAGAAGATCCGAGTGAACCTGAAACGACGCCAGTGTCATTGAAATTCAAGCAGCAAGTACAAGACTTTCTTCACTTTCTGAAAAAGACTTATTTGGTTTCTCCATGGATTGAACTCTGGATTACATCTGGACTTTTTGTTTTCCTGCTCTGGCTAGCTTTGGTAACAACTGTAAGCGTGCTTATAAGTGGCAGATACATCCATGTGAACACTGAAGGAAAAGACGTAAACGTACTTTTGAAACCTCATAAATCTTCCCATCGTGAAGCAAGAGACTTATCATCAGTGAACATCACAGCTGTTCCTATACAGGATGGTATAGTGTGGGACAAAACAGATTATGATATCTTCGGCCCGAATGAACAATTGAACATTCCACATTTGTTTAAAATTTCACTAAGTGATCTAATTACGTCCAGTACCTATTCAGATGATTGGGACTTTGAGACTGTAAACAACATAATGTTTGACCTAGAAAAATCTGCTGCATTTTCTAAACATGAATATTTAGAGGGTTCATCAGACTATGAACAAATGTATTGTTTTAATCACTATGGTCATCATTATTTGCATAAATCTGCATATCCAAGAAATGTGTTTATGTTTAACCAATGGGAACATTGTCCTACACCACCTAAAGGTAGTTCAAAAACATTTGCTAGTAAGTTTCCATATTTTTCAGGATACAATACATCTGAACCAGAAATGTTTTACTATAAAAATGTAAACAAGACAGGACTGAAAATTATGTTAACAAATACAAAACAGATTTATTCTGCATTATTTAATGCCCAACTGTCTAGACAGGGTTTCGACTTTTGGAAAGACACAATAGACACAAAAACTGTGTGGGGTACTAAAGATTGGCAAGTGCAGGGGATAGAAGCTTTATTTAGAGCCTGCATCATCCCAGAACAAATAATGTTTTTGAATGAAACTATCCAACAAACATCTTGTCTTGGATTAGCCAAGATAAAAGAGATGAACACACCTTCTGTACCAACACCTGCCAGTGAAAATAATACAAAGGCAGTGGTGACAGTTGACAATATACTACAACTCAACAGATCTAATCCTACTTGGAAAAAATGGTTGATCTGGCCCACAGACACGAATAACTGTCAGGAAAGATTCCTGAATAAAACTCAGGGCTTTACTATTCATAGGCCAGACCCAAGATACGTCCAAAGACAACATCCGGGGGTAGTAACAACATACAGTGTAGGTAAATTATGCCTCGATTGGCTGCATAAGTCTACACTACAGGATGTGAAACAACACTTAACCTTACTTAAAAAGGTCGCAGGGAATTCTTGCTTGGACCAAGAAAACCGCGTCAAAAACGTTTCATATATGCCGGCATTTATGCTGCTTATAATGAAGCTTGGAAGGTATCACAGATAGAGGCCGCAGAACGAATACGTGAACTTGATCGTATTAATTTAGAGAAAACACTCTCTGTGGTCGACAATGGGTTAACAACTTTGTCCTCCAGAATATATTCATTGGATGGCATTGTATCCTCTGCTATCGACATACTAGAACAAGATTTGGCGATGTTACAACAAGGCCAATCTCAATTACGTTCTATTATGTTATTAAGCTGGACGCTGCAATCTTTGCGAGCGGGCTATGTGCCTTGGCGTTTCATCAACACAACGGCTCTGTTTGCAGAATACAATCTCACTGATAAACAGATCGAACTGGCACAAAGAGGAGCAAAGTATACAGTGCTGAGCATTGAAAAACTGGAAAAGTTACCATTCACTGTGGCAGAAAAACCAGCTACAGAATGGCTTATTCATGGCAAAATAACGTTACCTGTGAGTACTTTTCAGTTTCAGTATTGCCTCAGACAAATGCAAGCAGGCAAATATGAAAGGTTGGGTAAGGAATACATTAAGACATCGTGGGATTTACCGTATACATATAGATGTTGGAGTGGGGATCGTGAAGTGTTTTTAAGGGGTTCAAACTGTAAACTTGCACTGAGTGGTTCACTTATATGTCAAGACATTTCCTTGCACGGGGCTTGTAATGGTTCAGTGGAAAATTTGTCTTGCCATCAGCAGGGTACTCCAGCTGCTCTGATTAATCCAACGTTTGGACAACTTTCTAATGGGAGTTACCTCATGTTGAATGATCAGAGCTGCTGCGGAATGCTGCCAGGCATCCCATATCTAGTAACGGTCAACTCCAGGGTCACTTGCTGTATGCAAGTATTGTTTCCCCCAATAGACACAGTCAGGGAGTCGCCTCTATGGCCTTCGCTGAATGTCTCTTTTATAAGATTTGATACTTTAAGCAGAATGAAAGCCATGCTTTTACAGCAAACAGTGCCTTTGACCTCGGCCAAAGAAACCTATGATCTACAAGTAGCAAGGACTTCGGCTGAGATACAGACTTTAATACGTACAAACTGCCCTATACATTTCGTGGAAATGATATCGCGTATCTTTAACATGTCTGATACAACCGGAATTGTACATGTATTTAAGAGCATCTGCTCAGGTCTGTTAGCAACTTTCCAGGCAATACTCGGAATCATCCCGAACTTTGCACATTCGGTGTTTGGTGGCATACCATTAATTCAAGCACTTGTTGCCGGAATTCTATTTCTCTTCCTGCTATTGCGCTATGGCCAGCCTATTCGCAGACATCACTCCGAGCGAAATGGAGAAAGCTCTCCTTGAACGAAAGTGCAGTGAGCAAATAGTAAAGCTTTTGGGCATGACTCGTCTACGGGACCTTAATACAACTTGGTTCCTGTCATTCAGACCAATCTGGCAAGATTGCATCTTACCTGTTCTACGATGCCTGCTATGCGGTGAAGAATGCGTGTTGGACACCTGTCTAACATTTCCATCAGCAACGCCAACGGATGTCGATACTCTGCTGGACCAGATATCGGCCCATGCTCTGTGTTGTCCCCAGAGGCTTCCTATCCTGATGTCAGCATTCATTGAGATCTCACAGATGCTTCCGGCTGCTGCTGAGGTACGAGAAAGATCTACAGGCTCACAGGTAACAACGGACGCGAACATTGCTGAGGCAACCTATGCTGGAAGCAATGCTTCCCATCTCTGTGCAATTAATCTACTACACGAGGTGTTCCAGCTGACACCAACAACAGTGGATGATGTTTTATCTATTGAAATAGATGATCTCATGTTTACACCAGACCCGTGAACTAACTCTGATTCGGCATACAGTGTTCCAGAGATGCAGTGATAATTTGGCCTTCATTTTTTAAACAACTTGGAACTCTACCAAAATTGAACTTTCCCCCCATTTTTTGAACGAAAATGGCACATCGATCTGCTTAAAGTAGAACTAGCCTTATAATACAGACTTCTAGGTACTTCCACGGACACTTAGTCATCTTGTGTGTCTCAAACAGTTCATTAATTTTCATGACATGAAATGACTTTGATTTTTGAGTAACTTATCGATCATTTTTCTGTCACATGTAAATATTACTGCTTATTTCATTCAAATTGCATTTATTATTCAAACTTTATGCCTGTAATGAAAAGCAATGCTTCAAATGTACAGTACCTTTTGCATTCTAATAGGTTTTTTAAATGCCTTTTTTAAATGGTTTTATGAAAAATTTTAGAAATATGCGGTACTCCATTTTAATGTTTAGTATTTTAAATGTTTAGCATTTTAGTATTATCGTACACACGAAAGAGGAGTGGGTGTTGTATTCCTCTTAGGGTATCCATAAACGGGCTTTCCAGTATCATGTCCTTATAAAGGCACAATTCGCCCTTCCCTTATATAGGCATAAAATCCCAGCCCTTATTTAGGCATTAAACCATGCACTCCAAATACAGGCATGGTCTCTGACATCCGTCCACCCTAACGTCACAACGAGTTCATGAAGAACAGACCCTTAGGCTGCGGGAGTTTCCCTAGTCCAGGACTATTGATTTCTTCAAGGACTCATATATTATGCATGAACCATTATTCCTTAGGGGGTTCATTCATGACGTCTTTCGCTGTCCAACTCACGTCAATGCTAACATTCTTAGGTGCTCTCAGGTATAAATATACCTTCCCTAGCCCCTGTAAACCAGAGGAGACCTCGACTTCAGAGGAGCCCGTTTCCCGGCCTGACTCACTGAGAAGACGCTGCCTTCCCTGCACGCAGAGAGCCCAGCTTCCAGTGATCTGACTTCCCTTGCGGGGTGTTGGAGTTCGAGTCTGGCAAAGAGATTCCTACCTCTCTCAATTCTTCAGGTATGGAGCTGACTAGAACCTAGAGGGACTCTTGGCATACTAGACTTAACATACTCTTAGTATACCATAGTAAGGAATACTTCACCTACTTCTTCCCTCTTCCTACACCTAGGTCAGGTTAGGTACATTGGGGTAGAACTAGCTTAGCAACGCATCGTATGAGTACTCGCATTTTTAGTCTGTGTTATTTATGTAAATGCATATGTACTAAAAGATAATGCTATCGCAGTATTATTTATTTCTACTGCTCACCCTGTACATTATTTATCTCGCATACTGTTTTGTGATCGTAACAGCACATTTTACTTACACCAGAAACAAGACTGTTCAATAAATCCTTTATTGAAACGCCCGTCTATTTCTTTCTGTGTAACTTGGAGAAAACTAAGCATGCACGACTGAGCTGAGTGAAATAGTTATCTATTGTTTCCACGACTCTGGGACATGTTCTGATTCTAAAGGGAAACACAGTGGTCATGTTTTGCGGCTGCCAGAAACTACTCCCTTCTTGTTGTCAAGAAGTTTCTAGTGGCCTCTGAGCTAGCTGGCACAAGTAATTAAGTTTAATATACTCGATAGGGACAGACTGACCTTAGTCCTATGTCAAACCTATAGGATATATTATTCCAATGCGCAGAGCCTATTAGGGAAATAGGAGCTACACTACACTACCATCATTATCCAGAGCCAGGGTGCCTCAGGAGGAGCACCAAAGGGCGCGGAAGTTGCAACATGTACATCTATGGGGGACCATAGTATAGCCGGGGGAAAAAGGAAGCGTATCGACCCATTGGGAACTGACCAATGTATAACGGGCCATTTGACAAAGGTCAAGACAACAAGGCAAAACCCCCCCAGGAACAGCAGGGAAATCTTGTGGGGGAGGTGGGCTCACTAGGTCTCAGACTGAAATGGACATGGTAGTAGCCAGAATTGGCAAAATAATGTTGGATTCTTTAGAGCCTATTTTGTCTCACCTGGGTCGCATTGAGGAGCAGCTTGGTCAATTATTGTTGATCCCAGGAACCCCAGGTATCGCACCCGCGCAAAGCAAGCAAAGCGGACAGTGTGACCTGGTAAATGGCATTGGTGAGAGAGGAGATACCGTTCCCCTTAGTGCTGCCGAGGGTGGGAGGGCCCTAATAAACGATCCCATAATTACATGTAATGTGTGATCAAACCACCAGATTTTGCCCTGGATAGGGCTAACAGCGTGGACCACCTAAGAGTGCCGGTAGCGATGGCACCCGGTTACGGTGGGAACCTTAATGGCGAACGAGGGGCCTTTAACTGTTTAACATCTGATAGGCATAGCGGGGTGAGCCTTTTGAAAGGGAAAAGGCCCATAACTGGTTCGGCGCCTGGTCTGCCAAGCAGGCAGGGTGATAACACCATTCTAAACTTACCCCCGGAATGTACACCTTATACCATGGTCCCGACAGGGGTCCCTTATCTACCACCAGGACATCAGGAAAGTTGCCAGAGCCTTATCAATAAAGCTGCCCATTGGTGTACTAGTAAAATCCAGGCTCAAATAAATTGGCATAAACATATTATTATGGCAAGGCGAGTGAGCTGGCTGGGAAAAACAACTAAAAATAGAGAAGGTGATTGTGTGGTGTTGAACTTTAACGATAAGATGTGTGTTGGCCTCTCCCTATGGCACCTCAGAGATTCTCCTTCGGAGCAGATACAGGACCGCCCCCTGTTTTTTTTTTTACCCTTACCAGCAGGGGGCTGTTAAGAGCCAACAGTCATGTCCTCAACTCTTGAATAGACCCCATTTTCCCCAACACCCAACATGGCTCCACCCTGATCGCTTTGAGGCACTCTCTGGCCTAACAGACATAGATTGACTACTTTCCGATCTTAGAAGCCCAGACAAGATGTTAACAACAGGTGGGCTATTAGGGAGAGACCCTAACGTAGTGGGAAGAACAATAGGGAATGGGATGGTCGAAAAGTGTGTGTTTCATCACCAAACAATACACCTATCATTTATAGCGACACACATGAAAGAGAGACCGGGGTTGATTTATCTATACCTCAATTTACACGTAATCCTGGAGAAGGGGGGGCATGATCTGGATCTTACGCCTGTTAGGCTCGCTATCACCAGCAACCCGGAAGTCCCAGTGACAAAGAGCTATAAAGCTAGCTCCCTCAGAATTGTCTCCTGGAATATTGCAGGCATCCGCCCGAAACTAGAGGATGAAGTGTGGTTAGAGTACGTTAAGGCCTTTGATATCATCTGTGTTCAGGAAACATGGTACAGGGAGAACATTGAGCTAGATGGCTACTGCTCTTTCAATGTTCATGCAATAGCCTCACCAGCAGGGAGGGCAAAAGGAGGGCTGGCGACACTGATCTCCGTAAAACATGGGTCTATTAAGGTGGAGGCCATTTCTGATTCCCCTTGGTATCAACTTATTTTGAATTCAAATTTATTTCAGTCCAAGATGTTACTGATTAATTGGTACTACAATATATTTGACCAGAATAGCTGTGACATCATTGATACTCTTAAGGATGAAATTGATAAGATCGCGGGGAAGTGGCAGCCCCTGTGTATTTATTGGGTGGGGGATTTTAATTGTTTTTTTATGCCGGCACAGTTCACAACGAGTGTGTGGGCTACTGGATACGGAGGGGCAATCGCTGACGCATTTCATACACACCCCGCAGGGTGATGCCTTAAATGCCATTATTATTGTAAACAATTTGATTTTTGTTGATACCCTGGTTAGCAGTCCCCAAACACGGTACCCTACTTACTTGGGCAGTGGAAGGGAAAGCGTCATTGATTTCATGTTGACATCCAGGAAATTTTCTCTTTGGGTTGATAGCCTTGAGATAGAGCCCCATAATCCTAGCGACCATAATCCCCTTATCGCCTTCCTACATGTAACAGCTCAGGAGGAGAAAGGGGATGGCAGCACTCTCCAGTACACCTCAAACCAAGGGATGAGATTGAAATGGAGCAGAATAAATCCATCCCAATTCGAGGAGAACATAGTTAAAACCAATCTAAGCTCCATTTTGGAATGCCTGGATCAAGATTCTCCCCCAGATACGGTAATAAAGGGCTTCCAATTAATCTGTAGGGATGTATCTACAAACCTGGCAAAGATAAAGGGAAGCCCAGGAAACTAAATGGTTTAATGCCGAATGTTCAAAGGCCCAAAAGGACCTCAAGAAGGCGTTACATGCAATTTCCCGAGATAAAACCCTAATCAAAAATGCAAGGCAGGCTTATAAAAACACAGTCAACAAAAGGAAAGAAGAACTGAGAAGGTTAGCCTGGGAAGATCTAGAGAGAGCAAGCGCACTTAAAGATTCTAGAGGTTTTTGGGAGGTAATAAACCGCCCTCTATTTTCGAAGGATGTAAGGGGCATGGTCTCAATGATACCGGGGAAAGTTTGGGAATCTCATTTCCGTAGTATATTTAACCCGAATGGAATTACACCCCAGGAGACCTGCCCAGACGTCCCAATAGACCCAATTACTGCACACCAACTGAGCTCCTCTTTGACAGTGAGTGAGATCGAGGATGCGCTTGCGAAGGGGATATGCCTGAAAGCCCCAGGCCCGGATGGGGTACCTTTGGATATGTTTAAAAGCAATCCTCAACTTTGGGCACCCCTCTTGACAAGTGTTTTTAGAGCAGTATCGCAGTATCGCTGCATCGCATTTGGCGATGCAGCGCGAGAAACGAAATTTGTTTTATTTATTTATATGTGTACTTACCTATAATGGGCCGTAATCCGTAGTTTACTACCCCCCACCCTGCCCCTCCCCTGCCCCACGTCAGCACCCGGCGGCACTCCCACCACCGACCGCTACTGGCCCTGACTATTCCATGGCTTCGATTTGTTAAAGAAAATTTTCATGAAACAGGTCTGGGGCACTACTATGATAATCCTGCAAGTATCCCAAAAAATATGAAATCTGTCATAAAAGAAGCATATTTTGCAGTATTGACCAATCGTCGCCGGCAACGAGGATTGCAATATCATTTTGATCGGTTCCCTTTACAACAAGAATTTTATCTGTCTTTTACTATGAATGCACAGTACCGATTTTTTATGACCAGGTTTCGACTTTGCACGTTGCACTTTCTTGTGGCCTTCCCTAAGCAGGCTGGATGGTGTGACAATCTCATTCCCTGCCCCTGCAATAATTTAGCCCAACAAAGCACCTTGCACTTTATGCTGTTTTGCACACTCTATAAGGAGCCGAGGGCAAGGTTCCTCATCCCAATCCTAAAAGAAATTTTCCCTTGTACTTATCAAAAGGGTTTTAATTTCTTACGTTCTTTATCTACTGTTGTTATTTGTACTTCTGTTTTAAATTTTATAAAAATTGCACTTTCTATAAGAAAACGGTATGAATTGTAATTCTAAATGGTGCTTCTCAATTTTAAGCAGTTTTTAAGAAACAATGTTTTTTAGGTGTTGAGTTTTAGAGTTAAGAGCTACATTGCTGTATAAATTGGACACGTTCATTTTAAGTATCATTTTGGTATGTTAAACTTTTATGGTCCATTTGAACCGAATAAAGTTATTTTTGACTTTGACAATGCCTTTTAATTGTGTTTAAAAAACCTGCAATAATAAAAGGCATTGTCATTTACAATACCAATAGGTCAAAGTTTAAAAAATGCGAGACCTATTGCATTGCAAATGCTTGTTTAACTTTAGTTGGGGGAAAAAAGCAGGGGTGAAATCTCTGCTTAACAGAAGATGACAGCGTTCTAGACCTTCCAAATCTTAGAATGTTCTATTGGATGTTTAGACAAAATATCAGAAAAAAAATATTGTGTTGACAAGATATCATGTAAGGAATATCGAGGCCAAAAATATTGTGAAGGTAGGTTTCTATAGGTAAGCAAAATGTATTTATAACTCCACATATCTGTACCTTGATGATATGAACATCTTCAAGGCAGGTAGATGTGGGTTTAAGAATAGCAGATCCATACTTACCTATTTGCACTTACCTTGTCGATATTTTGGTCCTCCATGCTTATGACACAATAATCTCTCTAAACAATACTTGTGGTTTCGATATTCTGTCAGTGATCTCTTATTATGCCTCCATTGCACATTATGCTTCACAGATGTTTCCAGAGCAAAAATACCTTAATAGTTCCATCTGTGTTTCGAAAACATGTTTTTTTATTTTTTCAGAGTATATGTTGTCAAATGAGTCTTCATAAATAGAGACAGTGCACTAATTATGATGCGAGGATACTGAGCATGAGGTATAAAATATTCCAGGGTCATCAACTTTGCCTCACAGCCCCAAAAGGATGAAATATAAGTCTTTATCTGTCATTGAAAAAAAGGAATGTCCTTAATTTTCAATTTGATGTCCCCTCTATACACACTGGGACTAGAGAGATTGCTTAGAATGGTTTCCATTCCTCAGTTTTATTATCATCAACATTTGGTAAAACATTGGCATGACCCATGCGACAGACCTTTTATTATTGGGGCATCAAATTAAACCCTGGTGCCAAATAAACCAAATATTGGATTAAATTCGGTTATATTATAAATTATTTTATTTTCATGGCCCATTCAATATCAGTTCCATTTGGCAGGAACTCATCTCTGATTGGAATAGGTCAGTGGTAGAAATTGAGTCAACTAATGGAGCAATGAAGAGACAGGAAATAATTACGAATATGTAATGTATTATCTATTCTCAGCATTATGGGTATGATTATCAGGCAATCATAGCCTTTCAAAACTCAGATTTGTTTTCTTTTTGTTGATTGATATAGCGCAGTTTATCACCCTGAGGGTATCCAGGCGCTGTCTATGGGCACGGGGAGATTAAGGGATTTGCCGAAAATCACAGGATGTTGCGCAGACGCCGAGACTCGAACCCCGATCCCCAGCTCAGAGTCGATAGCTCTGGCCACTGTAAACTCCTGCGAAATGAAGGAGAATCAGAAAACAAATGATATAAAGCCGTGGACCAGTGACACTAAACGGGAGATTATGAGCCTGCAGTAAATACAACAGTGGTTATGTGAATTGCAGTGCTTAATTTGAGCCGGTGTTTTTTTTGTTTTTCTTTTTTACAATTTAAGCACTGGATTATTGTCGCTCATGATGGGTAATCACCAGCCTTTAGCTGCCATAGGTAATTGTGGGCATTAATGAAAGATATGCGGTATAAGCATCACATCTGAACATTTTCACAATTGTAGCAATGCAGTGGAATGGGAAAAATTGTCTGGTAAATGTTTACCATTATCTGTGGATTGTAAGTAGGTTTTTTAAGTAAATTGGCACTTTCCCCCATAAAATGTGAGTTTCTGATTTAAATTGTTGACAGTAAGGCGGTTTTTTAGGATCAAACTTCATATAGCGCCCTGAACTGAAAGCTAGTCTCACTTTTGTACAAAAATTT
This sequence comes from Calotriton arnoldi, assembly GCA_963921515.1. Lineage (NCBI taxonomy): Eukaryota > Metazoa > Chordata > Amphibia > Caudata > Salamandridae > Calotriton > Calotriton arnoldi. The sequence goes on from CAWUFW010017360.1 coordinate 31,355, forward strand.
TCTTTTTTCGTGCAGAAATTGAACCTTGCAAATTCGCAAAAACGCAATAGCTGCTCCATTACATTTGCCTATATTGCTTTCATAATAAGAAATTAAGAAAATAGAATGTGTTTCCGTCCGTATTTCATGCATATTTTTTCACCGGGAAAATAAAGCCGAAACAGCTTCTGACTGAGGCTCATGAAGACATTTTAAAGAGTATAGGGCACATGTTTCTCTTACATGTTGTACACATGTCAACCTAAGGATTTTTTTTTAACAAAGAAAGTGCACTATTCACAATAAGTCTCAAAAAGAATGAAGCAAAAAGCGAAAAACAAAAACTCATCTTGCACTGTTAATGTTGCCTGGTCACAAGATTAAGAGCAAACTGATTTTGCCGCACACTGGCATAGTTCTCTTTACTTTCGCGTAAATACAGCGGAAGGAGCCATTTTCTGTATCCTCCGGTGTGTGCGTGCCCTGGTGCAATTCACAAACATCATTTAAACTAAAGCGCTTAGAACTTTCATGGCGCATAGTGCTGCCGTCTTACCTTGGGAATGAGTTTGCTCCACTCTCCACAGTAGCAGTATCCAGATAAGCAGGCTACAGCGCTCCTTTGCCATCTCTGCTCAGGCGCTACATGTGCAATCCCTACCAGCTCGTAACCAGCACACGGGGAGTCACAGCGCCTGCTCCGGTTTCGGCAAACCGTCTTATCTTTGACTCGTACCGCTCACTCTTCTTGTAGGCCGCGCTTCGTTTCCGAGTAGCACTGTCACCGAGCACCCTTGGCAACCATTGTTCAGCCATGATATGTATCGCTTCCTTACCCGCAACACGCCCCCTTACCTGTCTTTTAGATTCACCTTGTCAGTATGTTGACAACTGTGTACCTCCCTCACACACACATTTGCACTGAATCACACGATTAAGACAGAAACAGATGACCATTGCTCTGTGCACTCTGCAGAGAGGCCAAGGATTGGATGGCCATGTAGTCTGAATGCCTTTTCGGCCCACTGACAGGCACTGTGAGTGGGCCTCCACTCCAGAACTCTCAAGCGTGGGCAGTTATAATTTTGCAGATTTGATATAGCGCGAACTCGACCCGGAGGTATTGGAGCGCTTTACATGAGTACCAGTTACATTGCACCAGGACACAATTGATTTTTGGTAGGCACGGGAGATAAAGTCATGTGCCCAGAATCACAGGGTGTTGAGCCAACGCCGAGGCTCGAACCCCGGTCCCCAGCTCCAAGGTCTGCAGCTCTAGCCCTAAGGATATAAGCACCTGGAGGCGACTCAGTTCAAAGTAGGCACTATACAAGAGTGATGTGCTGTGCGACAAAAATACTAAAACATAACATAACATTCTTGAGGAATGCAAGAACAACGTGAATTATAAAACAGGGACTGCTTCCTATTACCGTTAACGTTCCTTGTGCAGAAACTGATCAGTTTGTTTGTCAGACGGTGAATAATAGTGTCCCATAGGAATCCGTTTCAGTGTGCGTTTTTAATTACTACTGAGGCTGAGTCCCCGACGGACCCGGCCCACCTAAAGCCGTGGGCCTAAGGCAGTCATGCGGACTCATTCCCGTGTCAGTATGCGCCTGGCATGTGACTGACTCATACCAGCCCCTCTGGCCTTTCCGAGGTACAGGCATTCGGATATCTGAGTCGGCACCAGTCCTTCGGAAATTCAAGACATATATTTGACACATGACTGACTTTTCCTCGGCACTATGAGCAGGTCAGAGGCACCGCACTGACATGTGACTGACTGTGCCCCATTGTTATAACACTGTTAAAGATACTGGTCTGACAAGGTGACTGACTGCCCTACTGACCTTTCATATGCTGCAGCCTGACAGGTGACTGACTGCCCCCCAGCCCTCCTGGCATTTCATAGACACTGCCAGACACACCCCTGACTGCACGTGCTCTCTGGGCCTCTCAGAGGCACCAACGTGGTGTGTGAGTGATTCTGCCTCAGCCCAACAGGACTATGGAATCAAAGACCTGACCAGGTGACTGACTCTGCCCCAGCACTTCCGTTATGAAACTGACATAGGCTCCTGACGGTAAAACATTGCCTTCAGCACACCAGACACTGGGCTGTTCGGTGGATGGCAGGAGTCGGCCAAACCCACCTGAAATGAATGAACACGCGGTTCATTAAAGGGACTGTCACATAGGCAATGGTCAGTCTGAAACTCTAGTACGAATCCATCCCTCCTGGAGCCATGGTGGACACCCCTCCGCAGGGCCTTCTGTCCTCAAACCTTCTTTCCAGAGTCCCTGTACACAGATCTGTAGTCGTGCACTGAGTGACGGTATAACTCACACCAGTCGTTGGAGTGAACATGTAATGGGAATAATGACCTCTGTGTGGGATTGTAGTATATTGTTATCAGCGATGCCATTGGTCACCTCATGTGTGATGCCATCTGTGCGTCCCTGGGAAGTTGCATTACTACCAGGGCTTTAAGTGGGCCGGGTCTCACCGGGTCTGAGCACCGGCAGTTTTTTAAAGGGGGCCTCGAAACGGGTCTCTATCGGGCTCTGTTTTGTGCCCTGGCACAGGCGGTCCGTTTTTTTCCGGACTACAGTGCAGTCGCGGTCGGTGGAGGAGTGCCGGCCGGGCGGTGACGTGGGGCGGGGAGGGGCAGGGTGGGGGTAGCAAAGTATGGATTACGGACCTATACAGGTAAGTAAACATTTAAATCAATAAAACGAATTTCGTTGCGCGCACTGCATCGCATTTGGCGATGCAGTGCGCGCAACGAAATTCGTTTCACTGATTTAAATGTTTACTTACCTGTATAGGTCCGTAATCCATACTTTGCTACCCCCCACCCTGCCCCTCCCCCGCCCCACGTCACCGCCCGGCTGGCACTCCTCCACCGACCGCGACTGCTACAGTGTGAGTACTGTTTGGCAACAATCAACAAATGGTAACAACAGGATGTCTTTATTGGTCTGTACATTCATCGTGGCATTGATCCTGGCCATGTTCAGGCGCTACATTGGGAGTATTTGGAAGGAAGTTATGTTGAGATGTATCCTGGATCTATGCATCCTGGACTGCCTCTGTCTCAGGACCTGTGTTAGCCCTTTGTCACTGTACAGCCTGCTAATCTTTCTCCTGCTATATATGTAATAGTTTGTGAATATGGCATATTGGAAAGAAGTGTCTAGCAACAACCAGCATGTTGTGGAGTGTTATTGTTGTTGGGTGAACGTGTTTGTGTGCTAGTCTAATGAGAGAAGCCTGACTGTAGGAGATGTTGATTTTTACGATACATTTCATGTAGTTTTCTGTGCGACATTTTTCTTTACCTTTTATTTGGAACGCATTACAGTGTTTTGGACACTTCTTACTGTGCCTTTAAAATTACAGTTAATCGGCCTGACAGGCTGTGTGAGGGTGTATTCAACACAATTGTTTTGTGAACATGAATGCTTAGGTAATCGTTGGATATCTAACTATTTTTTAATACTGCACACTTTGGTGCCCTATGTGCAGAGCTTTAAGTGGGCCGGGTCTCACCGTTGCTGAGCACCAGCAGTTTTTTGAAGGGGGCCTTGAAACGGGTGTCTTTCGGGCTCTGTTTTGTGCCCTGGCACAGGCGGTCCGTTTTTTTCCGGACTGCAGTGACAGCAGGCACATCGATGTGCGCTGCTCACACTGCTCACTTCTCACTAGCTGAGAAGTTACGGCACATGCCAGGTGAGTGTTGTAGGGGAAGGGAAATCCTTTAAGGAGAGTAATTTTCTCTCTGGATTTCCCTTCTCCTTTTGAAACCCAGGAGCAGCAACATCGTCGTGGTGTCACCATGGCTTTTGAGTGGAAGCTTTTTCAATATTATATACAAGCCATAGTTGCTGCTTATTTATCTTATGCAACTAACAACCATTGACAAAGCCAATAGTCCTGACTTGTTGTAGGTGTGATGTTACTTGTTGTATCATATATCTGGATGCAATGGCAGAAACAGTAAAATACTAGTTGGGCGGCACACTATGCTAAGCACAGATTTTTAGCGTACGTGTTTTAAGCCACGCCCCTAATTACATTGGCCACGCCCCTTTGAGAGACCCCCCAGTTTTTTCATCCCACTTAAAGCCCTGATTACTACCTTATCTGGTAACACTTTGCACCTTTGTGTTTCTGCGGCACAATTTAGCTTCTCCTCAACTGGGTTTTTTTTTCAGCCACATTATAATCATTATTGTTGTATAGTTTTGAACTTAACCTTTTTGCTCGGGCCTCTCAATTTTGCAGGGATAAGCCAGACTCCGTGGTACCCCTGTACTCTGACATTTTCACTTGTGTGGGAATGTGTGTTCGGACATTACACACAAGTTCGCCACCTGGTTGCATTATTCTCACTAAATTGCACAATTGTATGTATCACCCACAACTAACCTAAGAAGAATAGCACATTTCATAAAATAGTTTTCACGGGTGTTTGAAACAAGTGAAACATGTGCACGCTTATAAATCTTGATGTGGTCCAAAGCGAGAAAAACGCTCATGTTTGGAGTCACAGTTTGCACCAGGTTTGAAAACGTTTCAAGTGGTGCATAGGTGATGCTGCATACATAAAGGTTTATCACTGTTCAATCAATCAATCAATCAATCAATCATGTCATTTATAAAGCGCACTACATACCCGCGAGGGTCTCAAGGCGCTGGGGGAAGAGGGGGTGGTGCTGCTACTGATCGAAGAGCCAGGTCTTGAGGAGTCTTCTGAAGGCCAGTAGGTCTTGGGTCTGTCGGAGGTTGGTGAGGAGGGTGTTCCAGGTCTTGGCGGCGAGGTGGGAGAAGGATCTGCCGCCGGCGGTCGTTTTCCGGATGCGGGGGACTGTGGCGAGGGCGAGACTGGTCGAGCGGAGCTGGCGGGTGGGGGTGTAGAAGCTGAGTCGTCTGTTGAGGTAGGCTGGTCCGGAGTTGTGGAGTGCTTTGTGTGCGTGGGTGAGGAGCTTGAAGGTTATCCTCTTGTTGACAGGGAGCCAGTGCAGGTCTCTCAGGTGGGGTGTGATGTGGCTGCGTCGGGGGATGTCGAGGATAAGACGTGCAGAGGCGTTCTGGATGCGTTGCAGCCATCTCAGGAGCTTAGCCGTCGTTCCTGCGTAGAGGGCGTTTCCGTAGTCCAGCCTGCTGGTGACGAGGGCCTGGGTGACTGTTTTTCTTGTTTCGGTGGGGATCCACTTGAAGATCCTGCGGAGCATTCGGAGGGTGTTGAAGCAGGATGAGGAAACGGCGTTGACCTGCTTAGTCATGGAGAGGGTGGGGTCGAGGATGACCCCTAGGTTGCGTACGTGGTCGGTGGGTGGCGGGGCTGTTCCCAGTGATGTTGGCCACCAGGAGTCGTCCCAGGCTGAAGGGTTGGAACCAAGGATGAGGACCTCCGTCTTGTCCGAGTTCAGCTTCAGGCGGCTGGTCCTCATCCATTCGGCGACGGCCTTCATTCCTTCGTGGAGGTGGGCTTTGGCGGTGTGAGGGTCTTTGGTGAGGGAGAGGATCAGCTGGGTGTCGTCGGCGTAGGAGATGATGTTGAGGTTGTGCTGTCGGGCGACGTGGGCGAGGGGTGCCATGTAGATGTTGAACAGCGTTGGGCTGAGGGAGGAGCCTTGGGGTACGCCGCAGATGATCTTGGTGGCCTTGGATCGGAAGGGGCGAGGCGGACGCTTTGTGTTCTGCCGGAAAGGAAGGATGTGGTCCAGTCCAGGGCCTTCTCTTGGATCCCGGCGTCGTGAAGGCGTGTTCGTAGTGTGTGGTGGCAGACCGCGTCGAAGGCGGCTGATAGGTCCAGGAGGATGAGGGCTGCTGTTTCTCCGTTGTCTAGCAGGGTCCTGATGTCATCGGTGGTGGCGATGAGGGCGGTTTCGGTGCTGTGGTTGCTGCGGAAGCCGGACTGGGAAGGGTCCAGGATGTTGTTCTCCTCGAGGTAGCGGGTCAGTTGTTTGTTGACGATTTTCTCGGTGACCTTCGCAGGGAACGGGAGCAGAGAGATGGGTCGGAAGTTCTTGAGGTCCTTGGGGTCTGCCTTGGGTTTCTTGAGTAAGGCGGTGATCTCGGCGTGCTTCCAGCTTTCCGGGAAGGTTGCTGTCTCGAAGGAGATGTTGATTATTTTCCGGAGATGGGGCGCGATGGCTGTACTGGCTTTGTTGAAGATGTGGTGAGGGCACGGGTCTAGCGGTGAACCGGAGTGGATGGTGTTCATGATCTCGCTGGTGTCCTCGTCGTTGATGTTGGTCCAGGAGAGCAGGCGGTTGGTGGTTGTGGGGGCAGTGGTCTCGGTGGTTGCCGGGGCGGTCGTGGTGTTGAAGCTGTCGTGGATGTCGGCGATTTTGCGGTGGAAGAAGGTGGCCAGTGAGTCGCACAGGTCTCGCGACGGCTGGATGTCGTTGGTGTTGGAGCTGGGGTTGGAGAGTTCCTTCACGATGTTGAAGAGCTCTTTGCTGTTGTGTGCGTTGTTGTCTAGGCGGTCTTTAAGTGAGGCCCTTTTGGCGGATCTGATGAGGTGATGGTGACTGCGGGTGGCGCTCTTGTGGGCGGCGTAGCTGTCCGCTGTCCGTTCGTGGAGCCAGATCTTCTCCAGTTTTCGGCATGTTCGTTTGGAGGCCTGGAGGTCTTTGGTGAACCAGGTGGCTTTCTTGCTGGTGTGGCTGTTGGGCGGATTCTTGAGCGGGGCGAGGGTGTTGGCGCAGTCGTCGATCCACTGTCTGAGGTTGCGGGCGGCGGTGTCGGGGTCGGAGGGTTCGGCGGGTGGGCTCAGGGCGAGGGTTGTGGTTAGCTGGTCTTCCGTGACTCTGCTCCAGCAGCGGCGAGGCATTTGTTCGGTGCGGTGGTGCGTGGTGGGCTTCCTGTAGGTGAAGTGGATGCAGTGGTGGTCAGTCCAGTGGGGTTCGGAGGTGTGGTTGAAGGAGACGTGTGGGCTTGCGGAAAAGATGGAGTCGAGCGTGTGGCCGGCGGCGTGGGTGGGTGTAGTCACGAGCTGTCTGAGTCCGAGGGTGGCGAGGTTGTCGATCAGGGTGGTGGAGTTGGTGTCCTTGTTGTTCTCGAGGTGGAAGTTCAGGTCCCCGAGGAGGATGTAGTCCGTGGAGGCGATGGCGTGTGTGCTGACGAACTCAGCGATGGAATCGCTGAACTGTGGTCGGGGTCCGGGGGGTCTGTAGATGAGGGTTCCTCTGAGGGTGGTGTTGGGATCGGTGTGGATCTGGAAGTGCATGTGTTCGGCGGTGCTGAGGGTGTCGTCGGTGTTGGTTGAGACTCTGAGGGTGTTCCTGTGGATGATGGCGATGCCTCCTCCGACTCCGTTGGTGCGGTCCCTGCGGGTGATCTTGTATCCGTCCGGGATGGCAATGGCGATGTCGGGGGCTGAAGCGGGATTCAGCCAGGTCTCCGTCAGGAATGCGACGTCTGGGGAGGTTGAGTCGAGAAGGTCCCAGAGTTCGATGGCGTGTTTGCGGGCGGAGCGGGTGTTGAGGAGGATGCATCTGAGGTAGTTGGGTTCTTTCCTGGGCGGTGGTTTGGCGGGGCGGGTGCTGGCGAAGCTGCAGTTCCGGCAGGTGAAGGGCCCTTGGGTGCGCTTCGGGGTGGCCTGGTAGCAGGCGTGATCTTTTCCGGGGTTGAGTGCGTGGAGGGTGCTGGCGTCGTATTGGCGTCTGTTGATGTGGCGGGCGCGGGGATGCCCGGACCAGGAGTCTGGCGCTGGGCGCGGTCACGGCACGGACGGGCGCAGACGGGCTTGCCTTAGGCGCGCCTTCGGCGCGCCAGCGGCACGGCCGCACAGCGGCCGCCATAAATGGGGAGGTGGGAGGGAGGAGCAGGGAATGGGGCAGCGAATGGGCAGTGAGGGGGCGGGGCCGCAGGGGCGCAGCGGCGGGAAACAGGCACAGAAGGGAAAACGAGCACAATCAGGGCATCAAGGGGGCACAGAAAGGAAAAAACTAGCACAATGAGGGGCAGCAAGGGGGCACAGAAAGGAAAAACGAGCACAATCAGGGCAGCAAGGGGGGCACAGAAAGGAAAAAACGAGCACAATCAGGGGCAGCAAGGGGGCACAGAAAGGAAAAACGAGCACAATCAGGGGCAGCAAGGGGGGCACAGAAAGGAAAAAATGAGCACAATCAGGGGCAGCAAGGGGGGCACAGAAAGGAAAAAACGAGCACAATCAGGGGCAGCAAGGGGGCACAGAAAGGAAAAACGAGCACAATCAGGGGCAGCAAGGGGGCACAGAAAGGAAAAACGAGCACAATCAGGGGCAGCAAGGGGGGCACAGAAAGAAAAAACGAGCACAATCAGGGGCAGCACAATCACACAATCCACTTTTTGTGAATGTATTAATTTCCACTTGTTGACGTTTCAACCCTAGTGGAAGAAAGTCAATGGGTCATCACCAGGGTAAGGAAGTTGAGGTTGGCAATCAGAACGTGAATTCCTTTCTAATTATTACAGACAGTTTAAAAAAATTTTTTTTTAATTCTTTACTGTCCAATTAATAAAAATCATCTCAATCATGGAAAGTAAAAACAGGTTTCATAAAACAGAATCATTAAATAAGTTCATTACAAATATTGTGTTAGAAATAACATACCATAAAAAACCATTGATATCACATAAAATATCACAAAACAATATTTCATTCGTAGCCTAATGCGAACATTTCATATCGTTATTGATCAACATGTCTCTATATATTGATAAAACCATCATTCGATCAATCTTAGCAGCCTCTCAGCCCAATAGCTAAATTATCTTTGTGCAGTCCCTTGGGACGAGCTATACATCGAACAACGCGTATTGTGTCCAATTATAATCACTGGTAACTTAATGTATAAGGTGCATTCGTGCTTCTTAACATATCTTTTATGCCTCAGATCTTACATTATCAGCAATAATAGATGTAATGACATTTTTGCTAATTACAATATCTGTATAGATAAGTTGACATGGTTACTAACATAGCCTCTTTCTATTCCTCTAACACGACCAACGCTTCAACCTGAGTCAGTTTTTTCTCAGCTATGAGGATACACTTAATAAAATGAACTGTTAGATTAGTAATAAGCCCTTGAAGGCGCAATATAATCGCTTGGTGGCATGTTCTCATTCCTAATTCCCTAAATATCGGTTTTAACAGTGTTAGCCTCTCTTGACTCAATCTGGGGCAAATACATACAATGTGCAATAATGTTTCATTGATACAACAGCATAATCTACAATTTTGTGATTGCCAATTTTTTACCCATCTGGGGTCCCATCCTTTGTTGGACAGTGGCCAAATCTTAACTAATCTTACCGCTGGTTTTATCTAATCTTACAGCTGGTTTTAAATAGGAGGTTAAATAAGATTGGGGCTCGGTTTTATTATACGAGTTAATAACCAACCAGGCATGCTTTTTTTGCAATCATCTCCTGATCCAATAAAAATGAGGCAAATTTGTTGATTGATTTAAAATCAGTTTTAAAACAATCTTATTTCTTTCCAAATTGTCAAAGGATGGGAGCTTGAAGGTATTCAAACTCCCCATTAAGTATAATCTCCATGCACTGGTATACACTTCCTTATTTATTTGTTGCCAGTACATATATGCAAGGATTCAGAGTACGATAAATAGAATGTAAATAAACATTTTAGAAACGCAGTGTGCCTCACCAACGTTTGGTTTAATAAACCAAACTCTAATCTAACATTAGCGTGGCCAACGTTTCTTGGGACCCTGAAAATTGATTTAAAAACTTTTATTTGTAATTTGTCTAAAAGTTTACTGTTTTGGCCCGGAAAATTACTGCATCATATGTAAGCGAAGGAATCCGTTTCACCTTCATTACCTTCAATAAATACTTGTGACTCGGGCATAATAACTTATCTTGCAATAATCTAAAAGCAAAAAACAATGAAGTTGCTTTGGCCTTTAACTTATCAAAATGTTGTTTATAAGTCAGTCTATCGTCAAGCGTAACTCCTAAATATTTGTACTGCTTTACTCTTTCAAAAGATAGTCCGTTAATTTCCCATAGTTTCTTATCTGATTTAGTTGATCCTATTATCATAATATTTGTCTTTTTTGTATTTATTTGTAAACCATTTGCTAAAATATATTGATCAAATGACTCTACCAATCTTTGGAGCCCTATTTGCGTGTGACTTAATAGTATGGTGTCATCTGCATATTGCAAAACCAAAGGGGATGATGGACGGAGTGTTGAACATTGCAAGCACTCACCCCAAGTCAACTGATCTGGGTTGAATCCATCATCATTCTTTAGCTCACTCTGCCACCCCAGTTCAGACATGGCCATATGCAAATCAGTCTGACCCTGTGCCTCATGGGAACAGTCCAGCCCGAACTGCCAAGCCATGTCTTCCCTGGACCGGAAACAAGCATCCTGGGACCGGTTTCGGGCATCTGCATATTTATTTATTTATTTTTATTTTGTTTTTTTGTTTGTCCTCATTTATGCGATTAAATATGGTTATGGTAAGGCCAAAGTCACCTTATATACCCCAAAACTCTTGAAAGAAAACCGCCAATAGGGTACAAGGTTAAACCAGGTCTCAACAACCTTCAAGATATTTGAAATTGGTCAAACATGGTCCCACCATGATGATTCCATCCAACTTGTTTGAATTCGCATTAGATAAAATCATTGGACATCCCGCCCTAGTTTAACATATATTCTTATCCCATAGTTCCCAGTACTTTGCTCATTTGCTCTTCCCACTAGCTTTATCCAGCTTCTTAATTCTATCTACTGCCCTGCGCCACTCTGCCACCCCAGGAGGAGTAGGGAGAATCCAATTAATACACACCTCCCGTCTAGCTAACAGGATCAAGACAAATAATAAGTATTTTTGGTTTTTACTTAGTACCATATCCGCTGCATTATTATCCGAAATGCCAAAAATAACTGTAAAAGTGCTTACCTTGATGTTGATATCTAAAGCTTTTGAAATACTCTTACCAACTTCTTCCCAAACGACACCAAGGTGTGTGCACAGATGAAACATATGAATATGGTTTGCATTTATCTCGTTGCATTTCGGGCAGTGTTTCGTCTCCTGATTATTTATTTTAGACAGCTTCTCAGGCGTCCAATATGACCTGTGTATGGTAAACAAATGGTTTTTCCTTAGGGGTGCAGAAGCAATAGTATACCAAAGAAAAGTGCAGGATACTTGCCATAACTGTTGCAAGTCTTGGTCGGGAAAGACTTTTTTCCAGATGTCGTCTGGGGTGGTGAAATCGCCTTCCTTGTTCTGAATCATGTACCAGTACCATTTAGATACTTCTTTCCGGGTTGGGTCTTTTTGAAACTCTTCTTCCAATTTTTGTGTAGAAGCTGATGTTTTCTCTTGGTCTTTTGACCAACTCGCCAGCTGGTAGTATTTGAACTTGGAGAGACCACCGTTGGTCTTTTCTAGCAATGAAGCCCAACTTTGTAGGATGCCGTTTTCAAGGAGTTCTCCCCAACGAGTTATACCTGCACTTATCAATGGGGCAGCAAGGGAGTCTTTTAAGCAGTCCGGGGTTCCAGGTGAGCACCATATAGGTGCTAGACCACTAGAGTAGGGAATTTTCCAAGATTTCCTTAGATCATACCATAGCTTATATGCTGATCTCAGAACTTTTAATTTTTTCTTTTTAAAATATTTTGGATGACCAAATTTATAAAGGCAGTTATCCTCATCCGTTACAGTGTGCCAATACGGAGGATACAAATCACGGGGTCTAAGAAGGATCCTAATATTCTTAAATTGAAAGGCTCTGTAATAGGCCAAAAGGTCCGGACTAGCTATGCCTCCTCGATTTTTCCTCTGGGAAAGCTTCTTCCACGCTATCCTTACCCCTTTGGAAGCCCAAATAAAGGTGTTAATTTTACTTTGGATCTTCTTTAACCATATGGGCTTGAATTCCAGTGGGATTGCATTAAATAAGAAAGTGAATTTGGGCAGAATTGACATTTTTACAGCATTTGTTCTCCCCAAAAAAGTAAGGGACAGACTATTACAGGACTTTAGTAATTTTCTCATCTCTTTAACTTTCGAGTTGAGGTTTGCTTGGGCAATCTCATCGGTGTTTTTTAGAACCTCTATCCCCAAATATTTAATTCTATTGTTACCTCCTATTGATGGTGAATTCATATTCCAGAGCATCATCTTAGTCTTCTGGCGATTAACCAGGTAAAAGGAGATGCTACCGATGTCTGTTAACAACTTTGTTATGGGGTGAAGGGATTTATCTAAATCACTTGTGTAGAGCATTAGATCATCTGCATATAATGCAACCTTAATGACCCATTCTTTAAAGGTGAAGGGAATAATTTCTTGAGACCTTCTGATCATATTTGCAAGAGGCTCAATGTACAAATTAAAAAGATGAGGGGAGAGCGGGCACCCCTGTCTCGAGCCTCTGTTGATAGCAAATTCTTTCGAGAGACTTCCGTTTATCAGAATTTTTGCTTTCGGGGCTTTATATATGTTTCTAATTGCTCTCAAAAAATTATCTCCTAAACCAAAGTGAAAAATAACGGATTGCAGGAATAACCAATTTACACGGTCGAATGCTTTAGCAGCATCGAACGTAAGTACCGCTAATGGGATTTTTTCTTGGGTGGCTATATCAATGGCGCCAATAAGTTGGTGAGTGAGTTCATGTAATTGCCTCCCCTTAGTGAAACCTTTCTGATCATTGTGAATAATTTTATCGGTTATATTGCCTAACCTTATGGCTAAAACCTGGGTGAAGATTTTATAATCATTATTCAGAATAGAAATAGGCCTGTATGATTCACATTTATGAGGGTCTTTACCAGGTTTCAAAATTAAACTGATAGTGGCATCATTCCATGATTTTGGGAGCTGTTGGCCATCCAGATATATGGAATTAAAAAGGTCTGTCAAAATGGGAGCTAATTGTTCCTTTAGAGCTAGATAAAATTCATTTGGGATAGCGTCGGGGCCAGCAGCTTTGTTTTTTTTCATCTTATTTATCGCTTTCATGACCTCCTCTGTAGTTATTGCTTTATTTAAGGCTTCACATGAGTCTAAGTCTAAACTTGTTATTTGTGAGTTTTTTAAATACAAGTTTACCGCCTGAGCAGGAGGTGTTAAATCTTCCTCATATAATGCCTGAAAAAAGTGTACAAATGCTTCTTCTATACCTAGCCTGTCTTCTACCCTCCCCCATCTCGAGCCTTATAAATTGCCATAATCTTGTTCCTATTGGAATCTATTTTAAGCTTCCATGCTAGTAATTTCCCACCGTTTTCCCCATACTCATAGGTTGACAAACTGCTAGCCTCCCATCTTTTCCTGACTCGATCTTCTAAGTATAGTGATAAATCCTGCTTTTTCTTAGATAATTCTTCAATTGCCCTTTCTTGTTCTGCCTTCGATGTAGTGCCTTCGCTCTTTTTTTGCATTTCTAAAATATCTGCTTCAAACTGTTTGATTTTATGCCTATTCTCCTTGTTCTTCCTTGCTGCAGGACCAATGAGGTTTCCTCTAATGACGGATTTATATGCGTCCCAAACTATGTGACTGGGTACTTCCCCGTTAGCATTTATTAGAAAGTATTCTGATGTCTCGCCCCTCAACTTCCCAATTAGTTGTTTATCTAACAAGAGAGTACGGTCTAGTGTCCATCTTTTCTTACCCTGAGGGGAGTCTTGGATTAATTCCATCTGGACTAGGGAGTGGTCGGAAAGGTGCGCTGGTATATGTATTACCTTTTTTACCCTTTTGCTCCATAATTTATCAATTAAAAAGAAATCAATTCTGGAAGCGTGACCATATTTATGGTTCCTATAAGTAAATCTATTGCTTTGGTCACCTTTGATCTTCCAGATATCTACCAGCCCCAAGTCCTCTTTAAACCTATTCAGCCAATCCCTCATTTTTATTAAGTTGAGACCTCTTCCAGGCGGGTGTCTATCATGCTTAGGATCTAACAAAATATTAAAATCTCCTCCAAGAATTATTGGCGTGGATACATTAATTAGTTGGGCATATAATGATTGAAGTGGTTCAGGGTCATCCGAATTAGGACCATAGTAACCCACCACCGAGAAGAAGTTGTCCCCAGATTTCATTTTCACTAAGATCCATCTACCTTTCGGGTCCCCACACTCTTCCAACATAGTTATTTTAGATGGTCTTTTGACAATTACTGCAACTCCCTTGATACAACAGGTTTGATTTGTGCAAGCACTACTTTCTATCCATTTTTCATATTTTGTAAATTCATACCATTCTGTTTTTAATAGGTGAGTTTCCTGCAGTATTATAACATCACTCTTTATTAGCTTGAGATATTCAAAAATCTTTTGACGCCTTCTCCTGACCCTAAGCCCATTAACATTCCATGTTGTGATTTTCATTTCGCCCATCTTAGAGGAGTTTTTAGTTCTACAAGCTATCGTGGCCTTGTTTACCATAAAATATACATATCGGACAAATGCATTTTTTTGGTTTTTTTCCCTATGCTCCCCACCCAATGAAAACAAAACGTCATAAGTGTGCTCAAAGTAAAACAAAAAACCTACAGCTCCTACCCACTCTACCCCTCCCACCCTCCCTGGAGAACCCTCCCGACTTCCATTTGGGCAATCTTATTACCCTATTTGAGCTCTATTATTGTAGGGTTGTCCTATCTTTATTGTGTTATATCTCTGGCTCTTACTTCAATCTCATTTATTTGTGAGCTTTTATGTGCTCCAACAGTGATTCTACCTCTTTTGGTTCACGAATGTTAAAAGTCTTGTTATTCCACATAATTTTCAAGAGGGCAGGAAATTTCATTTGAACCGACGCCCCTGCTGCTCTCAGCTCTTTCATGTAATTCCCTAAGGCCCACTGTCTGTCTGCTGTCGCCCTAGATATGTCCGAGCGAACTTTGTAATTATAACCATCCTTTGTGAGAGTGGTAGACTTTAACGCGGCGTTTAAGATAATCTCTTTTATAGTATAAGTTTTGAAGTTAACAAGTATTCGGCGGGGGTTTTTCCTTGGTTTATTCAGTCTGAAAGGGTCCCTGTGAACCCTTTGAATATCGTCCTCTAGCGCTTTTTCGTCTAGCTCTGGAGAAATTCCCTTGATCAGGTTAATTATAAAATTCTTTAAGTTTTGGCCTTCGGCGCCTTCTGGAATACTCAGAAACCGTAAATTACTCCTCCTTGCGTTGTTTTCCAACGTTTCAACTTTGTCTCTAAGTTCCTTCTCTGAAGATCTTAACTCCTCAATGTCATTCTGACATGATCTCACTTCTTTTTTGGTTTGTTCCAGAGATACTTCTATAGTGGAGACCCTAACGACTAAGGCATTAACCTTAGATTCTAACGCTTCGCATGTTGCCTGGATCCTCTCCTGATTTTTTTCAGACTTGGCAAAGCCATGCTTCATTTCTTTAAAGAGAGACCCCATTAGTTCCCCAAATTCAGTGTGCGGAGGTATCTCTAAAAACTGATCTTTATTTATAGTCTTTTGATGTTGATTTTCATCCCTCTCATGATCCTCTTCTATTTCAATGTCATTATTACCCTCCTTGTCTGTCTGATCGAGGACTTGAAACGGGTTAGATATCTCTATTGTTTGCATATCGCCGATAGATGTTGGTTTTTGCATGTTAAGGGCCCCCCCTACAGATCTTTCCTCCTTCAATATTGTGTTTTTAGACACCTGTTGAACTTTGAAGAAGGAGCGAAGAGATGGTGTAACTTTTAGGCTGGCACCCTTTTTTAACTGCTCTTTTTTCACCGCCTTCGCTGCTCTAGTAGAAACCACTGCCACTGTATCACCTTTTACTCTCTGGTTTCTTTGTTTCTTAGTTGCTTTTATAGCTGTGCTATGACTAGAACGGACAGTTTGTTCTTGGTCAGATTCTTTAAATGTTAGTAGAGCAGCGTCGACTTTAGACAGGACGATTGAAGGTTTCCTATTCCTTAGTGCATAACTTATATCTTGAATTCAACTCTTTGTACTCTCTTTTTTGTCCAAGTCCCTTAGGTCGATAGCAGTCTTCTCAGAACCATCCAGAATCTGCAGTTTTAAGTCTTCTGGGGTTGCAATATCTTCTCGTAGTGCTTTTTTATTGGTGTTATTTTTGGGTGTAAACAGGTCCTTTACCTGGCCCTTCCCTCTCCTTCTTTCCGAATTCATACACACTGCGCTACGATTTACTGTAGTGGTTCTGTGTTCCTCACTTAGTTTAATTACACAACTCTGTTCTGATTTAGCATTTGAATTCAAAACAAATAGCAGAGAGCTGCTTGGGGGGCCTCTAAAACGTACTTTCGTTGTAGCTCTTCTCCTCCGGAGTAGCTCAGCTGCAGCAGCTGACCAGACCGCTCCCCTCCCTCCTCTCGGTCTCTGAGGGTTAGAGGGCAGCTCTCCCCTGGATCTTGCCTGCACCTCCGCCACTGTTTTCGCCTCCACAGCGCCTCCAACAATGGCACGCGACCCTCAGCCGACAACCCCCAACCTCCAAACTCCAAAAACTCCCGGGCGAAAGGAAAAAAAAAAAAAAGAGAAACGAAACCGGTCTCCCGATCAGCCGAGGACTTCACGGCTTCAACGCGGCTCGGCGCTCTGTGGCTCCCGCACTGATCAGCAGGACGAACACCGCTGTAGTAACACCACAAAAGGCACCGAAAACAGGGAAATCAAGTCTCTCATCGGGGACGCTCCACCCGGAAGAGTCATCCGTGCCTTTCACCTCCACGAGCCATTACGTTCTGCGAGGACTTCCCTATCTCACGGAGCTCGCTACCCGCTCTCCTAGCTGGCCGCCATGTTCTCCCCTCTCGGGCATCTGCATATTGCAAATATTTTATACTTTGGCCTGCAAGAATTGGTGAGTGTGCATTTACATTATATAAATGATGTGATAAGTCAGCCATAAAAAGGTTAAAATGACATGCGGCAAGTACACAGCCCTATTTAAGGCAAGTATGTGTTTCAAGGCGGCTCGTGGTACAACCTACATCCCCCAATTTGACCTGCACCCACGTATTTGAATACAGCAATACAATAATATTCAGCAGGTTTTTTGGAACACCCCAGAATGATAACTTTGCCCAAAGAAGTGTACGAGGAACAGAGTCAAAGGCGGCCTTTAGATCTACATAGCAAATTCAAAGCTTTTGTTTTGTGTATTTTGCTCTCTCTGCCAACAAGGTAAGTAACAGCAGGTTCGTCATTGTTGACTGCCCGCGGTTACCGACAGTTTATTTGCAGGAATTGACTACGATGCATTATGTTTGTGGTTCGCACGTCCCCAGAAAGATAATACATGTATCATAATATCATCTGAGTATGAATAAACTAATAAAAGAAAAGTTGCTGAATTGTGAAGACGTGGCTGATTGAGCAATGTCAAAAGGCATGAATGTCATCGTAGTTACGGGGAGCAGAGGGCAGGGCCTGCACGCGCCGAGGTGCTGACTTCCTTCCTCCCTTAGCTACAACAATGAACACTAGCATTCCTTTCTATCTATGTTTTTGCATTTGCTCATAAATGAAATATGCTTCATTGTTGCTGCCTGGAGTTTCCTGTGTTACTTTCAACCTAGTAACACATTTGTTTGTCCATAAACTGACGCATCGATGACATGAGACATGGAAATTCATCTATTATTAGGTTTGTAGATTCAAGTCAAGGAGGTAAGAGTGGAAATGGATGTAAAAGCCACAAATAGGAAAAGAAGAGATGACTGTTATACAAAAGGGTGGATTTTTTTTTCATTAGGCAAGGAATATTCTTGCAAATATTTTATACATTTATAAAACGGTCCTATTCTCCTCATCTTTTCTAAAAATGAAGTAGTGGATACACCATAACTGTTCTCAGAAGGGCAATCAAACTATTACGTTGGGGGACATTGGAAAAGAGAAGAAATAAAGAAATAAAAAAAAACGCAGTTTAGTAAAAATTCTCTTAAGTGGTCCCTTCCTTATATAAGAATTGGGAATTGCAGCCAGGTGTGTTGTAAAACATTTCATTGATTTTCATGGTTTTTGCATTGAGACCTCACAAGTTGCAGAGGTTTGAGCCTGGCACTTTTGTTTATTTATTATTTATTATTTTTATTGTTTTATATAGCGCAAACTTGACCCTGTGGGGTATCAGAGCGCTTCACATTAAAACATATATACTTAGTTTCTATTGTACATTTCGTACGAAAGCATTTACCTATTCAGAAACCGTAACATTAACTTCATTCAGCGACAAAGACTCGTGCACATTCCCAGAATGCAAGTCTAGCAGATCCCATATTGCAATTTAGTTCGTTGACATCATTGATTGTAAACCCCTAAGAATATCAGGTGGGATGGAACCTTGGTACGAGATGTTTGTGCGTGGATTAAGGGGGGAGTTTATAGGTGAGGCTGCGAGATTGAACGGAAAAGGTTACGGGAGGAATTTGCTCATTAGAAATATATTGGTTTCTTTCTTGAATCTTGCGGCGTTTGGTATTCTTCTGATGCTTGGAGGTAGCGAGTTCCAGATTCTCAGTGCCGCTCCAGAGAATGCTCTGTCATCTGTTTTTTTCTTCTGGAACATCGGTGACTTCAGTAGTAGATCTCTGGCGCTCCTGGAAGGTCTGATACCCCCGGAAATCACCAGTTTCTGGGCTAGATACCTTGGTGTATTGTGGTGTAACGCTTTGTGTGTGATACAAGCTATTTTGAGTTGAATTCTGGCTTCATATCGTAGCCAGTTCAGGGACTTCAGGTGAGGAGAGATGTGGTCGAATTTGTTTGACCCTGTTATAAGCCTTGTTGCTACATTTAGGTAGGCTGTTAGAGGAGCCTTTGTAATCTTGGGAAGCCCTGAGAGTGTAGTGCATCCGTATTCAAACTTCGAGATTACTAATGCCTGGACTGCCATTTTGAGGTTTGCTGTTTCCATGAATGGTCTCAATTTCCTGATGTAATTTAAGTGAAAATGGGCATTATTAGCTAACGAGTTGATGTGGGCTTGCATGTTCAGGCTCTGATCAATAGTAATTCGTAGTGATTTGGTTAACTCCGCCATGAATGGGGTGCAGTTAAGTGCAGTGATAGAGCTGGTCCATTCTTTTACAGCGGGGGATATGAGGAGGAATTCTGTTTTTTGCTTGTTTAGTTTGAGCTGATTTCTGGTTAACCATAGCATCGTTGCCTTTAATGCCTCGATCATTGAATTGATCTCCTCCAACGATTAACCTTCATGTAAATCTGAGTATCATCAGCGTACATGTGGAAAGAGATGTTGGCAAGGCACAGTATATCTGTAAGTGGTTCCATGTATAGGTTGAATAGTGACGGAGAGAGGGTTGAGCCTTGTGGGACTCCGATCTGAGTGGGGGAAGAAGTTGATAGGTTATGATTCACCAAAAATCTCGGTGATCTGTTCCTCAAGAAGGACTTGAACCAATCTAGAATTTTCCCTGAAAAGCCCATTCTGGTTTCCAGATGGTCTAGCAACAGCTCATGGTTGACTGTGTCGAATGCTGATGATAGGTCAAGAAGGATTAAAAGGCATGTTTTGTTCTGGTCGAGGGCGAGTAATGCATCATCTACTATATGAAGTATTGCCGTTTCAGTACTGTGATTAGGTCTGAATCTCGATTGCCAGCTGTCTAGTAGATTGCATTTGGATATGTGTTGGCTTAGTTGTTGCTGCACACATTTTTCTATCACTTTTGCTAATAAGGGGATGTTTGATACCGCCCGAAAGTTGTTAGGGTTTGCAGGATTTACTGTTGTTTTTTTTTATGATGGGAATGACTTGGCCCATCTTTAGGCAATCTGGGAAGGATAATAATCACAAATGGGGCCGCTCCCAGCTGGATGTTCTAAATGCTACAGTATCTTATAATGTGAGTGTAGGCATCTCACAAAAAGTGAAGGACTGGTCTCACACACCACCTGGTGTCATGCTTCATCATAGACCAGTCCTCGCCCTCTAAAAACTTGGTTTGATGGAGGGCGGGCATACACCTGACAACAGGGATGCACTTCTAAACTAAGTGGGGGCCCATACATAGAAAAAGTGAGTTAAAAGGCCATTATAGATGTCAAATTAATTTTAATGTGGCTGGCATCTATATGGTGTTTAAAAAGAGTGGTCAGTGTATTGGGGATTCTATTGTCCCCCCACCGAATTCAATGTGGTCAACATGTTTCTGCCTTGTGGCCCGGTGGGCTCTGCGGCATTCATCAGGACTTAGAAGGAAAGTTGGCGGGCTACACTCTTACCAGACTATGGTGAAAGAGTTCCCACTGTGCGGGGTGAAAGATCACACTCCACTGAAAACGACCTGGTTCTAAAGCCTGTAAGAGAAAATAAATAAAAACAACGTACAATCAACAAGTAGCATCTATATACAATGTGGAAGTGACTTGCAGTCAGCCACATGCGTCAAACAGTATCGTGAGTGACTATAAGTGCAACAAAAGTGTCAGTCATAGGTGCACTTAGTAGTTTATATGGAGACAATTATCTCCACAGTGCTTACCCTGATGCTGGGACTAGGTGCCCCATAGGAGGGTAAGTGCAGCAGACCCCTTTGGTCGAGCTGTAAATAATGAGGAGAAAAAGAAGAAGAAATAGCGCCGCGTGAT
Organism: Calotriton arnoldi; assembly: GCA_963921515.1. NCBI lineage: Eukaryota > Metazoa > Chordata > Amphibia > Caudata > Salamandridae > Calotriton > Calotriton arnoldi. The sequence continues at coordinate 51,964 of CAWUFW010017360.1, forward strand.
TTATCAAGGTAAGTAAATCTATGTAAATCAGCCCAGAGGTTCGATGGTACCTCATGGGGACGCGGGGTTAACGAAACAAACAGAACATACCTAAATAAGGGCATCCGGTGTCCTGGCCGGAGGCTGCCTGTATGTCCGAATGACAGAAACCGGGCTGGCGTAGCCTGGAATGGTACAAGCCCGTGCTCAGAGTGCCGGGCGTGGTGCGCCGTCTGGCGCATGCGCATGGGAGCAGTGTTATTAAGATGCGCTTGCGTCCAAAATGCTTAGTAGCAGTGCATATCCAGAATTGGAAGTGGAAAATCGCCGCTTCTGCCGTACGGAGCTAGCGCTATGCATGTGGTTTAAGGCAAAAGCGGGACAACAAGAAAAGGAGCAATAGCAACTTCATTCGTACACTGCACAATATATGCCCTTATTTAGGCATACCACCGCCATTGGTTCATCAGGCAGTTCAGGCACAACGACGGGTGTGTAGACATCGCCAGGTTGTGACACCATATCCGGTGGTCATAACAGATACCTGAGGCCAATTAAACCCCTTAACATCACTAATTTTCAGCCGCAGGCACTATAAATAGCCGATGTCTGCTCAACACATTTACCGGCGAGGAGGGGAAGAGAGCACACATAGGTGGAAACGTGGAGGACATACCACAGAACAGTAAGGGTGTGAATGGATGACTAGTATGTTCTGTTTGTTCCGTTAACCCCACGTCCCCATGAGGTACCATCGAACCTCTGGGCTGATTTACATAGATTTACTTACCTTGATAAATCACGCGGCGCTATTTCTTTTTCTTTTTCTCCTCATTACTTACAGCTCGACCAAAGGGGTCTGCTGCACTTACCCTCCTATGGGGCACCTAGTCCCAGCATCAGGGTAAGCACTGTGGAGATAATTGTCTCCATATAAACTACTAAGTGCATCTATGACTGACACTTTTGTTGCACTTATAGTCACTCACGATACTGTTTGACGCATGTGGCTGACTGCAAGTCGCTTCCACATTGTATATAGATGCTACTTGTTGATTGTACGTTGTTTTTATTTATTTTCTCTTACCGGCTTTAGAACCAGGCCGTTTTCAGTGGAGTGTGATCTTTCACCCCACACAGTGGGAACTCTTTCACCATAGTCTGGTAAGAGTGTAGCCCGCCAACTTTCCTTCTAGGTCCTGATGAATGCCGCAGAGCCCACCGGGCCACAAGGCAGAAACATGTTGACCACATTGAATTCGGTGGGGGGACAATAGAATCCCCAATGCACCGACCACTCTTTTTAAACACCATATAGATGCCAGCCACATTAAAATTAATTTGACATCTATAATGGCCTTTTAACTCACTTTTTGTATGTATGGGCCCCCACTTAGTTTAGAAGTGCATCCCTGTCGTCAGGTGTATGCCCGCCCTCTATCAAACCAAGTTTTTAGAGGGCGAGGACTGGTCTATGATGAAGCATGACACCAGGTGGTGTGTGAGACCAGTCCTTCACTTTTTGTGAGATGCCTACACTCACATTATAAGATACTGTAGCATCTAGAACATCCAACTGGGAGCAGCCCCATTTGTGATTATTAGTTTATGATGGAGGCTGCCAGCTCCCAGTACCCCGTGCCTCTGGTTCCCTTACCCCAGATCTCCTCTGGGCCTTGTGGTTACACAATCTGGGAAGGATCCCTGAGATAGGGAAGCATTGACTATCGATGTCCAGCTGGGGATGATGGAATGGTCGATGGCCGACACAAATTTTGCTGGGAGTGGATCTCTGTAATCATTGTTTGGTTTTATGACCGACAAGGTTTTGAAGATGTCTTTGTGGTCGTATAATTTGAAGATGGACCAGTGAGCTTTATTTTTGGGTACTGAATGATGGAGTAATGTTGGACCGATTTGATGCGATGCCTCCAATGTAGCCGCTGCTGTCTTAAGCTCACTTTCCATGGTATTTGCCTTTGTAGTGAAGAAAGTAGAGAATTCTTTGCTGCTGATGTGAGATTTTGTTTCTTCTTGTGTGGTTTTGGCCATTTTGTTCGATTGCTGTTTCACCAGTTCGAAGAGCTTCCTAGATCTGTTTTTAGCGTTCTCCAATTCCGTCCGGAAATATTCTTTTTTTGATTTAAGAATATTTTTATTGTAGGCGTTTCTGGTTTTTCTTAGCCATTTTAGCTTTGGTGAAGATGTTAGTTGTCTCCATTTCCGTTCTGCAAGTCTCAGCTTACGCCTTTCTTCGTTTAGTGCTCCGCTGAACCAGGGTTTTTTATCTTTGTTCGGAATTCATTTTAGTTTTAACGGAGCTATTGTGTCCATTATCTCTGACATCTTCGCATTGTAGTGCTCTGTTAGCTCACTAACATTTGTCATGTTTCTTGAAGGGGGAAGATCCCTCCTGCACAACGAGGCTAGCTTCTCGTTGTCCACACCCTTAGTGTCCCTTATCCATTGTTTTTGTTTGATTGATTGAGTGGGTTTTTTCTTTAATATTCCTGGTATTTGGAAAGTTATTAGGTGATGGTCTGACCAGTCACATGGCGTGATTGAGGTTAGGTTCACCGCTTTTTCTTTGGAGATGATCCAGTCTAATGTAGAGTCTTTCATGTGAGTTGGCAGGGTACAGACTTGGGCTAGGTTTTGATCCCCTAGGAAGTCTTTAAAGATGTTGACCTGGGGGTCGTTAGTGCCGTTCCAGTGGAGGTTGAAGTCCCCTAGGAATATGTCATTGGAGTGAGGGAAGGAGTTTGCTGTGATGATCTCCATTAATTGGTCGACAAAAGGTTCATTCTTGCCTGGTGGGTGATAGAATGCATGGATCTTGTGAACGAGTTTCTCTGTGTTTTTTATAGAAATTGCGAGGTTTTCACATGAATCCTGAGGGTCGGCCAGTAATGGGGTAACCACGAGGTCAGAGCAATGAATGAATGCAATACCCCCCCTTTTCTCTTTTGCCGGTCTAGTCTAACTATGTTATAGTTTGGGGGCACCAATAGATCCAGACATGTTGAGGATGATTCTGTGAGCCAAGTTTCTGTTAGGATCGCTACGTCTATCTCCAGACTCAGGATAGCATCGGCGATGTCGGACGCGTGTCTCATTGCTGAGCGGCAGTTGATTAGTAGACCTGTGATCGGTTTTTGAGTAACCGGGATAGAGGCAAGATTCAGGGTGGATAGCGTAATACTCCTCAGGTTATATGTGTTTCGCTTTCTGTTACTTGGTTTGTGTTCTCTGAAGGTGTTGATTGGGACTGAGCTGATTGAGTTTTCCTCGCTTTTGAGCGGTAGATTGGATGTAGTCTGTGTTTGGATGTAGGAGTGATGTAGAGCTTGCGTCTCCGCATCGGGTAACTAGGGTGTTTGCGTGGCTGATATTATCTCTTTGATAGCGGCATTGGTTGCGTCTTTGTGATATGCTGTAGTGAGAGTACTATCTCTTGAATGTTCTTGATTTTGGAAAGTGAGTTTTCAGTGAGGCGCGCGATGTTCTTCAGATCGAGTATAGCCTTGGTGATGGTATGGAGTAGGTTGTTGGACTGTGTATTCAGGGAGTCTAGGATCCCCGTTGATGCAGGAAGCAAGAGGGATGAGCTCTGAGGACTTGAGGTTAGAGTGTTAGGTAATTCGCCGTTTGTTTCCTCCGTGACAGTTACCTCAGGATCAACCTTGTTTCCTTCTCTAGCTTTACTTTTGCCGTGAGGGCCCTGCTGGGCGATTTATTTGATTAGGTGGGGAGCTCTGGCTGTTCAGGGAGTTAGATGTAATAGTGGCAGTGTGTGATGGTTGGGTGGATGTGGTAGGGTGATCACCTTTGTTGTGAGGTATGGCAGGCTGTCTCGTCTTTTCTCTGTCTATTTCTTGGGGATTGTGACTACCTGCTCCGATCATGGGGGCCGTCTTGATTGAGAGTGCGGGGAATTATCTTTCATTGTGGGTTGGTATTGAAGGGTTTATGGTGCTAGTAGGAGTCTTGTCCTCTAGTTGTAAAAAGCCCCTCATCTGCCTTGCTGAGTTTGTTGAGGAGGGATTCGATCTCCGGCGATCTTGTGCTTTTGTATGGTCCGCTCTCGGTGTGATTTGATTGTGTAGTGTACTTGTCTGTAAGCAGGGCCTTTGTTGGTTTTTCGGGCTAGTGATGTTGTAAACTTGTTCTTTCAGAGAGTCGAAGTATTCGTCAAATTTGTTTAGATCCTTATCCTTTGCTTGTATAAGTATTGTACCATTTTTATAAATTGTTATATTTAGTACGGCTCCCAGTCTCCAGGAGGGGGCAGTCGATAGCGTGATGCCATATGGGATGCTTCTTAATTCTTGGGTGTTCAGTAATTTTGTTATGGTCTTACGCCATGTTGCCGGCTTTCTTGTGAAGAATATTAGGTCGTTAACTAAAATGCCTTTCCTTGTGTTGAAGTACGGGTCTGAGATTAGTGTCTCTATGTTTTTTTCAGTAAATTGTGCTTAAAGGATTTAGCTGCATTTCTAGATATGTTAGGGGGGTAAATTATATTGTAGGAGTTCCTTCCTGCTTTTTTCAGCTCTCCTGGCATTTTTTTTTTATTATTAATTATTTATTTAATTACCCGCCGATCTTCTTACCCAAATAGTGACTGGTCACTATGTGTCTGATAAAATAAGTCAGGGTCCCCTAATGAATAGGCCCCAGGTAGTTAATTGGGTGGGCCAAATAGCCTAAACTCCTTGGCCTCGAAACCGTTCCAATATGGCTGCTTATTTGCTCTAGCTGGAGATCACTTTCATGCAGTCCTACTTTAGTTTCTGGTATTGGTGTCCGCAAGTTTTCTTTCACTTTCCATTGAATGTGTGTCTGAGTCTTTCCTCTGCCATTTTGAAATACTGAGGGGCTCTTTGTGAGTTAGGGAAATGGCTTATGTCTAAAAGAAAAACAAGGAATGGTCCTTCCTCTTCTCCTATAGTTGTTTAGGGATTCCCCTACCCAGAAGATTTAGCTCCGGAAATTGGTATTATGATCCGATGTATTTCCGGGCATCCCAGGTGAGCTGAGAGGGAGGGGGTGTGGGGGGAGTTCTTCACCCTTGGGCTCAGTCCTCCTTAGGCTTCAAATTCGCATTGTCGGATTCCCCTCCAGCTTCCTCCTTCCCACCTTGATCCCCCGGCTTCCCTCCGATTCCGCGACTTTCCTTTCGGCGCAGAGTGTAGAATGGGAGCTTGTGGGGCTGGTGCGCAGAAACGTTCCTCTCTCTGCCCTGCCTTGGGTCCCGCCTCACTCCGATCTGATCCTCACCTTCCGGTGAGTGCTTATGGGCGGCTCGCCCTCTGTTGCCTGTTGAGAGTAGTAGCTTGTGGGACTGGCGCCCAGAACCGAGCCTCCCGCGGTCCTGCCTTGCTTCTCGTCTCTCTCCGATCCGTCTCTCACCTTCCGGCGTGCGCTAGCTGCAGTTAGGTCTCTGTATCCCGCTGCTGATTTCAAATTCGTAAAGTATGGTTCTCTCAGTTTTGCGCTCTTTCGTTTCCTCGCCTTCTTTCTTGTTTGTATGGCTGTTAGGGATTATTGCAAGAAATGCTATCCCTAGCCACGGAGCACCTTCGCAGTGCATCCTGCTTGAATGGCACAAATGGCACACTTCTGGGCTACTAATGGCCCAGCAATCAATGAGTCACAAAAGCACAACTTGGTTTGCATGGATAGATTGTTTCTCAGGCTCTCCCTAGCAGCACAAAACTTGGGCCTAGAGTAAGGAGCCGACCCAGGACTAGACCTAAACTTCAACAAACCTCAGCCTAGATATTAAGTGCCGGGCATTCCCACATCATAAGATTCTAAGTACCTATAGTATCCTTACATGTGTTCATGCATTGCTTATGACTTTTTGTGAAGACGTTTTGAAATTTAATATAATCTATAGAGTTAAAATTGTTAAATAAATTGGAGATTCACATTTTAAATTATCCCAATGTACTTCAGACAGTTGGATGGTCACCTCCTTTTGTAAAATATTTACCTAGTAAAATGTTATTTACCCCTGAAATTTAGACCTTATGGGGTGGCCACTGGCACACTGCATCAAACAATCCTTATTCTATAACTTTTTTAGAAGCTGAAAAATAACTACAAAGTTGCAGATACTTAGAAAATCTAAATTAAAAGCCAAATTATATGTATAACGTTTGATGTTTGTCAAATGCTATAAAGCACTGTGCATCCATCAGTTGATACATCTCCCACTGCTCCTTCTTGCGCCGTTTAGATTCTTCCAGAATAGTTTTTTGTAGTAAAAGTAAGCATAAGTTATTCAAAGGGGCACGCAACCAACGTCTCCCTATTTTTAAAATGTCTTCATCTACTGTTGGCAGCCAGTGCCAAGACGCTATAAAACTTTAAATTTCACCTTGTTTTAAAAAAAAATCTTTTACTCATAGCAATACCCATCAGTGCAACAACAAAATTCATGATCTATTAATTTCATTAAATGCAAAAATCACAATCAAAATATCTGACCAGTACTTTTTCAAGGTTACACACCACCATAATCACAATAAACTACACCCTCGCATTGATAGGAGCTGGCAGGTCTATACCAGGTTTTCCCAGAGTTTTGAGAATTTACTGAATGAACCCTTTCTTAATGAATAATTCCTCTCCCATTCCTTTACTCTCCATTGATGCACTGTGGGATTCCATTTTGTTTTCCTTCTTTGCTGAATTATTGACCTTGCTACTAGCATGATTATATACATTTTTTTCTATGGGAACTAGTTGAACCTTACCCGGTTGAATAGCCTATCAAAATTAATTGTGGATCGTCTGGAAACTCAATGTTCATGTTTTTAATAGCAAAACGTTTGCTCTTTCCTTTTAATCATCCAATGCAATACTTTATAGCATAATTTTGTTTGGCGACTTACTCAGAAGTAAAAAATAATTAATTCTATATTTGTTAAGCAATGACTCCCAAAAGAATTATCCATTAATTTATTGAACCTTTGATCACTACAAATTCATAAAAAGAATGTGCCAAACTCAAAAAGTAGTACTCTTTCACATTTGGAAGTGCTAGGCCCCCTTCAGTCAGTGGTTTGTATAGCATCCACAAAACCAACTTGGGTACTTTAGTAAGTCCTTATTATGTAGATGTAACCACTTTCCGCTGTCAGCCCTGGACAGAATAGCACTAATACGGATGTCGGTTTTACCATTATTCTATTTCCTATATGCAGCATTGCATTGTTTCTTAAGTATGACATTTTTGAAAGAGGTGGAAGGATTATTCTCAGCATTTATCTGGGCAAAAAAATTGATCTTTTTAAAGAGAAACAAACCAAACCATGATCCTGTGTCATTTTTAATAAAATATCTCTAAAAAACGTGTTTCTTTTTTTTGGAAGATAAACAAACGATGGAGGAAGAAATTAAAACCCCATAATCCTTCAACAAGAGATTCCCCCTTCACTGTCTCTTTGTGACCGCATTGCAGACTATTTTGAACAGAAAGACCAATCGCTACAAAAAGAGTTTCCAGCACACCATGTTCCACCTATGGAAGTGCCCTCCAATTTAGGAGATGACAGACCGTCTCTCCAGGCCTTTCAAGCTGTTAGCTTAGAACAATCCCGCCAGGCAATTCTTGCATGTAAATCAGGATCTCCGTTTGACCCATGTCCCCCTCAGATTATGCATGGTATTATAGAAATTATTAATCCAGTCATTAACAACATAATCAACACCTCTCTCCTTCATGCAGTAGTACCCAACAAATGGAAAATTGCAGCAGTCAAACCGCTTCAGAAAAAACAACTTGCAGATCCCTCCACTCTTAGTAATCTTTGTCCCATCTCCCTGCTTCCATGCATTAGTAAAATTACGGAAAAACTAGTTAATACTCAACTGATTGCCTACTTAGAACATTCTACATCACAATCAATCAGGTTTCAGGCCTCAGCACTCAACGGAATCAGTGCTTCTGTACACTGCTGATGCCCTTAAATCTTCATTAGACCAGGGGAAAAAATGCCGTTCTGGTTTTATTAGACTTATCAGCCTCTTTTTACATGGTCTCACATGACATCCTACTGGGCCGTCTCAAATCATATGGCATTTCTCATCTTGCCTTGGCTAAAGTCATTTCTACAAAATCGTAGCCAAGTTGTTATTCTTGGTCAATATCAGTTTAGCAGAAAAACCCCTGCTCTTTGGGGTTCCACAGGGGTCCATCCTCAGCCCTGTGCTCTTTAACGCCTACATGGCCACCCTCATTAGTCTGATATCGTCTTTTAACATTGAGCCAAATTTGTACGCAGACGATACGCAATTAATTCTGGTACTAGATGAAAACACCACACTTGCTGAAGAAAATCTTCGACAGTGTCTTACTGCGGTCTTTCACTGGATGAAAGTTAATCACTTAAAATGTAATTTGGAAAAAACGGAAATCATGCCACTAGGGAAATCTAATACCTTCTCCCCCAGCTTATGGTGGGCCACAGCTTCTCCCACCCCCTAACACAGTGACAGTAGTAAAAAAATCTGGGGGTGAAATTCGACTCAGCACTTTCTTTTCGCCAGCAATCCCTAGCTGTGGCCGGCTCATGTTTTTTTCTGATAAAATTACTTTAAAAGTTTTTCGATCTTCTCCCCTGCACGGCTAGGAAAATAATTGAAGTGGCCCTAATCCCTTCCAGACTTGATTACTGCAACAGCCTCTATGCAGGGACTAATAAAACGGTCTTAAATTACAGATGGTGCAACATGCAGCCGCTCGATTAGTATTAAAATGGCCTAGAAGCTCATCAGCATCAGCTGCCCTTAAAGCACTTCACTGGCTGCCCATCCACAAAAGAGTCTTGTTCAAGATCTTAATAATCACTTTCAGAGCTCTTAACTCCACAGGCTCCCGCTATCTCCAGGCCAGGTTTGCTCTCTATGTGACAAACCGCACACTCAGGTCGTCCAATGCAAATCTTTTGAAGCCCCCTGATTTCAGGTATACCACAAAGGGTGGAAAATCTATCGCGGTACTTGGGACCAAGGCTTGGAATCTGCTCCCCAATCATTTACGTTTAATTCCAACTGAGACCCTCTTCAGGAAGGCCATGAAAACCTGGATTTTTTTCTGCCCCTGACACTCTTTGTAGATCACTCATCTGACCTCCCAGTTTCTTGTTGTTGTGCCTGTTAGGGATCCTCACAGCCAGGTCTTCTTGGATTCCGATTTACTACCGCTGCGTTTTTATGGAGGCTCTGCGCATCGGGAGACACGACATGTTTTAAGATTCTACTTTCAAAATTGGGGATTTTACACTGTTCAAGTGAATGTCAGGCTGCCCCCCATGAGTCTTTTACCTTTTACATCAAGGTTTGCAGGATTTAGCCATTTATCATTTCATATTCATACCATGCTAAGCTGATTCCCTATTTCCAGCTCTGCGGCTTGCTCTTTATGCCATAAGATTTAACCTCTAATCAGGACGTATTTCTATCAAGACCCCGTATTCTGCTTTAGGAACACACCTTCACGTCCCGTGAGGGTGTACATTTGAAATATTACGAATTAAGGTGGTTCTCCTGAGGAAGGCAGTTTTCTGCCGAAACGCGCGTTGAGACATCTTGGATACCACCCCACTATCATTTTAATTTAAAACATTCTATCTATCATATGTACTGTAATGTGGTTTGTCAGACTATGAATCAATTAATTACGCTGACGGCACACACAATATTATATAGTGAGGTAGCTTTGAGTGAACGGATGAATGATAACAGTTTATAGGATGCAATTGTTTTTCAACAAAATGTATATGCTATTTCGAAATGTGTTTTATGTATTCATTTCATAATAAATATTTTTATATTTTTCTAACTTTAGTGTCACTACCATTATTATCAATATAACTATGTTCTAGCTCTGTAGTTTTGAAGTAGCCCTAGAAAATTTACAGTATGTATTTCCCTGTCTAGGTGTACTTCACATAGGTATCATGGGGCCCTTTGTCTTTTCAGTATAGGGATCCTCACAGCGCCATGATGCTCCTCGGAGTGATAGCTGCACTCTACAAGTACTCCTTAACATAACAAGAGCCTAGATAATTCTATTTCTGGTAAAGTCTAAATACTATTCTCAAACAGGGAACAACATTTCCTTCTAGCTGCTTGTGGAGACTTTCCTCCACAAATAAAAGAAGAACTTAAGCTATTACATTCCATGATAAAAGGGGGTTTCAATATGCGTGGGAGGCATTGAAATAGAAAAAGGCACTGTGACAGGGTAACCAACTTAATGAGATTTATCCAATCTACTCTTGAAAGAGTGGCATTCCACCATGCCTCAAGTTCCACTTGTATCTTCTTAAGCAACCAACAATAGTTTAGGTGATTCACAGAGGATACTATATCACTCAACTGTATCCGGAGATGTTGAGTAGGATTAGTAGCCACCATTTGCTGAGTTTCAATATTGAGATTATCTTTGGAAACATTAATTTAAATCCTTTATGTATTATTTTGATTGATTTCTTATCCTGAGATCCTGGAAAATTGATCTATTTTTTCAAATACCCTAGAAATATTATATGTAGCTGATGCTAAAAAGAGGTCAATAGTATTGGCATCTTATAAAAATGATGAGTCTGCAGAAGGTTAGGGCTCGAGCGTTCTCTCAGATCTCTTGTGATAAATCTTGAATTTGCTTTGATAAAGCGTGTAAAATGAAGATAGACTGGGTTGATGAAATGTGTCTCACTTTGTTGGTTAATAATCTTCACCTGTTATCAGCAACTCAATGGAAATAATTAGTAATCATAATGTGAGCCATATAAGTGTAATGTTTATTATTTTTATTTGTATATTAATGGAACTAAAATGTCTCTACATTCTTCCCTGCCTTTGCTAAGCAAACCGCTTGGGTGTAAATTTGTTGGGTCTTCTCCACAGCTTCATTGGCATAGGCCTTTATGGGGAAAGTGGCAGAGGGAATTCTTAGCCATGTTTACCAACAAAATAGATTGCCCTTATGCGATTTTGGTACAATACAACAATTAGGCAAAGATTAGTGACTGTGGCACAAACATATCTCTTTCATCCTACACAAGCACACTTTTATTATGCACACCTTGGTTTTTTAAAATCTGGTTTGAGTTTTTTGCTTCTTCGATATAATTTAGAGTACACTGATTCTACAAAGCTAAACTAAGCTATTGTGCTCATGAACTGCTTCATAGTTACACAGTTGGTGTTACTTACTTAATGGTTGTGTAACAGATTGTATCCTGTATTGCAAGGAACCTTGCAAAACGTTTCCCTTACCTCCTTCCCTCTGTCTACACTACATTAACCAACTTGTGCAGTTCCAGCTTTTTAGGCTATAATGCTCTTGTAATACTACAGATGGGACATTCGCCACATTTGTGAAGGACTATCTGGTCCGTCAACTCTACATTAGGCCCTAGATCTTCAGACAGAAATCCTTTATAAAGTCTGAGGCCCAAAATGTCTGTCTTAGCTCTTGCAAGGATAAACAATGTCACTCTCCTCAAATTTTAAGGGAACACTTGAACCAAGGCGAGGGAACAAAGGTAGGGTATTGTTAATGATGATTCTCAATGCCCATCAATTCTAGACTGCTTAGACAAACACATGAGCACATATTTACTTAGCCCTTGCGTTGCCCTTGTGGCACACAGGTGATGCAAGACAACGCAATCCGTTTTGTAGGGTTTACTAAATGATGCAAAGCCCCCTTGCATGGCTCTGTGTGGCTTAGTAAATCCAGAGTAATGAAAGGTAGCACAAATTGCTGCCTTGGGTTACTCTGTGTTGAAAAGGTGTTCCATGGGTGAAGCATGGGTGGTCCCATGCAACCACCCATGGATTCTGATGCAATCCCAGATTTACTGAGGTTAGTAAACCTGAGATTGTGTCAAAATGTTACTCCTTCGCAACAGAGGCATATCAAGGACAAATATCTTTATTTGTCCTTGATCTTCCCTCTTTCTACATGTGCTGCATTCTGCAATTTTCTGCTTGACTAATGGTCCAATATGAGTTAGTAATCCTAAAGTTATGGCTTAAATTCTGGCTCCTGACAGTTAACATACTTCTGGAGCACAATGAAACTGGATTTTTGTTTGCTCAATATATATGTCAAAAGATTCTGCAACAGGAAGAAAATAGGAAACATTCACATTTTGAATGAATTAATCAATCAAAACATTGACATATGGGGTAAACTTTCCAATCCGTCAATGAGCAATGATTCATGGTTCTTATCAGGGCATCAGTTTTGTTCTGGTTCACTGTATAGCACAAATCCTTCCATGGGGTTTCACCATTTTCATCAAGTCACTTGCACAAGATTCTGACTTTCAACAGATAGTCTGTATAGAACAAGTCTTTTTTCTCCGATTCCACGACCTTGTAGTGAGTAATCTCAGTAAACTCCATGGGTCAAAAGCAAAGGACGTCATATGGACAGAACCCGAAAAAGGGAAAGAGTGCAGTCCTGTCATGCTTTATTACAAATTTCATACTCTATGCCTTGATCCGTATTCAAACAGATTCCTACCCCTGAAGCACTAAAAAAAAAAGATCTGACGGCAACAGCAATATTTCCAGATAGAGCTTCAGTTTTCTACTGGAAAAAGATCTGTGGTAGTTTTTGTCATATTTCCAAAGGTAGAAATTCCTGTTGATTTGTTTCAACTGCTTTGTCTATAACGGGGCTTGTTTGCTATAATCTTTGATGTTATCTTGGGATCCGAATAATTAAACATATACAGCTGAGTGCACTTAACGGGGAGCTTTTTATTATAATTTCTCACTTCAATTAGTTGTGTCCTTGATTTTTGAAGTTCTTTATAAATGGCTGCCTGAAGAGAATGCACATCCCCAGTCCCTGTCACTCCAAAGCCAGGCAGTCAATCCACAACCCAGCAGAGGCACACAGGATGGCTAAGCAAGAAAATACCTACTTTCTAAAAGTGGTATTTTCAGACACAGACTATAAAAATCATCTTTACTTAAAGACGCATTTCTACATTCTGAGTTCAGGCATGCTAAACTACATTTCTCTATCTTATCCCAATGGGAAGATATACTCGTACAGTGTTACAGAGTATTCCCCATTCTATCCTATGGGACAGATAGCCTTTCAACAGTGAAAAACAAATTACACTGTAGTTCACTATCAGGACGTCACACACACCAGGACATGTCCTACCTTTCACATACACTGCACCCTGCCCATAGGGGTACCTTGGGCCTACCTTAGGGGTGACCCGTATTTAATAAAATGGAAGATTAGGGCTTGGCAAGTGGGTGCACTTGCCAAGTCGACTTGGCAGTAAAAACTGCATGCAGACACTGCAGTGGCAGGTCTGATAACCTATTGAAAGGCTGCTCGTGGGGGTGGCACAATCAGTGCTGCAGGCCCACTAGCAGCATTTGATTTACAGGACCTGGCACTCTTAGTGCACTTTACTAGGGACTTACCAGTAAATCAAATATGCCAATCATGGAAACACCAATCCATAATACAATTTACAATAGGAGCACTTGTACTTTAACACTGAACAGCAGTGAGAAAGTGCACAGAGGCACTAAACCAGAAAAAGCAGAGTCAAAATCGGGAGGTCAGAAAGCAAAAAGACCAGGGAAACACTACAAAAGATGCCAGGTCTAACAGTGTGTTAGAAAACAACTGGCATACTGCAACCTTTCCTTTCACACTGTACCCCAGGACAATTGTCAGATAGTTCAGTTGACAAAATCCTCTAACTTTGCAGTCAGAGAAAAAAGTAAACATCAATGTCTATGTTAAAAGAATAAGCAGCAGTTTGTCAGAAGACATAGCCTAACATTTGACCTCTGTCTTAGAGGGCAAAGCACAGCAAAACTGCAAGATAAAAATGAAATTTAAAGGCATCTTTATTGCTCATTCACCTTCGGAACTCTTCTAAACTCTAGAATGATTATTTGGCATTCCTGCTCCCCCCACCCCTACTTCCAGTACCTATGGTTACATTATATAAATGATGTGATAAGTCAGCCATAAAAAGGTTAAAATGACATGGGGCAAGTACGCAGCCCTATTTAAGGCCAGTATGTGTTTCAAGGCGGCTCGTGGTACAACCTCCATCCCCCAATTTGACCTGCACCCACGTATTTAAATACAGCAATACAATCATATTCAGCAGTTTTTTGGGAACACCCCAGAATGATAACTTTGCCCAAAGAAGTTTACGAGGAACAGAGTCAAAGGCGGCCTTTAGATCTACATAGCAAATACAAAGCTTTTGTTTTTTGTATTTTGCTCTCTCTGCCAACAAGGTAAGTAACAGCAGGTTCGTCATTGTTGACTGCCCCCTGTTACCGACAGTTCATTTGCAGAAATTGACTACGATGCATTATGTTTGTGGTTCGCACGTCCCCAGAAAGATAATACAGGTATCATAATATCATCTGAGTATGAATAAACTAATAAAAGAAAAGTTGCTGAATTGTGAAGACGTGGCTGATTGAGCAATGTCACGCCCACCTTCCAAACACCCATGGCCTTATTTACAAGGGCCTTGCGCCACTTTTGCGTCATTTTTAACATGGGAAAAGTGACGCAAAAGTGGCGCAAGGGGCTTGTAAATCTGCCCCCCAGAGTTATGCAGCCTTCCTTGACACAGCTCCAGATTGAAAACATTTTTGCCCGCTGGTCTTTTGTACTCTTGTGTTCATTCAACACTTGTTGGAGGAAGTCATCTGAAACATAACCAGTTTTAATCTGCAGGGGACAAGTGTTGCAAAGTCGCCTTCAAGACTATGTACAAAAGGCATGAATGTCATCGTAGTTACGGGGAGCAGAGGGCAGGGCCTGCACGCGCCGAGGTGCTGACTTCCTTCCTCCCTTAGCTACAACAATGAACACTAGCATTCCTTTCTATCTATGTTTTTGCATTTGCTCATAAATGAAATATGCTTCATTGTTGCTGCCTGGAGTTTCCTGTGTTACTTTCAACCTAGTAACACATTTGTTTGTCCATAAACTGACGCATCGATGACATGAGACATGGAAATTCATCTATTATTAGGTTTGTAGATTCAAGCCAAGGAGGTAAGAGTGGAAATGGATGTAAAAGCCACAAATAGGAAAAGAAGAGATGACTGTTATACAAAAGGGTGGATTTTTTTTCATTAGGCAAGGAATATTCTTGCAAATATTTTATACATTTATAAAACGGTCCTATTCTCCTCATCTTTTCTAAAAATGAAGTAGTGGATACACCATAACTGTTCTCAGAAGGGCAATCAAACTATTACGTTGGGGGACATTGGAAAAGAGAAGAAATAAAGAAATAAAAAAAAACGCAGTTTAGTAAAAATTCTCTTAAGTGGTCCCTTCCTTATATAAGAATTGGGAATTGCAGCCAGGTGTGTTGTAAAACATTTCATTGATTTTCATGGTTTTTGCATTGAGACCTCACAAGTTGCAGAGGTTTGAGCCTGGCACTTTTGTTTATTTATTATTTATTATTTTTATTGTTTTATATAGCGCAAACTTGACCCTGTGGGGTATCAGAGCGCTTCACATTAAAACATATATACTTAGTTTCTATTGTACATTTCGATACGAAAGCATTTACCTATTCAGAAACCGTAACATTGACTTCATTCAGCGACAAAGACTCGTGCACATTCCCAGAATGCAAGTCTAGCAGATCCCATATTGCAATTTAGTTAGTTGACATCATTGATTGTAAACCCCTAAGAATATCAGGTGGGATGGAACCTTGGTACGAGATGTTTGTGCGTGGATTAAGCTGGAGTTTATAGGTGAGGCTGCGAGATTGAATGGAAAAGGTTACGGGAGGAATTTGCTCATTAGAAATATCTTGGTTTCTTTCTTGAATCTTGCGGCGATTGGTATTCTTCTGATGCTTGGAGGTAGCGAGTTCCAGATTCTCAGTGCCGCTCCAGAGAATGCTCTGTCATATGTTTTTTTCTTCTGGAACATCAGTGGCTTCAGTAGTAGATCTCTGGTGCTCCTGGAAGGTCTGATACCTCCGGAAATCACCAGTTTCTGGGATAGATACTTTGGTGTATTGTGGTGTAACGCTTTGTGGGTGATACAAGCTATTTTGAGTTGAATTCTGGCTTCGTATGGTATCCAGTTCAGGGCCTTCAGGTGAGGAGAGATGCGGTCGATTTTTTTGACCCTGTTATAAGCCTTGTTGCTGCGTTTAGGCAGGCTCTTAGAGGAGCCGTTGTAATCTTGCGAAGTCCTGAGAGTGTAGTGCATCCGTATTCAATCCTCGAGATTACTAATGCCTGGACTGCCATTTTGAGGTCTGCTGTTTCCATGAATGGGCTCAATTTCCTGATGCAATTCAAGTGGAAATGGGCATTGTTAGCTAACGAGTTGATGTGGGCTTGCATGTTCAGGCTCTGATCAATAGTAATTCGTAGTGATTTGGTTGACTCCACCATGATCGGGGTGCAGTTAAGTGCAGTGATAGAGCTGGTCCATTCTTTTACAGCGGTCAAATATTTTGCGGGAGATATGAGGAGTTCTGTTTTCTGCTTGTTTAGTTTGAGCTGATTTCTGGTTAACCATAGCATCGTTGCCTGTAATGCCTCGTTCATTGACTTGATCTCCTCCAACGATTAACCTTCATGCAAATCTGAGTGTCATCAGCGTACATGTGGAAAGAGATGTTGGCAAGGCGCAGTATATCTGTAAGTGGTTCCATGTATAGGCTGAATAGTGACGGAGAGAGGGTTGAGCCTTGTGGGACTCCGATCTGAGTGGGGGAAGAAGTTGATAGGTTATGATTCACCAAAAATCTCTGTTATCTGTTCCTCAAGAAGGACTTGAACCAATCTAGAATTTTCCCTGAAAGGCCCATTCTGGTTTCCAGATGGTCTAGCAACAGCTCGTGGTTGACTGTGTCGAATGCTGATGATAGGTCAAGAAGGATTAAAAGGCATGTTTTGTTCTGGTCGAGGGCGAGTAATGCATCGTCTACTATATGAAGTATTGCCGTTTCAGTACTGTGATTAGGTCTGAATCCTGATTGGCAGCTGTCTAGTAGATTGAATTTGGATATGTGTTGGCTTAGTTGTTGCTGCACACATTTTTCTATCACTTTTGCTAATAAGGGGATGTTTGATACCGGCCGAAAATTGTTAGGGTCTGCGGGATTTACTGTTGGTTTTTTTATGATGGGAATGACTTGGCCCATCTTTAGGCAATCTGGGAAGGATCCCTGAGATAGGGAAGCGTTGACTATCGATGTCCAGCTGGGGATGATGGAATGGTCGATGGCCGACACAAATTTTGCTGGGAGTGGATCGTTGTAATGATTGTTTGGTTTTATGGCCGACAAGGTTTTGAAGATGTCTTTGTGGTCGTATAATTTGAAGATGGACCAGTGAGCTTCATTTTTGGGTACTGACTGATGGAGTAATGTTTGACCGATTTGATGCGATGCCTCCAATGTAGCCACTGCTGTCTTAAGCTCACTTTCCGTGGTATTTACCTTTGTAGTGAAGAAAGTAGAGAATTCTTCGCAGCTGATGTAAGATTTTGTTTCTTCTCTTGTGGTTTTGGCCATTTTGTTCGATTGCTGTTTCACCAGTTCGAAGAGCTTCATAGATCTGTTTTTAGCGTTCTCCAATTCCGTCCGGAAATATTCTTTTTTTGATTTAAGAATATTTTTATTGTAGGCGTTTCTGGTTTTTCTTAGCCGTTTTATCTTTGGTGAAGATGTTAGTTGTCTCCATTTCCGTTCTGCAAGTCTCAGCTTACGCCTTTCTTCGTTTAGTGCTCCGCTGAACCAGGGGTTTTTATCTTTGTTCGGAATTCGTTTTAGTTTTAACTGAGCTATTGTGTCCATTATCTCTGACATCTTCACATTGTAGTGCTCTGTTAGCTCACTAACATTTGTCATGTCTCTTGGAGGGGGAAGATCCCTCCAGCACAACAAGGCTAGCTTCTCGTTGTCCACACCCTTAGTGTCCCTTATCCATTGTATGGGTTTGATTGATTGAGTGGGTTTTTTCTTTAATATTCCTGGTATTTGGAAAGTTATTAGGTGATGGTCTGACCAGTCACATGGCGTGATTGAGGTTAGGTTCACCGCTTTTTCTTTGGAGATGATCCAGTCTAATGCAGAGCCTTTCATGTGAGTAGGCAGGGTACAGGCTTGGGCAAGGTTTTGATCCTCTAGGAAGTCTTTAAAGATGTTGACCTGGGGGTCGTTAGTGTTGTTCCAGAGGAGGTTGAAGTCCCCTAGGAATATGTCATTGGAGTGAGGGAAGGAGTTTGCTGTGATGATCTCCATTAATTGGTCGATAAAAGGTTCATTCTTGCCCAGTGGATGATAGAATGCATGGATCTTGTGAACTAGTTTCTCTGTGTTTTTTATAGAAATTGGGAGGTATTCACATGGATCCAGAGGGTCAGCCAGTAATGGGGTAACGACGAGGTCAGAGCAATGAATGAACGCAATACCCCCCCTTTTTTCTTTTGCCGGTCTAGTTTAACTATGTTATAGTTTGGGGGCACCAATAGATCCAGACATCGTGAGGATGATTCTGTGAGCCAAGTTTCTGTTAGGATCGCTACGTCTATCTCGAGACTGAGGATCGGCGATGTCAGACGGGTGTCTCACTGCTGAGCGGCAGTTGATTAGTAGACCTGTGATCGGTTTTTGAGTAATGGGATAGAGGCAAGATTCAGGGTGGATAGCGTAATACTCCTCAGGTTATATGTGTTTCACTTTCTGTTACTTGGTGTTCTCTGAAGGTGTTGATTGGGACTGAGCTGATTGAGTTTTCCCACTTTTGAGCGGTAGATTGGATGTAGTCTGTGTTTGGACGTAGGAGTGATGTAGAGCTTGCGTCTCCGCATCGGATAACTAGGGTGTTTGCGATATTGTCTCTTTGATAGCGGCATTGGTTGCGTCTTTGTGATATGCTGTAGTGAGAGTACTATCTCTTGAATGTTCTTGATTTTGGAAAGTGAGTTTTCAGTGAGGCGCGCGATGTTCTTCAGATCGAGTATAGCCTTGTTGATGGTATGAAGTAGGTTGTTGGACTGTGTATTCAGGGAGTCTAGGATCCCCGTTGATGTAAAAAGCAAGAGGGATGAGCTCTGAGGACTTGAGGTTAGAGTGTTAGGTAATTCGACGTCTGTTTCCTCCGTGACAGTTACCTCAGGATCAACCTTGTTTCCTTCTCTAGCTTTACCTCTGCCGTGAGGGTCCTGCTGGGTGATTTATTCGATTAGGTGGGGAGCTCCGGCTGTTCGGGGAGTTAGATGTAATAGTGGCAGTGTGTGATGGTTGGGTGGATGTGGTAGGGTGATCCCCTTTGTTGTGAGGTATAGCAGGCTGTCTCGTCTTTTCTCTGTCTATTTCTTGGGCATTGTGACTACTAGCTCCGATCATGGGGGCCGTCTTGATTGAGAGTGCGGGGAATTGTCTTTCGTTGTGGGTTGGTATTGAAGGGTTTATGGTGCTAGTAGGAGTCTTGTCCTCTAGCTGTAAAAAGCCCCTCATCTGCGTTGCTGAGTTTGTTGAGGAGGGATTCGATCTCCGGCGATCTTGTGCTTTCGTATGGTGTGATTTGATTGTGTAGTGTACTTGTCTGTAAGCAGGGCCTTTGTTGGTTTTTGGGGCTAGTGATGTTGTAAACTTGTTCTTTCAGAGAATCGAAGTATTCGTCAAATTTGTTTAGATCCTTATCCTTTGCTTGAATAAGTATTGTACCGTTTTTATAGATTGTTATATTTATTACGGCTCCCAGTCTCCAGGAGGGGGCAGTCGATAGCTTGATGCCATATGGGATGTTTCTTGATTCTTGGGTGTTCAGTAATTTTGTTATGGTCTTACGTCATGTTGCCGGCTTTCTTGTGAAGAATATTAGGTCGTTAACTAAAATGCCTTTCTTTGTGTTAAAGTACGGGTCTGAGATTAGTGCTTCTATGTTTTTTTTCAGTAAATTGTGCTTAAAGGATTTGGCTGCATTTCTAGATATGTTAGGGGGATAAATTATATTGTAGGAGTTCCTTCCTGCTTTTTTCAGCTCTCCTGGCATTTTTTAATTTTTTTATTAATTATTTATTTAATTACCCGCCGATCTTCTTACCCCAATAGTGACTGGTCACTAAGTGTCTGATAAAATAAGTCAGGGTTCCCTAATGAATAGGCCCCAGATAGTTAATTGGGTGGGCCACTTAGCCTAAACTCCTTGGCCCCGAAACCGTTCCAATATGGCTGCTTATTTGCCTTAGCTGGAGATCACTTTCATGCAGTCCTGCTTTAGTTTCTGATATTGGTGTCCGCAAGTCTTCTTTCACTTTCCATTGTATGTGTGTCTGAGTCTTCCCTCTGGCATTTTGAAATACTGAGGGTCTCTTTGTGAGTTAGGGAAATGGCTAATGTCTAAAAGAAAAACAAGGAATGGTCCTTCCTCTTCTCCTATAGTTGTTTAGGGATTCCCCTACCCAGAAGATTTAGCTCCGGAAATCGGTATTATGATCCGATATATTTCCGGGCATCCCAGGTGAGCTGAGAGGGAGGGGGTTGGGGGGAGTTCTTCACCCTTGTGCTCAGTCCTCCGTAGGCTTCAAATTCACATTGTCAGACTCTCCTCCAGCTTCCTCCTTCCCACCTTGATCCCCCGGCTTCCCTCCGATTCTGCGTCTTACCTTTCAGAGCGGAGTGTAGAATGGGAGCTTGTGGGGCTGGTGAGCAGAACAGATCCTCTTCTCTGCCCTGCCTCGGAGCCCGCCTCACTCCGATCCGATCCTCACCTTCCGGTGAGTGCTTACGGGTGGCTCGCCCTCTGTTGCCTGTTGAGAGTAGTAGCTTGTAGGACTGGCGCGCAGAGCCGAGCCTCTCGTGGTCCTGCCTCGGTTCTCGTCTCTCTCCTATCCGCCTCTCACCTTCCGGCGTGCGCTAGCTGCGGTTCGGTCTCTGTATCCCGCTGCTGATTTCTAATTCGGAAAGTACGGTTCTCTCCGTTCTGCGCTCTTTCGTTTCCTCGCCTTCTTTCTTGTTTGTATTGCTGTTAGAGATTATTGCAAGAAATGCTATCCCTAGCCACGGAGCACCTTCGCAGTGCATCCTGCTTGAATGGCACAAATGGCACACTTCTGGGCTACTAATGGCCCAGCAATCAATGAGTCTCAAAAGCACAACTTGGTTTGCATGGATAGATTGTTTCTCGGGCTCTCGCTAGCAGCACAAAACTTGGGCGTAGAGTAAGGAGCCGACCCAGGACTAGACCTAAACTTCAACAAACCTCAGCCGAGATATTATGTGCCAGGCATTCCCACATCATATGATTCTAAGTACCTATAGTATCCTTACATGTGTTCATGCATTGCTTATGACTTTTTGTGAAGACGTTTTGAAATTTAATATAATCTATAGAGTTAAAATTGTTAAATAAATTGGAGATTCACATTTTAAATTATCCCAATGTACTTCAGACAGTTGGACAGTCACCTCCTTTTGTAAAATATTTACCTAGTAAAATGTTATTTACTCCTGAAATTTAGACCTTATGGGGTGGCCACTGGCACACTGCATCAAACAATCCTTATTGTATAACTTTTTTAGAAGCTGAAAAATAACTACAAAGTTGCAGATACTTTGAAAATCTAAATTAAAAGCCAAATTATATGTATAACTTTTGATGTTTGTCAAATGCTATAAAGCACTGTGCATCCATCAGTTGACACATCTCCCACCGCCCCTTATTGCGCCGTTCAGATTCCTCCAGAATAGTTTTTTGTAGTAAAAGTAAGCACAGGTTATTCAAAGGGGCACGCAACCAACGTCTCCCTATTTTTAAAATGTCTTCATCTACTGTTGGCAGCCAGTGCCAAGACCCTATAAAACTTTAAATTTCACCTTGTTTTAAAAAAAAATCTTTTACTCATAGTAATACCCAGCAGTACAACAACAAAATTCATGATCTATTAATTTCATTAAATGCAAAAAATCACAATCAAAATATCTGACCAGTACTTTTTCAAGGTTACACACCACCATAATCACAATAAACTACACCCTCGCATTGATAGGAGCTGGCAGGTCTATACCAGGTTTTCCCAGAGTTTTGAGAATTTACTGAATGAACCCTTTCTTAATAATACCTCTCCCATTCCTTTACTCTCCATTGATGCACTGTGGGATTCCATTTTGTTTTCCGTCTTTGCCGAATTATTGACCTTGCTACTAGCATGCTTATATACATTTTTTTTCTATGGGAACTAGTTGAACCTTACCCGGTTGAATAGCCTATCAAAATTAATTGTGGATCGTCTGGAAACTCAATGTTCATGTTTATAATAGCAAAACGTTTGCTCTTTCCTTTTAAACATCCAATGCAATACTTTATAGCATAATTTTGTTTGGCGACTTACTCAGAAGTAAAAAATCATGAATTCTATATTTGTTAAGCAATGACTCCCAAAAGAAGTATCCATTAATTTATTGAACCTTTGATCACTACAAATTCATAAAAAGAATGTGCCAAACTCATAAAGTAGTACTCTCTCACATTTGGAAGTGCTAGGCCCCCTTCAGTCAGTGGTTTGTATAGCATGCACAAAACCAACCTGGGTACTTTAGTAAGTCCTTATTATGTAGATGGAACCACATTCCGCTGTCAGCCCTGGACAGAATAGCACTAATACTGATGTCGGTTTTACCATTATTCAATTACCTATATGCAGCATTGCATTGTTTCTTAAGTATGACATTTTTGAAAGAGGTGGAAGGATTATTCTCAGCATTTATCTGGGCAATTTTTTTAAATCTTTTTAAAGAGAAACAAACCAAACCATGATCCTGTGTCTATTTAATAAAATATCTCTAAAAAACGTGTTTCTTTTTTTTGGAAGATAAACAAACGATGGAGGAAGAAATTAAAACCCCATAATCCTTCAACAAGAGATTCCCCCTTCACTGTCTCTTTGTGACCGCATTACCGACTTTTTTTAACAGAAAGTCCAATCGCTACAAAAAGAGTTTCCAGCACACCATGTTCCACCTATGGAAGTGCCCTCCAATTTAGGAGATGACAGACTGTCTCTCCAGGCCTTTCAAGCTGTTAGCTTAGAACAATCCCGCCAGGCCATTCTTGCATGTAAATCAGGATCTCCGTTTGACCCGTGTCCCCCTCAGATTATTCATGCTATTATAGAAATTATTAATCCAGTCATTAACAACATAATCAACACCTCTCTCCTTCATGCAGTAGTAGCCAATGAATGGAAAATTGCAGCAGTCAAACCGCTTCAGAAAAAACAACTTGCAGATCCCTCCACTCTTACTAATCTTCGTCCCATCTCCCTGCTTCCATGCATTCGTAAAATTACGGAAAAACTAGTTAATACTCAACTGATTACCTACTTAGAAGTGGCAAACATTCTACATCACAATCAATCAGGTTTCAGGCTTCAGCACTCAACGGAATCAGTGCTTCTGTACACTGCTGAAGCCCTTAAATCTTCATTAGAGCAGGGAAAAAATGCCGTTCTGGTTTTATTAGACTTATCAGCCGCTTTTGACATGGTCTCACATGACATCCTACTGGGCCGTCTCAAATCATATGGCATTTCTCATCTTGCCTTGGCTAAAGTCATTTCTATAAAATCGTAGCCAAGTTGTTATTCTTGGTCAATATCAGTCAGCAGAAAAACCCCTGCTCTTTGGGGTTCCACAGGGGTCCATCCTCAGCCCTGTGCTCTTTAACGCCTACATGGCCCCCTCATTAGTCTGATATCGTCTTTTAACATTGAGCCAATTTCGTACGCAGACGATACGCAATTAATTCTGGTACTAGATGTAAACACCACACTTGCTGAAGAAAATCTTCGACAGTGTCTTACTGCGGTCTTTCACTGGATGAAAGTTAATCACTTAAAATGTAATTGGGAAAAAATGGAAATCATGCCACTAGGGAAATTTAATACCTTCTCCCCCAGCTTATGGTGGCCCACAGCTTCCTCCACCCCCTAACACAGTGACAGTAGTAAAAAATATGGGGGTGAAATTCGACTCAGCACTTTCTTTTCGCCAGCAATCCCTAGCTGTGGCTGGCTCATGTTTTTTTCTGATAAAATTACTTTAAAAGTTTTCGATCTTCTACCCTGCACGGCTAGGAAAATAATTGCAGTGGCCCTAATCACTTCCAGACTTGATTACTGCAACAGCCTCTATGCAGGGACTAATAAAACGGTCTTAAATTACAGATGGTGCAACATGCAGCCGCTCGATTAGTATTAAAATGGCCTAGAAGCTCATCAGCATCAGCTGCCCTTAAAGCACTTCACTGGCTGCCCATCCACAAAAGAGTCTTGTTCAAGTTCTTAATAATTACTTTCAGAGCTTTTAACTCCACAGGCCCCCGCTATCTCCAGGCCAGGTTTGCTCGCTATGTGACAAACCGCACACTCAGGTCGTCCAATGCAAATCTTTTGAAGCCCCTTGATTTCAGGTATACCACAAAGGGTGGGAAATCTATTGCGGTACTTAGGACCAAGGCTTGGAATCTGCTCCCCAATCATTTACGTTTAATTCCAACTGAGACCCTCTTCAGGAAGGCCCTGAAAACCTGGATTTTTTTCTGCCACTGACGCTCTTTGTTGATCACTCATCTGACCTCCCAGTTTCTAGTTGTTGTGCCTGTTAGGGATCCTCACAGCGCCATGATGCTCCTCGGAGTGATAGCTGCACTCTACAAGTACTCCTTAACATAACATAACATAACATAACATAACATAACATAACATAACAAGAGCCTAGATAATTCTATTTCTGGTAAAGTCTAAATACTATTCTCAAACGGGGCACAACATTTCCTTCTAGCCGCTTGTGGAGACTTTCCTCCCCAAATAAAAGAAGAACTTAAGCTATTACATTCCATGACAAAAGGGGGTTTCAATATGCGTGGAAGGCATTGAAATAGAAAAAGGCACTGTGACAGGGTAACCATCTTAATGAGATTTATCCAATCTACTCTTGAAAGAGTGGCATTCCACCATGCCTCAAGTTCCACTTGTATCTTCTTAAGCAACCAACTATAGTTAAGGTGATTCACAGAGGATACTATATCGCTCAACTGTATCCGAAGATATTGAGTAGGATTACTAGCCACCATTTGCTGAGTTTCAATATTGAGATTATCTTCGGAAACATAAATTTAAATCCTTTATGTATTATTTTGATTGATTTCTTATCCTGAGATCCTGGAAAATTGATCTATTTTTTCAAATACCCTAGAAATATTATATGTAGCTGATGCTAAAAAGAGGTCAATACTATTGGCATCTTATAAAAATTATGAGTCTGCAGAAGGTTAGGGCTCGAGCGTTCTCTCAGATCTCTTGTTATAAATCTTGAATTTGCTTTGATAAAACGTGTAAAATGAAGATGGACTGGGTTGATGAAATGTGTCTCACTTCGTTGGTTAATAATCTTCACCTGTTATTAGCAACTCAATGGAAATAATTAGTAATCATAACGTGAGCCTTATAAGTGTAATGGTTATTATTTTTATTTGTATATTAATGGAACTAAAATGTCTCTACATTCTTCCCTGCCTTTGCTAAGCAAACCGCTTGGGTGTAAGTTTGCTGGCTCTTCTTCACAGCTTCATTGGCATCAGCCTTTATGGGGAAAGTGGCAGAGGGAATTCTTAGCCATGTTTACCAACTAAGGGGCATATCAACAACGATTAGAGATAAACATCGCTAAGCGCGTTTAGCGATGTTTATCCTATCGCTGGATTTCATCGCCGTGATAGCGCTGTATCAACAACGCTTTTCACAACGGCGATAAGAAATCCAGCGATAGCGGGGAAATCGCCGTTTTGCAGGGAACATCGCTGGTTTTCCAGCGATGTTCCCTGCAAACGGCGATAACCTTGCTGATACGACCCTGTGGTCGTATCAGCATAATCCACCCCTATGTCAAACATAGGTAAGTCAGGATTTTAGCAGACGTTAGATTTTGGCGAAAACGGCCGTTTTCGCCAAAATCTAACGTATGCTAAAATCCTGTGGGCTGCCTTGTAAATATCGCGATGTGAACATCAGCGATATTTGCAAGGTAGACCATCCGGGTACGCCCAGTGACGCCCACTTTGCATCTCATTAGAGATGCAAAGGAGGCGTTAGGAAAAAGGGTGCTAACATGCGATTATGCATGTTTGCACCCTCTTGTTAATAGGGCGATAGTTTTATCTACGCTTTTTTGGCTTTAAAAGCCAAAAAAGCGGAGATAAAGCCCTTGTAAATATGCCCCAAAATAGATTGCCCTTATGCGATTGTGGTACAATACAACAATTAGACAAAGATTAGTGACTGTGGCACAAACATATCTCTTTCATCCTACACAAGCACACTTTTATTATGCACACCTTGATTTTTTTAAATCTGGTTTGAGTTGTTTTTTGCTTCTTCAATATAATTTAGATTACACTGATTCTACAAAGCAAGGCTAAACTAAGCTATTGTTCTCATGAACTGCTTCATAGTTACACAGTTGGTGTTACTTACTTAATGGTTCTGTAACAGATTGTATCCTGTATTGCAAGGAACCTTGCAAAAAGTTTCTCTTACCTCCTGCACTCTGCCTAAATTACATTGACCAACTTGTGCAGCTCCAGCTTCTTAGGCTATAATGCACTTGTAATACTACAGATTGGATATTTGTCACATTTGTGAAGGAGTATCTGGTCCGCAACTCTAAATTAGGCCCTAGATCTTCCGACAGAAATCCTTTATAAAGTCTGAGGCCCAAAATGTCTGTCCTAGCTCTTGTCAGGATAAACAATCTCACTCTCCTGAAATTTTAAGTGAACACTTGAACCAAGACGAGGGAACCAAGCTAGGGTATTGTTAATGATGATTCTCAATGCCCATCAACTCTAGACTGCTTAGTAGACAAACACATGAGCACATATTTACTGAGCCCTTGCATTGACCTTGTGGCACACAGGTGATGCAAGACGACGCAATCCGTTTTGTAGGGTTTACTAAATGATGCAAAGCCCCCCTTGCACGACTCCGGGTGGCTTAGTAAATCCAGAGTAATGAAAGGTAGCACCAATCGCTGCCTTGGGTTACTCTGTGTTGGGAAGGTGTTCCATGGGTGAAGCATGGGTGGTCCCATGCAACCACCCATAGATTCTGACGCAATCCCAGATTTACTAAGGTTGGTAAACCTGAGATTGTGTCAAAATGTTACTCCTTCGCAACAGAGGCGTATCAAGGACAAATATCTTTATTTGTCCTTGATCTTCCCTCTTTCTACATGTGCTGCATTCTGCAATCTTCTGCTTGACTAATGGTCCAATATGAGTAAGGAATCCTAAAGTTATGGCTTCAATTCTGGCTCCTGACAGTGTAACATACTTCTGGAGCACAATGAAACTGGATTTTTGTTTGCTCAATATATATGTCTAAAGATTCTGCAACAGGAAGAAAATAGGAAACATTCGCATTTTGAATTAATTAATCAATCAAAACATTGACATACGGGGTAAACTTTCCAATCCGTCAATGAGCAATGATTCATGGTTCTTATCAGGACATCAGTTTTGTTCTGGTTCACTGTATAGCACAAATTCTTCCATGGGGTTTCACCATTTTCATCAAGTCACTTACACAAGATTCTGACTTTCAACAGATAGTCTGTATAGAACAAGTCTTTTTTCTCTGATTCCACGACCTTGTAGTGAGTAATCTCAGTAAACTCCATGGGTCAAAAGCATAGGACGTCATATGGACAGAACCCGAAAGAGGGAAAGAGTGCAGTTCTGTCATGCTTTATTACAAATTTCATACTCTATGCCTTGATCCGTATTCAGACAGATTCCTACCTACTGGAAAAAGATCTGTGGTAGTTTTTGTCATATTTCCAAAGGTAGAAATTCCTGTTGATTTGATTCAACTGCTTTGTCTATAACCGGGCTTGTTTGCTATAATCTTTGATGTTATCTTGGGATCCGAATAATTAAATATATACAGCTGAATTAGGTGCACTTAACGGGGAGCTTTTTATTATAATTTCTCACTTCAATTAGTTGTGTTCTTCCTTTGATTTTTGAAGTTCTATATAAATGGCTGTCTGAAGAGAATGCACATCCCCAGCCCCTGTCACTCCAAAGCCAGACAGTCAATCCACAACCCAGCAGAGGCACACAGGATGGCTAAGCAAGAAAATACCTACTTTCTAAAAGTGGTATTTTCAAACACAGACCATAAAAATCATCTTTACTAAAAGACGCATTTCTACATTCTGAGTTCAGGCAAGCTAAACTACATTTCTCTAACTTATCCCAATGGGAAGATATACCCGTACAGTGTTACAGAGAATTCCCCATTCTATCCTATGGGACAGATAGCCTTTCAACAGTGAAAAACAAATTACACTGTAGTTCACTATCAGGACATGTCGCACACACCAGGACATGTCCTACCTTTTACATACACTGCACCCTGCCCATAGGGGTACCTTGGGCCTACCTTAGGGGTGACTCATATTTAATAAAATGGAAGATTAGGGCTTGGCAAGTGGGTGCACTTGCCAAGTCGACTTGGCAGTAAAAACTGCATGCAGACACTGCAGTGGCAGGTCTGATAACCTTTTGAAAGGCTGCTCGTGTGGGTGTTGTTATGTTATGTTACAATCAGTGCTGCAGGCCCACTAGCAGCATTTGATTTACAGGCCCTGGCACTCTTAGTGCACTTTACTAGGGACTTACCAGTAAATCAAATATGGCAATCATGGAAACACCAATCCATAATACAATTTACAATAGAAGCACTTGTACTTTAACACTGAACAGCAGTGAGAAAGTGCACAGAGGCACTAAACCAGAAAAAGCAGAGTCAAAATCGGGAGGTCAGAAAGCAAAAAGACAGGGGAAATACTACAAAAGATGCCAGGTCTAACAGTGTGTTAGAAAACAACTGGCATACTGTAACCTTTCCGTTCACACTGTACCCCAGGACGATTGTCAGATAGTTCAGTTGACAAAATCCTCTAACTTTGCAGTCAGAGAAAAAAGTAAACATCAATGTCTATGTTAAAAGAATAAGCAGCAGTTTGTTAGAAGACATAGCCTAACATTTGACCTCTGTCTTAGAGGGCAAAGCACAGCAAAACTGCAAGATAAAAATGAAATTTAAAGGCATCTTTATTGCTCATTCACCTTCCGAACTCTTCTAAACTCTAGAATGATTATTTGGCATTCCTGCACCCCCCCACCCCTACTTCCAGTACCTATGTTTCTGAAACTGGTTAACCCACAGTGAACATTAGTCAGAGAACCGGAAATTGCTAAAAATAGAGCAGAAGGACATTTGTAAACTATAATGTTAGTGTCAAGAGAACATCAATTGTTCACTTTGGAATGGGGAACCTGAAAACACTGGTCTATTTCTATGAAGCTATTATAGGCACCAAACATGTCATTTACTATTTTGGGATGCTATTGAATTTTTTGTGACAGTGATTGTAAGCTTAACTTAAACTTACCTTGAAACATCAAAAGCAAGTGAGAAGGAGAACTGAAACCCTCTTACCTATTCTGTAAATTTGTTTTTTCTAAAAAACTAAACTTACACATACTTATTGGGGGAAGACCTACAAAAAATGTTGCAATGCAGTGCAGCAAACAAAATTGCATTGTGTTAGGGAAGAGAGTGGCGCAAAGCCATATTTACTAAATATGGCCTGCTGCTGCTTCTTTTCTCTGCACCAGATAGACACTCCTTTGCACTATAATGCAATGGCGTGTGTGTGATATCTAGGTTAGGTTTTGCCCTGGAAGAGTAGCTCTCCAGTACAAAATCCTACGTCTAGACATTTTATAAAGAATTTCACACCATAGATGTGTGCTGGCCAGTGCGGTACATATACACTGTGTGAAATGTACGCTGAAATAAAATATTTCTCCTATTTTTTGCCTGCTTCGAGGAGGCATTTTTTAAAATCAAATTCTAATCTAATAATTTTAGTAGATAGTGTTTTTTTGTCAAAAGCCCTGAGTGATTGCCCTGGAGCGCCCCTATTGAAACAAAGTAGTGCAAAGCAGAGTATGGTGCTATTTGCACTTCAAAAGGGGCACTTTTACAGTACCAAAACATTTCACATTGGAAGCTAAGAACCATAAATAGACTTTGCACCACTTTGCATCACTTTTTGTGACTTTGCACTCAAATCCCTGATAAATGTGCACCATTGAGAATAGAAGTAAGGCAATAAATATATCTCAGTTTGAAAGCTGCATACTTTAAGACGCTGCTGGAGAAGATAAAGGATACTTGATTATTGTTATTATTATTAGTATTGAGTTTTTGTATAGCGCTTGGCTACCCAGTGGGTTTCCTAGCGCTTGAGGCAGGCTAGACAGCATAGAGAGGGAGCTCAGGTTTTCAACTCATTGCGGAAGGTAAGTAAAGAGACATAGCATATCAAAGATTCTGGAAGAGTGTAAGAGTGTTCCGCAGCTTGGGTCCCAGTAATGCGAAGGAGCAGCTGCCCATCAGGGTGGGCCTAATTCTAGGAATGATAAAGAGAGATTGGTTGCTAGAGCGCAGAGTGTGGGGGGGGGGCTGGTAGGAAGAAGCTAGGTTTTGCAAGTACTGAGGCCCGGAACATAAGTACATTTTACACATATAGCAGAGAGCCTGAGTCAGTGAACTGAGTCTCGCCCTGGTTTAGCATAAGTCCCCAACTTTACAGCTACTTTAACATCAGACCCTCTCTTGGGCAGGGGAAATGCCTACTATAGACATAGATCAGACCCCTAGGAGGTTGGTAGTCCTCTCATTGGCAGTGATATGTCTATGATGAAAGGGCGGACCTACCCAAGAGGGCTAAATAGCATATGAAATTGGCATGGACAAATATAGCAAGAGTTATAGGGACCAGGATGTGTGACACCAAAACACGAGTTAAAAATCATTGATTGAAGGTGATTAGACCCCAGTTATTGATCTGGTACTCATAAACCAGGGTCTAGGTTAAGCAGTCTGCTTGTAAACCATGATTGACTTTGTAGTTTCAGGCCTAGCACACTAACATTGTTTATGAATTGCCTTTTTAAGTCTGGCCTTTGAGGCAGCTTTAGCTGTTTCACCAGACTATTGTTTTTCTACAAAATAGAACATACATACACAGATGGGCTTTTGTTAGTGCTCTTCATCTATTGGCTTTTGAAACTGTCATTCACATGCTGCTTCCACCCACCAGAGCGTACAACATGGGGCAATAGGTCAGCCTACTTCAGCTATTAGTTCTCTTCACTTTGAGTGATTGCATTTTGCTCGTGCATTCGTCCACACCCACCAAAAATGGTTCACTTCAGTGCCAGGGTTGTAATCCCTTGTTTCATTGTGCTTCGTCGATGCTTGCTTTACATTTCCTTGTTGGCTTTGCCAGGCATTGAATCTGCACATTTGCAAAGGAACACAGGCTGTCCACAGGCATCCTTACATATCCTGCACATTGCTCTCCACAGACCTGTATGGGGCACTTTCCAGCACTGTGTGCCCTTATGCACATCATACGCTGGATATCTGGGGACTTCCCCCTTACTTTTAATTTTTTGTAAGCATACCCAGTGCTCCAAGCTCTCTCCAAGCAGTCTGCCTGTGTTGAGCATTCATGGAATACCTCGTGGCATTTCTTGCAGCCTCAGACTTGTTGAACAGAATGCCAATATAGGAGCATAAAGCTAATTTGTTATTTTGAAGGAACAAGAGTTACATTAAAAGAAATAGGTATCTGACATTTATCTTCACATGAGTCAGAGTGTTGAGCTCAACCTTCCAGTCCTTCCTTTCTGTTCCTTGACTCTTGTGTCCTATTCTTATCTCTACCAGAGTGGCCTGTGAATCTTTCTCTTGTTTCTGCACTAATTGTTTTGTGAGTGGTGATGGGCACTCCCCGTTAACAAGTCTGAAGGACCTTAAGTTTATAAGTTGGAACATTGCGGGGTTAGCCACCAAAATCAATGATGTGAACTGGTTAAATTTCATGAAAAAATACGAGGTGATTTGTTTACAAGAGACCTGTGCCACTTCTAACTGCTTCTTTTTGGAAGGGTACAAATCCCTTTTCATCCAGGCAACTGAGTCTCGTTCAGGCAGGTCCAAGGAAGGTTTGATTATCTTTCCATCTTTAGCAATCAATGAAAAGATTGTGGAATTTTCTACAGGTGTCCCCTACAGGCATTAACTTTTCACTTCTTGTGAACATTAAAGATAACATTGTTGAACTTTTATCATGTAAAAATCCCAAATTGTATTGTCTAATCTTCATACCTCGTGTTCCTTTATGAGAAAACTTGAGAGGACGACAAATGTTGGAGCTAATACAATTGTGGCAGGGGATTTTAATGTTCATCTATTTGAGAGCCCCTTGAATGTAACTAACAAGATACAGAGATGTATGTCCCCGAAGGGTTTGCACATGGAACACACAAAAGAAGTGATTCTGTTGAACTCTATTTTGAACGAAATTGATCTTGTATTTTCCCTAGAAAAACTTGTTTTCTCTGCCTTAGCAGAGATCACTCCAACTTTTACAGGGAGAGGTTGTGCTTCAATTATAGATTTTGTTTTTGTTTCAGCCTCTATCTTTCTTATGATCTCTGAAATAAAAATCCCACAGCGCCCTAACAGTGACCATAACCCAGTTTGTTTGTCCTTCAGTCGGTCACTGTCAAACAGAGTGAGGAAACAAGGAGCAATGTGGTTTGGAAGTCTAAGGTGGACACAGTGAGTGCCCGAGAGTTTCAAACAAACCCTGCTTGTCTGTTGCGCAAATCAGTTTTCTAATTGTCCAGATAGTGAATCTCATCAAGGAGATATTTTGAGGGCCTTTAACAGCTTTTCCCTCAAGGCATTGGACCTACTTGGTCTTTCTGAATTACCCAAGACCATACCTACACCTAAATGGTTTGATCGAGGGTTCTCTCAAGCACTTAAATATCTAAAGTGAGCCCCGAAAACTAAGCCCAGAAATCCTGCTTGTATTGCGTCCTGTCGGAGGATGTATTAGTTCGAAGTCAGTAGACGCAAGAATGACTTAAGGGACCCCGCCTGGGAGAACCTATTAGAAGCTAGCTGTGGAAAGAACAGGGCTGAATTCCAGAGTATTATCAATCAACCCTGTTTTGCCACCAAAGATGCAGCCTCCCCTTTTCATCATATCACCAGAGATAGCTGGGTTTCCCATTTTGAGGGGATATATATTAGTGTAACGCCCCCTGCGGATCGATGGAAGGGACAAAAAATCATCAATTTAGTCTGGTAGAAGTAAGAAAGGGTTTACTGGGACTGACCAAGAATAAGGCTGCGGGCCGAGATGGGATCCCACCTGTTTTGTATATTAGTGATATTGAGTTATGGGCCCGAGTGTTAACCTGCACTCTAAACGCCGCTGTCAGGGAGAGACCCCTGCATTCCTGGGCAATTTCCATCATTGTCCCAGTCTTCAAGAAGGGGAATAAGGATAACCCCCAATGCTACAGGCCAATTTCCCTGATCAACTCAGCTGTTAAGGTCATGGGGTGGGTTCTTTTGGATAAATTAACCACCTGGGCTAATGAACACAGTATTTTATCTGATCCACAGTATGGATTCAGACCTGGTAGGTCGACCATTGACCAGTGCCTGAACTTATACATGGTTATGAATAAATACACAGTGGCCAGCCCGGGATCTATTCACCCAGCCTTTATAGATCTTACCTCAGCCTTCAACAGGGTAAATCAAGTCAAACAGTGATAAATTATCTTGCAATGGGGGTGGAACTGGATATTGTATACTTTTTGAGAGACCTCTACGTCAACACTGTGGCTTCAGTTAGATACACAAATATCAACTTGTACTTGCTGCTTTAAAACAGGAAGGGGGTAAAACAAGGGGGTATCCTGATCCCTTTTCCTTTTACATTCTGAACAAGCTTGAACAGGTTCTATTGGACACCCGAGCAGACTGCCCTCAGATAGGAACATGCCCCCTTCCAGTTCTGCTTTATGAAGATAATGCTGTTTTAATGGCGAAGACAGTGATGGGCCTGAAAATCCTTCTGGACTTTTGTGACATTCATGGATGAGCTTGACCTAGCACTCAGTGCCAGGAAATCTAAAAGCTTTGAAGTGGGATATAATCAAAAATGGGTGAATATATACAGGGTTAATTATGGCGCTCGCTAATCACGAGTTAGTGCAACAGACCTCAATGTATGTTGCGGTGCTCCAAGGGAAGGAAGAATCACCCTACCTCCTTAGATAAAGATCTGGAGGATCTTTAAAGTAGAATAACCAAGACCCTGAGCACATGCTAGATCATATCAAAGTTCAAGTTAACAATATAATGCACATAGGTTCCTTCCGTGTTCTTTATTTTCTTAACTTCTTTTGCCCAGCCAACACATGTTTCGTCGTACAGGGAGTTCCCCACGACTTCTTCAGGGCTACAAAATATAATAAACATGTGGTTGTAGTGTGTATCCAACACACCACACCGCAGAGCACCCTTTGACTGTGGTGCCACACAATATGGTTACAGAATTCGTGAAGTAGTGTGTATGTTGAGTGGAAACCCAAAACATAATGATCTGGACCAACCTATCGATCCATGTACAGTGTTTCTACATCACCTTAACACATTAGAAAATGCACTTATTTTTTATATTTTTATAATGCTACACCAATCATGAGATGGGGGACGTGGTGCAATTCCGGAGATACTTCAAAGTGTATTTATTCCAATGTGCTTAACCGCCAAACTTAAAATTGATTTATCCTGTGCATAAAATAATGCCCTCATAATTGAAGGGTACATACCTGTTTTCCTCTTCCTTTCAAAGGCCAGAAATCACCTAGATGACATTTAGCAAGAGTAAGCAAAAATACCTAATCGAAATGATGATTGACGTCTATAATGGCCTAATATGCCCATTCTGTACCCCTCCTACCTTGTAACCAGTATTAATTTTGTCCCGGTGTTCACCATCAGTGTTTCAGCAAATGAGTTATGTGTATCAATAATATATCATATCAGTTTCAATAATTAATCTATATCCGTCTTAATATTTGCTACTTAAAAGTAATTGATATATCTCAATCAAAAGACTCTCACCCGTATCATGTATGGTTGTATATGCTCTACTCTTTTTGATCATGACTTCCTGTATTAGGTCCAAATACCCCTACAATGAGATCAGAAGTGTTTCATTCCTATAAGCGAAGGAAACCATCCGTTATTATTCATGTGACTCTGCATATATCCAATTTGAAGCTGCTACATCTATGCAATCAGTACACCCACCTTTCAGCGAGTACGCTATACAGACATCGTTCCGGCATTTGTGCTTCGCGCCTTCTGCGTTCAGGTTTAGCGGAAGCAAATCCTTTGCCCTTTAAGGAGTATATCCTGATTTGCCGGCAGTTAAGCGCTAGCGCGTCTAGACTTGATATGCGAACCTCATCCGGAAACGGTCGCCATATTGGGAGAGTGCAATTGTATCATTACCGCCTCTATGTATGACCCTGCTACTGTATGTATGGCAAGTGTAATCATAATCACGAAACAGCTGATATGAACCTATTTTGAACCCAAATGTAGGGTCTCAAGAATATATTCCTAGGATTATTATATTGATAACATTTTGAATTACATAACACAGTCCATTTTGATTAGTGTTCTATCGAAAAACAGCCACAATACTCCTGATTCTAAAGTTACCACGTAACAGTGTGGATTCTCTGTTTTAACCACATCTGTACTCCCATACTGATGCTCTTCCTATTAGGTCTTGTATATATTCAAAATCTCCTACCCTTAAAAGTTAATGTGACGGCTTATTACCGTGTCCTATGATGGCTCCCTCAACTATATTTTCTTAGAATCCAACCTTCTTCAAATCAGATGGCATCACGTCCCACTTAGAAATAATCACATCTATCATGTTTTTGACATACAGATATTGTAGCAAAGTTCATAGTTTATGCAATATTTGGGACATTCATGTCTCACAGGTTCTAACGTGTTTGCATATCATTAGCAAATGTAATGTATTTGCTGCATCTTCATTTCAGTTATTCTCTATACATTCAATCCTCCCATAGGAATCAGAAAAAAACGGTATATACATATTTATACAATCTACTCCCCTAGAAAGTATGTAATTCCTGGTCTGTATTAGGACTCGCTCCACAGCTTTAAGACGCATTATACATGTTGCCTCCTTGCGTCTTAGATTCAGTTCCCTATTGCCCCCTCTGGTGTCCAGTTCCATATGATCAATACCGAAGAAGGTGAAGCGTTTATGTTGGCCCTGCGCCTTAAACTCCATCGCATGCATTGCCATCCGATATCTCACATCCTGGTGTTTCAACACTCTTAGATGTTCACTTATCCTTTCCTTAAGTGCTCTTATCGTGCTGCCCACATATATGCATATACATTCACATTCTATAATGTACACTACATATTTTGTGTTGCAATTGATATTGTGTCGTATAGCATAAGTCCTCCCGTCTGCCCCATTGAAATTCTTTTTCTTATCACTAGCCAATCTTCAAATGTCCACAGTACCCACACTTGTAGAGTCCCAATGTATGTTGTATCAGCCAGTGTGCTGTTGGTTTATGTCTGGGAAAAGTAGGGCTCAGTTGTGATTTGAGTGTCTTACTGCGTCAATATGTAATGCTGGGTCTCTCTAAGGTGAACTCTTCCAATGTTTTATCTGACCGTAGAATACCCCAATGTTTACACATGCTTTTCATTAGCACCTTGGATAGTCCATTGTAATCAGTGATTATTCTCGTTTTCTCTCTCTCATCCCGTTTAATATGTTTGTCTCTCAAAGTGTCCTGCCTTTTGATTTTAAGACTCTTACGTTCAGCTGTCCTGATAGTCCGTGTATCAAAACACCTAGCAATGAAGCGTGACTTCATGTCTCCATGCATGTTATAAAGTCACCATCATTGCTGCAATTTCTTCTTGCCCTAGTTAATTCACCGAAAGGAATGACCTGAATCTGGTGTCTTGGGTGTGCACTACTGCATGTAATATAGAATTACACGAGGAAGGTTTTCGATGGAGTCTGCTCTGTACCTGATTATCCTGAATGAATAACTCTACATCTAAAAAGAAAATGTCAGTCATGCTATATTGTTATGTGAACTTTATGTCCATGTCATTTGTATTTAGGTAGTCACAAAATAGTTTAAACTTGTCCATTGGTCCTGACCAGATCATGATACAGTCATCTATAAAACGTCCCCAATAGATAATTGAGTCACACCATTTAGTACCCCTTGGTCCCCAGATCCACTCATCCTCTAGCCACCCCATAAAGAGATTGGCGTAGGAAGGTGATAATTTAGAGACCTTGGCCAATCCTTGTACCTGTCTGTACCAATTTTTCTTGAACAGAAAGAAATTGTTTAAAATCAAGTCAATCATTGTTATTAACATTTCAGTATGCTCCCATTGTGTAGCCAGTCTAGTGTTAAGATAACGCTTTATAGCTTGCATTCCTATATCAGATCTGATGCTGGTATATAAAGATGTAACATCTAGTGTAGCCAAAAACATTCCCTGTTCCCGCACTACATCTGCTAGGAGAGTAAGAATATGTTTTGTATCCTTGATAAATGACGGGAGGTTACGAACTAGCGGTTATAGAAATAAATCAACATGTTGGGACAACCTTTCAGTGGGACCACCACTGCTGGATATAATGGGTCTACCTGCTTTAAAGTGGGACTCACATATTATCTAAGGTGACGCCATTCCCATATGTGGGTATTTTGTTTTCCTCAGAGCTGAGCTGGAATCCTCTGTTACGAGGGACAAATCTGAATTCACAAGAGCCACCACTGCAGTATTGATATTTTACCTCTAGATTGGGAAGTAAACCGATTAAGGCACTATTCCAGATGTAGAAGTCCTAATGAATCTCCAAAGTCTTATATGAGAGTGACATATGGGGATATGCTAGTTTGAATCAAGTACAACTTGTTAAAAACAAGTTTTTAAGACATCTTCTCTGTGTTCCTCAAAGTACTCCATCTTTTATGGTGCACAAGGAAGTGGGGGTTAGTTATCTCTCTGATGCCTTGGCCCTGCAGCCACTCTTACGCTGGGTTGATATCTGGACTAAACGGGAAACCAAGTTGAGTAAGGTGATCTTGAAGGACTGCCTCTCCCTTGATCATGCCCTCCATATCTCTTGGTTCAAATATATCAAGTAATCAATGCACAATATAGGGAGGGATGAGTTGTTTACAAATCTGGAGGGAGTGGTTAAGGCAGATCACAACTGGGTGAAGTAGCATTCTATGAGACATAGATTAATGGACGAGAACAAGAAGCATTACTGACACCCACAGTGCGTGGTTATACTATGCTGAAAACAGTCCAGCTAACAGAGCCCCATCTTTCTGTTGTAACTAACAACCATGAACGATTTCTGCTTACTAGATTCAGGTTTAACCTTTTACCTCAACTGCTAGCATCTTCACATGGCTGGTCAGAGGCTCATTTATTAGGACCCTGCGGATGTGTACAGGTGTCTCCACAGGACAAAATGCACTTTAGAATGTTTTGTAGATTTTACGCTGAACCCAGGAAATTTTATATTGTTTCCTTGCTGAAGGCATGGGAATTTAGCCAAGTCCCACCTGGACTTTTGTTTTTACAATTGCTTTCTGAAGATATTATTTGTAATGTTGGATGTTTTTTAAAAGCCGCTGTGAGATTGAGGCATACGAGGGATGATTGATTGTGGATATGATTTTATGGCCTTCATTTAATAATCATGATGCTTTGCACATTTTGGATGAATTTATATTAATAATGTTGTTTTTATTGTGGTGCTTTTAATATGTTGGAACTGATGAAAGCTTGATTTTATTTGATGATTTGACTGGTGATGGTTGAGTGCAATCTGGTAAACTTGTCAACCTGCATGTTGTTGGGGGTCAATGAACATAGACTGCCCAAACATTATGCTTCAAAGATTGCGTAGCTGGGCACCATCATTTGTGTATCTGTTTTCTTTTTGTAAATTGATGTTTGTTGGGGAGGATGGGGGACTATACCTCCCTGGACTCCCCTGGGTGTCTAGTTTTCAGAAATGTGTGGGTTTGGTAGGTTTCCTTAGATGGCCGACGAGCCCGGGGCCATAAACCCAGGTGCCCCCCCTTGCAAAACCAGGTTGTTTTGTGATAGGTAATTTGGATGTGAGTGAGGTAACATTTTTATCGGGAGACTTTGGAGAATGCGGGGTGGGTGGAAGTTTGTTGATCCACAGAGATTCCAGAACTTTCCATCACAGAAATGTG
This sequence comes from Calotriton arnoldi, assembly GCA_963921515.1. NCBI lineage: Eukaryota > Metazoa > Chordata > Amphibia > Caudata > Salamandridae > Calotriton > Calotriton arnoldi. Next base: position 91,315 of record CAWUFW010017360.1, read on the forward strand.
AGGAAAATGTGTTTTTTTTACAAAGTTTGAGGTTTGCAAGGCATTCTGGGTATCAGAACCTGGTGAGAGCCACACAAGTCACCATATCCTGGATTTTCCTGGATGTCTAGTTCTCAAAAATGCATAAGTTTGCTAGGTTTCCCTAGGTGCCAGCTGTGCTAGGATTCAAAATCCACAGCTAGGCACTTTGTAAAAAAAAGGGCAGTTTCCACTGTAAAAATGTGGTGTGTCCAAGTTGTGTTTTGGCCCATTTCCTGTCATGGAAACTAGGCCTACCCACACAAGTGAGGTACCATTTTTATCAGGAGACTTTGGGGAATGCAAGGTGGGTAGAGTTTTGTGGATCCACGCAGATTCCAGAACTTTCCATCACAGAAATGTGAGGAAAATGTGGTTTTTTTCACAATTTGAGGTTTGCAAGGGATTCTGGATAACAGAACCTGGGGAGAGCCACACAAGTTACTGCATAAATAGGGACCCCCTCTCAAGAGTTTACTTTAAGGCCAGGGAGAAGAGGGGAAAGCCACCAACATACACTAAGAAAGCTCCCTCAAGGCCTATATTTCTATCATCCTAAAGACTGTATCACATCTGGGCTCAATAATCAGTTAAATCACATCAATGACAATTTGGTTCTCATTTTCTTTATTATTTCATTTCATTATCTATTTCATATTCTTTCATTTCTCTTTTTTCATTTTTAAAACTTTTTTTTTTGGTTGAAAACATATATATAATAATAAAAAACAAATCTTGTTATCACATCAATACATCAAATACAGAGAAACATATATAATATGTAGCTTAACAAAGAGACCTCTGGACACAACATATCAATACATCACTTTAAAAACCAACCTCATTCAACCACATTCAAACTCACACAACCTTCATACAAACTGTATCCGAACAAAGGGAGACTATAGATAACAAAAAACCTTCACGACCAGATTGAAACAATATGTTCATAAAGGGTCTGAACATAGGGTCAAATGAAAAAAGAGAAATGAAAGAATATGAAATAGATAATGAAATGAAATAATAAAGAAAATGAGAACCAAATTGTCATTGATGTGATTTAACTGATTATTGAGCCCAGATGTGATACAGTCTTTAGGATGATAGAAATATAGGCCTTGAGTGAGCCACACAAGTTACCCCATACTGGATTTCCCTGGGTGTCTAGTTGTAAAAAATGTATAGGTTTGCTAGGTTTCCTTAGGTGCCGCCAGAGCTAGGGTTCAAAATCCACAGCTAGGCACTTTGCAAAAAAAGGGTCAGTTATCGCTGTAAAAATGGAGTGTGTCCACGTTGCGTTTTGGCCCATTTCCTGTCACGGGCACTAGGCCTACCCAAACAACTGAGGTACAATTTTTATCGGGAGACTTTCGGGAATGTGGGGTGAGTGGAAGTTTGTGGACCCACGCAGATTCCAGAACTTTCCATCACAGAAATGTGAGGAAAAGGTGTTTTTCTTTTTACAGAGTTTGAGGTTTGCAAGGGATTCTGGGTAACAAACCTGGTGAGAGCCAAGCAAGTCATCCCATCCTGAATTCCCCAAGGTGTCTAGTTTTAAAAAATGTATAGGTTTGCTAGGTTTCCCTAGGTGCCAGCTGAGCTACGGTTCAAAATCCACAGCTAGGCACATTGCAAAAAAGTGTCTGTTTTCACTGGAAGAATTTGATGTGTCCGCGTTGCGTTTTGGGACGTTTTCTGTCACAGATACTTGGCCTACCCACACAAGTGAGGTAGCGATTTTATAGGGAGACTTAGGGGAACACATAATAGGGAACAAGTGTTATTACCAATTGACTTTCTTTGCATTTCTGCCTTCCAAATGTAAGACAATTTGTAAAAAAATAAGTCATTTTCAAAAAGGACCTCTAATTCACATGCTTGAATGGGCATCCACAATTTTGGAGATGTGCATAAAATTACTGCTTATAAACTCTATATTTTGTTCCCATTTTGGAAATATATTGATTTCCTTGGTACCTATTTTTCACTCTTTATATTTACCAAATGAATTGCGATATACCCGGTACACAATGAAAAACCATTGCATGACGCAGTTCAGTTATTGGCTCTGAGTTCCTTGGGTTCTTAGTGAACCTACAAGTCCTTTATATCCTCAGTCCAGTGGATGTACAGGTATATTGCTTCCAAAAATCTGTCATATTTAGAAGAAGTTACAAGTGAAAACGTTGGCACAAATGGCTGTTTTTTTTCAACTCAATTTTAATATTTTCTAATTTCAATTGTTAGTTTCTATAAAAAACCTAGAAGGATCTACACAAATGAACCCTTGCTGAATTCAGAATTCTGTCTAGATTTCAGAAATGTATAGCTTTCTGTGATCCATTATTGGTTTTACACCGATTTCTACCACTAACTGGAAGGAAATTGAAAGCACAAAAAAATAGGAAAAATAGGCTATGTCCCAGTAAAATGCCAAAACTGTATAAGGGATGGCAAATCCTGTTCGCACTTGCCAACTTACCTTTCTGGAGAAGCTCGCAAGAAAATGAGTTGGCAAAATTCCGCCAATTTCACAGGTGGAATGGTATATAGCACCCACACCTACATCCAACTAGTCCGTGATTAGTCTGAGCTCAATTGTGGTTCTATTTGCAACTTCTTTAATAATTGCAGAATTTTGTCCAGTGTCTTAATCTACAAACTAATTGGGAAAGAGAATGGATAAGAATTGTGTGTTTCAGAAAATGCAAAGCATCCCCTCCATCTCTGGAGGGGATAGGCAGTCAAGTATCTGATGGCAGGGTTGACATAACCTGAATACCAGACCCCACTGCAGTTCTGAGTCATCCATAGAAAGGCACTAGTTAAGCAAATTAAATGATTGTGCCCCTCATGATGATGATGTTGATGGAATACCATGCCAGTGCGAAGTCAGAATTCATACAGAGATGAGTCATAGTCTATAGTCTCTACAACAGAGTCACATTCACTTCACCCTACAAAAACACTCATGATGTTCTCTTTGCATTTTTCAAAAATCATTCCTTGTTCTGACATAGCAAGATGAGTAATATCAGGGTGGCGACGGGCAAGACGTTTTTTGTACTTCTCCAGCCCTTAATAGTACAGAGGTAGGATTCCATTACATTCTGGCATCCTGTGCTTATGATTCTACAGGCCACGATACGTTTTGTCTCTCCAAGGGCAGCCTGATTAAAGGCATATTTTCTGACTTAAGTCTGCCTGTTCCTGAAAGCTGAGAAGATGGTTATTTCAGCCCCACAAACCCTTTGTTGATGTCATTTGCAGGGAAAAAACCAGACACTTTCTTCTGCAGCAATGTTTTCCCATTTTTTTTAAAAACCCAACAATTTAACTGTATTTTGGCTCATTTCTGGGTCGCCTCCAGGGGAATCCACAAACCCTGGGCACCTTTAGAATCCTCAGGGTGTTGGAAAAAAGGGCGCAAATTTGATGTTGATACCTTATGTGGACAAAAAGTTACAGAGGCCTAAGCGCAAACTACCCCAAATACCCAAAAAAAGACTAAGCACGGGGGGGCTAGCAGCGAAGGAGTTAAACACAATGTAAAGCTTAAGAGAAATGTCCTATCCGGTACTGAGCAGGTCTTTTGAGATTTGGAACTTTCATTTACCTGTTGTGCCTATTTCATTCCGATAGTTACATGTCAGTGGAACCTTCTATCATTTATACAGAACAGTACTTCCCATTAAATCTACAGATCTTGTCACAGACCAAGACAGAAAAAGGCAGAAAAGTGAGAAAGAAGATGAAAGACAAGGTATTAATATAAATGCGAATTTGAGAAAGCTGAAATTAAAAAGAATTTAAAAGATAGAGATAAAGAAGTAGGAAGTGTAAGGTGGTGGAAAAAGGAGCATCTAGTGAAATTAAAAAATGCAACTGCTGATATTTTGCACTACTTCCAATGAAAAATATTGTCACTAGTGCCGCTGAAAACCCTGGATCTTATCAAACTAGTTCATGTTGAGTTTTTAAATTAAGCACTGGATACCTGTTGTGGTTGTTGGAGTAGTTGTTGTAAAGTCAGTTTCGCCTGAGCCACTTCCACTGAAGCCACTTCCTTCTGTGGGTTCTGGTGAAGTCAAATAATGGATTGTAGTTGTTTCAGTGAGTCCTGTTGTTCTAAACCCTGATGGAAAAGTATAGCATAGAAAATGCCTTAGAACTAGCCATTTTTGAAAGACACATTAAAGGTTTCAATCAACCTGTTTATATACATAATAGGAGTATCTGATAGATCAAGAATCGCTTGGAAGCTTAACACATGTTCAAATTTAAAAACAAACATTTTTGCGCCTTCTAAGGAAGAACAGTAAAACTAAGGGGCATATTCACAAGCCCCTTGCGCCACTTTTGCGCCGCCGTTGCGTCACGCATGTGACGCAGCGGCAACGCAAACCATGCGCCGCGTTGCGCTATATTTACAACGTGACGCATCTAGGGAGATGCGTCACGTAGTAAACCCCTGCGCCACATGAAACCTGCGTCAGGTTTCATGTGGGCGCTACCAGCGCAGGGGGCGTTCCGGCACAGGTACGCCTCGGAAAAGTGACGTAGTGAAATCTACAAGATTTCACGCAGTCACTTCTCCGACACTGGTGCGTCAAATCCTTACGCCTGCTTCAAGCAGGCGTAAGGATGACGCACCATGTAAGGGATAGGGAAGGTTGGAACAGTGCTGGAGTTGCGTCGCGCTTGCGACACAGCTTCAGCACTGCGCCAACCTTCCGCCGGCAGATGCGTCACGCATCTGCTTATCCTTGTGCCACGATGCGCCGCATTGTAAATGCGGCGCATCGGACGTGGCGCAAGGGTAAGACTTGCGTGACGCATTTTCCCTGGCGCATCCCTGCTGATATGCAGGGATGCGCCAGGGAACGTAAATATGCCCCTTAGTATTTAAGAAAGTGTAATAGAACATTATTATATTCAAGTGTGAAGTTTTGAAGATATAGATAGATACAAAAACCTGTTACCTGTTGCATTATTTAATAACTTCTGGTACACAACATTATGTACAATAATTAACAGCAAGGTACCAACACTGTTGAAAAACATATACAAATTTAAAATCAACTTATGTTTAGGCAATGAGCAAGAAGGGAAATGCCATATAGCACAAATGAAAATTTTACCTCACACTTGAATGACCAGTATTTTTGGAAATGCTACAGCTTGATAGGACTCCATTCATAGCATTTCAATTTACATTTTTTGGGGTTGTGTTTCTTGTGTTTAATCGAACAATTGCAGTTGCATACACTGATCATTATCAGTCAAAATGTCATAGCAACTCATTAGCAGAGGCCATGGGTTTCATCCATTATTCTCCTCTCCATTATTGGCAATTCTATTGGACCCAGTAATGTCAGGAAAGTAGTTGATTGGGGTAAAGATATATATTTTTTAATAACCTTGGGAGTCTGAAATTTTCAATATTCACAAGTGAGTTTATCAGGTATTTCTCCCAAAGACCTTTGTAGATACTAGCATGTGCAGTTTAAGTGTGTAGTGTCTATGGCATCTGGTATTTCTGTAAAAATTGAAAATCTATTGGGGCTGGTAAATACATACAATATTCACATCAGCATCTGGGAATTGTCAAATAAGATGGCACTTAGTAGGTGAGAGCACTTTATTCTTAAATATTTGTTCTGTTGTAATTCTTTATTAAAATTTTGCATAAGATTTCATCAAGAAAACAATGACTTCAGCCGCACTTTACAATAGATAAGTGAGCAAATCAATAAGAAACAAGTGCAACTTAAACCTCTTAATGGTTAAAAAGAACATATAAATAGATAAATAGATATCAAGCTCAGGGAGGAAGGGAAAAGGGAGGGGAAAGGGGAGAAGTACGAGGAAATCCTAGAACTGAAAAATATAACAATAATAGCAAATTCAGTGCTAGCCTAAAGTGTAAAAACCTAAGAGTGGTAGCTTTGGTTAGATAATACATATCTAATGGTAAAATATTTCTACTAAGCCAAATGAGAACATTGGAGTGCGGAAAACACCATTAGCCAGATGTAAATATGAATGTAAGGACTTATGATGTCTTACGCGTAGCAGTAATGTACAATGTATTGAAATCTGTGTATACTTCTAGTATTGCTTATAAATCGGTTGTAGCAACTAGTCGCTCTGGGTGAACGCTCACCATTCTCCTAAATGTAGCTACAAGCCTAAAGAGGGAGGGGGGAAGGGTTAAGTCTCGTGGGAAAAGGGAAATGCGATAAGTCTCTTTCTGCAGGTTTACTACTCAGCCTCTGTGCACAGTGTGGAGTAGTACGGAGTATTGTGTCCACATTGCTACAATGTTGCGGATCCAGGGAGGGAAGGGTATGAGGGGAGATTGATGGGAAGGGTGTAATGTTGGAGAGACAAAAGGTGTGTAGTAGGAAATAAAAGGTTTACCGAGATATGTGTCTGAAGACGCAAATAGACATGGATATGAAGAATGTAGGAGGGTGGTTCAGAGCATTCCTAACATGACCATGTGGGAGAAAAAGAGCAGGTGAAGGTTAAGATATATGCAAGCCTATACGAGTGCTAATGTGAGAGACAAACTCTAAAGCGAGGGACCACTACCCTTATTTTAGTTTAGGGAACGTCAACATATGTCGTCATTGTCGCTGCTTGATTTGGGTTATTCACTGTGAGATTCTTGTTATTATCGCTCCCTGCACGTAGGAAGGGTGACCATACCTGAAGGAACAGATCTATCTGATCCTGCAGGTTGTATATGATTCGTTCATAAGAGGCCGTATGTATCATGGCTACTAACTATACCTCCTGCGACGGTGGGTTCGGTGATCTCCACTGTCGCAATATACATCTTGGCTGTGGCTAAAGCTGTGTGTAGGAGTCAGTGTTGTGGTTTTGAGAGCTCTTGTGATTGATGTAAATCGTGTAAGAGGATAGTGGCAGATGTAAGTGAGAGGTATAAAGGCATCGTAGTACGTAAGGTCTTGCCCACATGGGCCCAGAAAGGTTATATCAACGGGCATTCACATATAATGTGGGTTATGTTGCAGCCAGCATCTGTGCATCTCCAGCAGTTGGCATGGGGAAGTAGCACTGCTCTGTGTGGTTTTGTTGGTGACCAGTGCCAGTCATGGAGGATTTTGAATAGACAAAATTTAAATCTTGCCTCTCGGGTGCCCTTATTCACATCGTCTAGGATCTCAGTCCATTCATCATCCTCATATGAGACTGATAATCTGGTTTGCCATCTGGTGCGCATATCTTGCAATAGGGGTTGCGAAAAGAGGTGGGATGTGAGTACTTCATATAGGCCGGATGTAACCCCTTATGTTTTCCCCAGGTATGCAGTTACGATACTACTGGTGAGGTCTGTAACAACCAAGGTTGTGGTCCTAAGCTTTTCTTCAGACATTGCCGAAGTTGTATGTAATTCCCGAATTGTTGCGTAGATAGGCCAAATTCATCTTGCAGTTGCGCAAATGTCTTGAGATCACCATCATGGAGAAGCTGGTCCAGGGTATGAATGCCTGCTGCCTTCCATAGGGGCCAGGATATTGTTTGTCTGTTAATGCGTATACCTGCATTAACCCATAGAGAGGCTTTTCCATGGATCCGAGGGTTCAAACCCAGCAGTCGATGCGCTCATTGCCAGGACCTGCACATGGCTTATAGAATCGGATTGGTGGGATCATTATGGCTTGTCCCTGTCCCATATAAAGCGGAAAGACCTGCCTCTGTTGATAGTAGATGCCTTTCTATATGCACCCATTGCAGCACATCAGGGGCCTTTGATAGCATGTAAGCCATTTGGGATAACTGTAGTGCAAGGGCATAATGTTCCACTGAGGGAAGGCTCATTCCTCCGCAGGAGTGATGTGCTTTTAGTTTCAGCGCTGCTAGACGGGGTCTCGCTGAGTTCCACACAAAGGATTTTATCTTAGAATCTATTGAGCGCAGCGTGGTTAGAGGAATCTGAAGGGGGAGCTTGCCAAGAACGTATATGAAACGTGGGAGGGTGACCATCTTTACGGCTTGTACTCTCCCCCACATTGAGACCCCAACGCATTCCATTTTTCAAAGTTGTGTTGCATCTGGGTGAGCAGGGGACTTAAGTTATCTACAATCATCCCTTCCAACCCTTTGTTCATCAGTACCCCAAGGTATTTGAGGCACGAGGATTGCCAGTGAAAGGGGATCCCATATATGGCCGCTTTTGTGGTCCCGTCTGAAATGGGCAGTGCTTCACTTTTGTCCCAATTAATTTTGTAGCCGGAAAAGGAGGAGAAATCATCTATAATTTGAAGTATGGATGGTAGGGAATGGGGTAAATCTGTGAGGGTAAGCAGAATGTCATCTGCGTACAAGTAAAGTTTAGATTCTCCTGTCGGGTGGTGTATGCCCGTAACATTGGTAGCTTGATGTATTGTGGCTGCTAAAGGCTCCATAGCTAAGAGGAAGAGGAGTGGGGAAAGGGGGCACCCCTGACGCGTTCCTCTGTGGATCGGAAATGGCTCCGACACAAAGCCCCCACAATTTACCTGTGCATTGGGGTTCTCGTATAGCAGTCACACTTTGGCTATGAACTGGTCCCCCAGTCCAAATCTTTCCAATACTTAAAAAAAATATTCCCATTCAATACGATCAAACACCTTCTCCGCGTCAAATGACAATGCTAGGGCATCAGTTTGGAGGCGTTTGGCAGACAATACGTGTGGGCCAGGGTGCGGAGGTGGTTCCTAGAGGAGCGTCCTGGTACAAATCCTACTTGTGTATGGTGAATCAAGGAGGGTAAGAAATTGCGTAGAAGGGAAGCCAGGACACTAGCCAGAATTTTGATATCTCAATTAATAGCGATATGGGACGGTAACTGCCACAAAGTAGGGGGTCCTTCACAGGTTTGCATAGGACTGCGATCACATCTTTATTAGACAGGGGACCCAGAGAAGCCTTAATGCTCGCTTCCTGAAACGCAGTCCGAAGGGAACCAGCCACCCCCGCTCCTGCCCATCTGTAAAACTCCGCTGGGAAGCCCTCTTCACCCGGGGCCTTGTGATAGGTTAAATTGGCTATTGCATGCGAGATCTCCTCTTTGCTGATCTCCCCTTCTAGAAGTTCTCTACCTTTATCCAAAAGGCAGGGTAAGTTTGCCCTTGTAAGGAAGGTATCCAGCTTGTCCCCGTCAGCCTGCATCCCAGGAGTGTAGAGAGATTTGTAGAACAAGGCAAATTTGTTCATAATGTCCTGGGGTCTAGTTAATGTGACTTCAGCGGAGACAGGAAAGGTCAGACGGCATACCCTGCTGCCCTGCTTTAAAAATGGATTCTCTTTTAAATACCTACGTGATTTTTAAGGGCTGTACGAATGTTTTTAATTATTGATCTTGCTCTTAAATACTATTTTTAAACATTACCCATTTGTGTGCTGTTAAACAAGTATGGGGGAAAATAATTGAATCAACACTATTGATGGGATTAATGCTTACCTGAATTTGAATTTGAATTTGTGATGACTGGGTTGGACACTACACAGAGTCCGCGCCTTCAGGACGTTCTGTTCACGCATTTTCAAATTAGGACAGAAGTTGTCTGCACTTGCACTTTTCTTCTCCTCCCCTTCCAGGAAGAGAAAGGCCCATTTGGAACCGCCATCTTGGGTCTGTAGCGCTCTAGTGGTTGGCAGACTCCAGTACTTCATGAGCCTGCCAACGCGGACGCGCATCGGAGACAGGAAAGGTCAGACGGCACACCCTACTGCCTGCCTTTAAAAACGGATTCTATTTTAAATACATATGTGATTTTTAAGCGCTCTACGAATGTTTTTAATGATTGATCTTGCTCCTAAATACTATTTTTAAACATGACTGATTTGTGTGTTGTTAAACAAGTATGGGGTGAAGCTAATTGCATCAACACTATTGATGGGATTAATGCTTACTTGAATTTGAATTTGAATTTGTGGTGACTGGGTTGGACACTAAACGCAGTCTGCGCCTTCAGGACGGAACGTTCCATTCACGCATTTTCTAATTAGGACAGAAGTTGTCTGCACTTGCACTTTTCTTCTCCTCCCCTTCCGGGAGGAGAAAGGTCAGTTTGGAACCACCATCTTGGGTCTGTAGAGCTCTAGTGGTTTGCAGGCTCCAGTACTTAATGAGCCTGTGGACGTACAGCGGACGTGCAGCGGGCGCGCCAAAGGCAAGCCTGTCTGCGCCCGTCCACGACTGGTAATGCGACCAGCGCCAGCCACGCTGCTCAAATGCCCCCCCACGCTACTCAAATGCCGCCAGGTATTTCATTATCATCAAATCTGTTAAAAATGCTTAATACCGGTACTAAATGTGATTTCCGTTTTTCACCTGGTATGGTTTAAGGCCCCTTACGATGCCTCAAATGCAGAACAGTGCTTAAATTCACAGATACCCACCCCAAGTCCATGGACACTAGACCCAAAACACTGAGTAACTCTCTACTAAAGGGGGGACTGATTAATGCACGCTCACTCTGTAAACACTCCCAAGACATTAAAGAGCTGACCATTGACCTACAACTTGACTTCCTCTTTATCACCGAAACTTGGTTCAAAGAATGGTGCAACCCAGATATTGCTCTAGCACTCCCCCCCAACTATACCATCTGTAAGAAAGACAGAGATGAAGCTAGAGGAGGAGGACTAGCCATTATTTTTTGTGACTCCTTGCAATGCATACATTTTTATCTCCCCTCCCTGAAAGGAGCAGAAAGCCTAGGCTTCTGCTTCAAACTCAATGCCTCTTTCTCCTTCACAGGAGGCCTGATCTACCGGCCGCCCGACCCCAGCCCTGACTTTTTAGATTCACTAGGTGATACACTAGGTCATCTTACACTCCGGTATGCTAATTTTATCCTTCTAGGAGACTTTAATCTCCACCTAGAATGCCGGAATGATCCAGGAGTGGACGACTTCCTTGAAATCTTAGAATCTTTTGGAATCCACCAGCTGGTCTCAACACCCACACACTAGGCGGGTCATATGTTAGATGGAGTTTGCTCCAACTCCACCTCTCTAACAGTTAGCACCCCCCTTATTCAAGTCTGGTCAGATCACAGGTTAATTCCCTTCAGTATCAAGATGCCAGTTGCCAAACACCCCCCTAAGCAAATACCCTCCCCACAGCCAAGAAGCAAATAGGCTAAACTGGTAACAAACCCAAAGCTGCCACTTCTGGCTAGTGCATCTATACCAACTCTAAAAGGAGACACTTTGGAAGAAACACAACTCTTCCACAAGTGGATGACATCAATTAGCAACAAGCTAGCCCCGCTAGAACCTCCAACTTATAAGCGAAAACCAAAAATCATAGCTCCCTGGTATACGCCCACACTAGCAGAGCTACACCTCCAGTGCAAACAACTGGAACGTAAGTGGAGAAGAGCGTACGCCTCAGCAGATCTAAACTCCTTCAAATTGAGCAGGAAAAAATACCATCTGCACATCAAATTAGCAAAAAAAGGGTACTTCTCAAACAAAATACTAGAAGCCCACCATGACCAGAAAACGATCTTCACGATTGTAAAGTCCTTTACTGACCCAAAAACATTAAGTATGGAAATTCCCCCATCACAGACTCTGTGTGACCAGTTTTCGGTCTTCTTCGAGGAAAAAAGACACAACATACAAAAAGATTTCAACCCCACATACACACAGCATTCAGACTTAGAGCCTGACCCCGCTCACATTGGACCCCTACTTCAGGCTTTTGGAATATCCTCCCTCGAGCAGACACGTTAAGCAATAATTGCTTGCAAATCAGGCTCCCCCCTTGACGCCTGCCCACCCGTGGTCCTTAATAAAATCATAGATATTGTTAATTCTGTAATTAACAAGATAACTAATTCTTCGCTAGCCACAGGTATAGTCCCAGATGAATGGAAACTGGCTATAGTTAAACCACTTAAAAAAAAGCAGAACATGGATCCATTGATCCTTTCAAACCTTCGACCAATATCGTTATTACCCACACTGGGAAAAACTATGGAAAGACTGGTTAACAGACAACTATCCAGCTTTCTCGAGAACGCTAAGACCCTTCATCCTCGGCAATCAGGCTTCCACGCTAAACAATCAATGGAATCCGCACTACTGGAAATTGACACATTTAAATCAACCCTAGATAAAGGCAGGAAGGCCGTGCTGATTCTAATAGACCTGTCAGCCGCATTTGACACCATCTCACACGACATCCTTCTCACACGGATAAAAAACAGCGGCATATCCAACACAGCATTAGCCTGGATAAAGTCCTTCCTTACCAACCGCAGGCAATCAGTGGCTTTAGGAACTTTCCTCTCATATGAACGGCCCATTACATCAGGCATCCCACAGGGCTCATCCCTTAGCCCACTGTTGTTTACATGGCCCCTCTCATCTCACTGATATCCTCTTTTGGCATTGAAACAACATCATATGCAGATGATACGCAACTGATTTTGTCCCTGGCCAAAGACTCTAATAAGGCAGAACTTAATTTTAGGTTATGCCTTATAGAGGTCATCCACTGGCTGAAGCTTAACCATCTTAAATGCAACACGGATAAAACCGAGATCCTGCTGATAGGAAAGGACAATCCCTTGAAGCCGAGTCAATGGTGGCCGGAAGACGCACCCACAACATCAAACACAGAAGAAGTAGCAAAAAAACGTGGGAGTGAAATTTGATGCCTCACTCTCCTTTCGACCCCATGCCCTGATGGTTGCAGGGACGTGTTTCAACATAATCAAAACCCTCAAAAATGTCTTTGATTTCATTCCACTCTCTGCGAGGAAGACAGTTGCAGTGGCCCTTATCCTGTCGAGACTAGACTACTGCAACAGCCTACTCTCAGGAGTAAACAAACAAGTACTCAAGAGACTCCAGGTAGTACAGCATGCTGCAGCCCGCCTAGTGCTTAAACTACCTCGCAGATCATCCTCCTCGGCAGCCCTCAAAACCCTTCATTGGTTGCCCATGCACAAGAGAATCTTATTTAAGGTGCTTCACCTTCACCTTCAGAGCATCCAAGAACCTAGGACACACTTATCTTTCGGCCAGGTTCATCACCTACATCATGGCCAGGACACTTAGATCCTCATCAGCAAATCTTCTCAAGCCTCCAGCCTTTAGGTGCAAAACTAGATGAGGTAAATCCTTAGCAGCACTGGGAACCAGAGCCTGGAACCTTATGCCCACACACTTAAGGCTGATAAAAACAGAAACCCAGTTCAGAAAGGCCTTTAAGACTTGGATCTTTGGATCCTCAGACGAATTGTGCTCATCACTCATATAATTGTTTTACCTGTCTACCTTTCCCTTCTTCCGCATAGCGCCAGGATGCTCCTTTCAGAGTGATAGTCACGCTTTATAAATACCTAAATCAATCAATCAATCCTCCGGCTGATTTTATAGCCGGTATGGCCATGGCTGCTTCTAACTTTGCCACTAGTAACCTCCCTGCCTTTTCCTCCTGCTCGTAATGTCTCCCTTTCATCCTTTGCAGGGCGTATTCTGCCTTGGAAGTAAAAAGATTATTCAAAGCCATACAAGCTTGTTCCAAAGATTTGTGGTGCTGAAGGGTAGATTTAGCTGTGTATAAGTGGGTATAGGGCGCTATATCGTGTTCCAATTTATTTTAGTCGAGCAGCTGTTTGCCTATTAGCTTGCGCTGCATCTCTCATAAGCTGGCCCTGTGTGGTAGCTTTTGCTGCAGCCCAAAGGATTCTGCCCGAGTCTACGGAACCTTGATTAGTGGAAATGTAATCCTGAAGGTGAGCTTGCATTGGGCCTTACCCTTGGAGGTCCTATGGCGCTGGCTCATGCGCCAGGGCTTACGTCCCGGTCTGGCCAGTCCGACTTCCAGTGACAGGAGGACCGGAGAGTGGTCAGAAAGTGCTGCCTCTAGAATATGGGATTTCTTAATCAGCTGTACCACTCTTTGGGAGACCAAAAAGTAATCTTGATGAGAAAGTGTGACATGGGTAGGAGAGGTAAAAGTATATTGTGCATCTGCCGGATGAGAAAGGTGCCAGTGATCTACCAGACCATTATCTGCCAGTATATCGTCCATCAAAGCCCTGTCTGCAGCGTTGCTCCTATCTAAGGGGCCTGTTTTGTCCAGAATTAGGTCTCTTACCAGGTTCCAATCCCCGCCAATAAAGTATTGTAAAGCGCCCACTTCTATTAGGAGGCAATTCAACTGAAGAAGGAACAACTTTTTCGCTCCAGTCAGTGCATAAACTGAACCAATGCAGACATGAGTTTTCCCAATTCGTAGTTTGGCAAAAATGTATCGTCCATCTGGGTCCGTCCAAGTCTTTGACATGGAGATTTACGGATAAGGATCGCTACTCCACATTTGCGAGAGGGTCTCGCGTCGTGGGCATCTCCCCCTTGTACACTACTATGGATCACCTTTCCCACCCATTCCCTGTGCAATTTGTCAGACTCTGGGGTATCAAGATGGGTTTCCTGAAGTTGTGCTACATCCACCCGTTTTGATTGGAGATAAGAGAGTATTTTTTCCTTTTGATGTAGTGTGTTAATCCACGAACATTCCATGTTACTACACGGAGTGCATGGGTGGTGACCATGCCGGGAGGACAAAAAGGAACGATCAGTGATAAGTGATTACTATAAATATGTCAAAATATATCAAAGGGGTGCGTGAGGCTCTGTAGGGGAAGAATGAAAGAAAGAAGAGAAGAGTGAGGAAGGGGGTGTGGATGATGGAGGGGGATCCCTGGTCTGCAACAAGAGTGATATTATCCAGTGAAGTAGCCGGAGTGAACGGTGACAGATGTGTGGGCCTGAACGCGTGTCACAGAAAAGGAGATGCGATACAATACAATTTATTAAGGGGGAAGTGGAAGAGGGGGGTGAGGGTAAGGGTAGGGAGTGGAAAGAAGATGAGGAAGAGTAGTTTGGGAATAGGGGTTGCCGACTACTGTGCGGCACTGGGGAACCTGAACTTTTAACCGCGGGTCCAAGCACGCTGGAGGGCAGCATCAGGAGGATGGGGCAATGGCTAAAAGGAAACAAAACAAAAGGGCAATTACACTATACAGGCCTGAGTGTGTATAGTATTGGCAAGAAGAGGGAGCATCGCAGTGTAACATTGTAGCATACTATTCATCATCTAGGTTTAAAGGATTACATATAAACAATACAATCAAATCAGGTGAGAATAGGTTATCAGCAATAATATTAGTTACTTTACATAAATCAGTAACAATAAAGCCTTATGATCAATAACTATAAGTGACATCTATAGCATGTATCACTGACAAAACAGGTAGAATAATTAACACATTTAGCAAAGTTAATACAATTAACACAATGAGATCAACGTGAGCTATACTCAGCTGTCCGGTGTCTGGGCATCTTCTTTCTTCTCAGCATACTGATCTCATCAAGCTCTACCACTGGCTTAGGAGGCATTAAGTGCAGTTATAACTGTGGCCATGACCAAAACTATGAGTAGGCCCAACTTAGTCTCATTCTGCGTCTGAAGCAGATTTTAGGGGGGAATGAGATTTATCTCTATGTTGCTCCTGGGTAAAGGTAGTCACAGTTTGAAGGGCCAAATCCTTGTCCTCATGGATTCGAGTGGACCTCTCCAGATCTCTGCCACAATGTTGTGAATTGCTGGTATTCCGTCGTCTATTGCCCGATGCCTGCATGGAGGAACTAGGTTGTACTGGCTCTGGAGTAGAGTGTTGTGTGTCCATGTCCTGCAGCTTCAAGCGGTCCATAAAGAGGCGGAGGTCCTCAGGGTCGTAAAAATCTTTGGAAACTCCATCTTTGGTGATGCGGAAGCGAGCAGGTTCAAAGAGACCACAGTTGATGTCCATTTGGCGTAGTTGAGGCCTCATTGAAAGGAATGCCTTACGGCGATCATTAGTCTCTCTGGAGAAGTCAGCTGCCATACGAATTTCATGCCCGTCATACGTGAATGGACCATGAGTACATGCTGATACTAATAGTTGCCTTTTCTGCTCATGCCTTAGGAAGCAGGCAATGAGGGGTCGTGGATGCGTTGCAGATTCTTTGTGTGGGGAGCCAATGCAGTGTGCACGCTGTATTTTCAGTGGGCGATCAAAGGTAATGCCAACCAAGTTCGGGACAATATTTCAAAGGAATGCTCTGGTGTTCAGACCTTCAATTTTTTCCGGGAACCCAAAAAAACAAACATTATCCCTCCTGCTGCGGTCTTCCAAATCGATCAATTTGCTGCGGAGGAACAGTAGCACTTGATCTCTCTTTTGTATTAATTCTAGGCGTTCCTCCACCGCCGTCAGCCTATGATCAAGCCCTTCTGTTCTTGTGTGGAATCCCGCAATTTCTGCTCCTATTGATTTAGCTTCTGCCGCTAAAGAGAATATATTTGTGTCCATCCCTTCTAGCCGCCGGCTGACAGCTGAAATTTCTTACAAGATGCGATCCATAGTCTCCTCTTGTGTGGAGGTTGGGATGACCTGGGATAAGCCTTCTTCTGGGGAGGTAGCACCTTTCATAGACATATTGCGTGGCTGTTTGAGCACGTCCGGTGGTGGACATTCATTTCTTTAGTCCCAGGACAGCACGCTGAGTCGATGCAGGGGCACAGAGGGGTGACAAAATCTATGAGGTAAGAGCTTTAGCGGCCCAATTTGAAACCGGCGATACTTGCTCTCCGTAGGCGTTTCAGGCACGAGTAATGCACTCTTGTGTGAACCTTTCCTCCGCCAGAATATCTTTGTGGGGTGCTGTATGCAGGCCAACTTCAGTATTTTCTTCTCACGCCTTCTGTTGGAGTTATCAGGAACTTCTGTTGTTTATGGGAGGGAAGCTTGATCTACCCTCACCATGTGTGAGCTGTCGTCTTAATGTCTTAATGTCCTAATCTCTTAATGCTTCAATATTTCTTGTCACCTTTGTCACGTTGCGATCCTGAAGATATTCAGAGGTAGCGACTGGTGTTTGTGGCAGTTGCCCTTTCTCTTCTTTTGCGGCACTCCCCTCAGTGTGTAATCAGACCAGTTAGTAGCAGTGAGGGGACCGAGGCTTAGAGCGTGTCTCTGGGTCCAATTTCTTCAAGTACTCTACTGATGCTCTTTTTTGCTTAAAGAGGCTGATCAAAAGGAAAAGGAAGGGGGTCGTGGTCAAGACTCTCCCCTTCCGTAGGTATATGCTTTTGTGCTGAAGAGATTGTTGGGCTATTTTGTCTCTCGTAGTTTCTCCTATTCTCCTCAATATATTTCTTATCAATTCTGTGCACTTGACTGTGATTGAAGCTTTGGAGGCACTTTATAGGGTTGAGAAGTATAATTTTTAGCAGGAGGCGGTGAAACGGGTAGAACACCTAGCTGTGTGATTACTTGAAGTTAAAGGTACTCCTCGCGCTTAGGGCACCTCAGAATTCCCAACTGCCATTGAAGCAATATATGAAGCTCAAGACTATGGTTGTTTGAGGACCCAGACTCTCACCATGCCCTAGGCTCCTCAGAATTCACAGCGGCAATCCAGCACGCTGTGTTGAGGCTCAAGACGATGCAGATACCCCCTGGGTTGGAGCGGTTGTTCAAGGCTAACTGTCGTGAAAAGCGTGGTCAATCAAGTAAGTATAGGCTCTGGTTGTTATAGCTGTGTGTAGGCCCAATATTCTCTTGAGCACCTCAATGGAGGTAATTGGTCCGAAGGGCCAAAGCATCGAACTGCGTAGTAACTGCAATGCCCAGTCATAACTCAACACCCGGTGCTCCCTCATTCCACCTGAAGCCGTCAGCATTGTCAGTAAGAGTGCTGTTGCTGCCCATATAATTTCAGGTTCGTCTACTCATTGAAGGTGCAGGCCCATTTGTGCCAGTGAAGTCGGGATCTTGGTTAATAGCTGGAGAGCGCGAAGGGAAGGAACATCCTGTTACTATTGTTCTAGGGCAGAGGCTTAACAATATATATGTGGTAGCCGAGGATGCATGTATGCTCCCAGGTCCAGCTCTCACCGGTCACATGCTGCGCTTTCCCCGCCGAGGGGCCGGAGCATCGAATTGCGCAGCTGAGCAACACTCACCCGTATCTCAGTTTTCGTGGCTCCCAGAGTTTTACAGATGTCGTCAGCACAGTCAGGAAAAGTGCTGCTGCCGCTCACACAGCTTCAAGACCGCTGACGTCATCAGTGATGCAGGCCCGTTTGCGTCAGAAAAGCGGGGTGATGATTAATCACTAGAGAGCGTGGAGGGCGGGATCACAGAGTGCCTGGTTAGTAGGACACTCTCGCAGATTCTGGAAAGTAACAATAAATTGGAGGATGTACAATTTGGTTTCCGGCCGGGACATCGAACTGAGACTGGCTTGGTGACTGTATTGGATGAACTTCGAATGCGAGCAGACAAGGGACAATCAGTTATACTGATCCTATTAGACCTGTCTGCCGCATTCAATACGGTAAACCATAAAATCCTCCTGATGAGACTGAGTGATGCCGGGGTGGAGGGCACGGCACTGCAGTGGTTTCAATCATACCTGGCGAATAGGCAACAGGCGGTAGCACTACCCCCATATCAATCAGATTTCATCAGCATCCAGCATGGTGTTCCGCAGGGCTCAGCAATCAGTCCGATTTTGTTTAATACCTACATGAGTCCCCTAATCGCTATTATTAAATCCCACAATGTCAGCCTGGTGAATTACGCAGATGACACTCAGCTCATCCTGTCGCTGGAGGGAGACCAATCAACATCTCTGGAAAATTTCCATGCATGTATGCAGGAAACTGTACGCTGGCTTAAAGATAACTCTCTGCAATTCAACGGGGAGAAAACTGAGATTGTATGCTGCACAGCCAAGAAAATATCATGCCCACTCCCGACAAATTTTTGGCCGCTGCCAGTGGACAAGCCACTAACACCGACTAAGGCGGTACGTAATTTGGGAGTAGTAATTGATGATAGACTGAGTTTAGAATCCCAAGTTAACAAAACGGCTGGAACCAGTCTCTCCCTAATAAGGGTGCTAAGGAAGATCCTCCCAATGTTACCAGACGCAACTAGGGCACAAATAGTCAGAAGCGTGGTCCTGAGCCGGTTGGATTACTGCAACGCCTTGTTGCTGGAGGCCCCAAAGTACTTAATAGAGAGACTTCAGAGAAGTCAGATGATAGTGGTCAAGTTAGCCCTTAGGAAATCACGCAGATCATCAGCCTCTCTGGCCCTCAAGGAACTTCATTGGCTCCCCGTGGCACAGAGGATTCAGTTTAAGTCAATGTGTGTAGTCTTTAAGGCCCTTTATGGGATGGGGCCTAAACCATTGCAGCACAAGTTTAGCTGGTATATTCCTACCGGAAGTTTTCGCTCATCTTCAGCCAAACTAATAAAAATACCCAAGTTTAAAAGAACTAAACTAGGAGGAAGAGCCTTCAGCGTGGCAGCCGCCAAGTTGTGGAATGCACTACCAAATAGCCTCAGACAAATAGAAGATCTTTTGCAATTTAGGAAAAAATTAAAGACCTGGCTCTTTCCTAATGGTGTTGCATAGGCCCGTTTTTACCAGCAAATGCTTTGTACTGCAACCTTTGTGCATGGTTAAACTAGTACTTTCAGCGCCAGGATGCCCGTGGGGTGATAGAGCGAATTATAAATCTGTATAACATTAACATTGTCATGCCTTATTCATTCCTATTGTTACATGTCAGTGGAATCGTCTATCATTTATACTTAACAGTACTTCCATTAAATATACAGATCTTGTCAAAGACCAAGACAGAAAAAGCAGAAAAGTGAGAAAGAAGTTGAAAGACAAGGTATTCATATAAATGCAAAATTGAGAAAGCTGACATTAAAAATAATTTAATAGCTCGAGATAAAGAAGCAGGAAATGTAAGGTGGTGGAAAAAGGAGCATCTAGTGAAATTAAAACAATGCAACATCTGATATTTTGCACTACTTCGACTGAAAAATATTGTAACTAGCGCCGCTGAAAATCCTGGATCTTATCAAACTAGTTTATGTTGAGTTTTTTTAATTAAGCACTGGATACCTGTTGTGGTTGTTGGAGTAGTTGTAGTGAAGTCAGTTTCGCCTGAGCCACTTCCACTGAAGCCACTTCCTTCTGTGGGTTCTGGCGAAGTCAAATAATAGGGTGCAGTTGTTTCAGTGAGTCTTGTTGTTCTAATCCCTGATGGAAAAGTATAGCATAGAAAATGCCTTAGAATTAGCGATTTTTGAAAGACACATTAAAGGTTTCAATCAAGCTTTTTATATATATAATAGGAATGTCTGATATATCAAGAATCGCTTGGAAGCTTAAAACATTTTCAAATTTAAAAACAAACACTTTTGCACCTTCTAAGGAAGCACAGTAAAACTAAATATTTTTTGAGTTTTTTAAATTAAGCGCTGGATACCTGTTGTGGTTGTTGGAGTAGTTGTTGTAAAGCCAGTTTCGCCTGAGCCACTTCCACTGAAGCCACTTCCTTCTGTGGGTTCTGGTGAAGTCAAATAATGGGTTGCAGTTGTTTCAGTGAGTCTTGTTGTTCTAAAACCTGATGGAAAGGTATAGCATAGAATATGCCTTAGAATTAGCCATTTTTAAAAGACACATTTAAGGTTTCAATAAAGCTGTGTATATACATAATAGGAATATCTGATATATCAAGAATCGCTTAGAAGCTTAACACATGTTCAAATTTAAAAACAAACAATTTTGTGCCTTCTAAGGAAGCAGAGTAAAACTAAGTATTTGAGAAAGTTTAATGGAATATTATTAAATTCAAGTGTGTAGTTTTGAAGAAATACGGTAAATACAAAAACCTGTGACCTGTTGCATTATTTAATAACTTCTGGTACACAACAATATTTACAATAATTAACAGCAAGGTACCAACACTGTTGAAAAACATGTACAAATTTAAAATCAACTTATGTTTAGTCAATGAGCAAGAAGGGAAATGCCATATGGCACTAATGAAAATTTTACCTCAGACTTGAATGACCAGTATTTTTGGAAATGCTGCAGCTTGATAGGACTCCATTCATAGCATTTCAATTTACATTTTTGGGAATTGAGTTTCTTGTGTTTAATCAAAGCATTGCAGTTGCATAAACTGATCATTGTCAGTCAAAATGTCACAGAAACTCATCAGCAGTAGCTATGGGTTTCAACCACTATTCTCCTCTCCATTATTGGCAATTCTATTGGACCAAGCAATGTCAGGAAAGTAGTTGATTGAGGTAAATATCATTCTTTTTTTTAATAACCTTGGGAGTCAGACATTTTCAATATTCACAAGTGAGTTTATCAGGTATTTCTCCCAAAGACCTTTGTAGATACTAGCATGTGAGGTTTAAGTGTGTAGTGTCTAGGGCATCTGCTATTTCTGTAAAAATTGAAAATCTTTTGGGGCTGGTAAATACATTCAATATCCACATCAGCATCTGGGAATTGTCAAAGAAGATGGCACTTAGTAGGTGAGAGCCCTTTATTCTTAAATATTAAACACATTGTATAGCTTCAGAAAAATGTCCTATCCCATACTGAACAGGGCTTGTAAGATTTGGAACTTTCATTTACTTGTTGTGCCTTATTCATTCCTATTGTTACATGTCAGTGGAATCGTCCATCATTTATACTTAACAGTGCTTCCATTAAATATACAGATCTTGTCAAAGACCAAGACAGATAAATGCAGGAAAGATAGAAAGAAGTTGAAAGACAAGGTATTCATATAAACGCAAAATTGAGAAATCTGACATTATAAAGAATTTAAAAGCTAGAGATAAAGAAGCAGGAAATGTAAGGTGGTGGAAAAAGGAGCATCTAGTGAAATTAAAACAATGCAACATCTGATATTTTGCACTGCTTCTACTGAAAAATATTATAACTAGTGCTGCTGAAAATACTGGATCTTATCAAACTAGTTTATGTTGAGTTTTTTTAATGAAGCACTGGATACCTGTTGTGGTTGTTGGAGAGGTTGTTGTGAAGTCAGTTTCGCCTGAGCCACTTCCACTGAAGCCACTTCCTTCTGTGGGTTCTGGCGAAGTCAAATCATGGGGTGCAGTTGTTTCAGTGAATCTTGTTGTTCTAAACCCTGATGGAAAAGTATAGCATAGAAAATGCCTTAGAATTAGCCATTTTTGAAAGACACATTAAAGGTTTCAATCAAGCTTTTTATATACATAATAGGAATGTCTGATATATCAAGAATCGCTTGGAAGCTTAACATATTTTCAAATTTAAAAACAAACACTTTTGCACCTTCTAAGGAAGCACAGTACAACTAAATATTTTTTTAGCTTTTTAAATAAGCACTGGATACCTGTTGTGGCTGTTGGAGTAGTTGTTGTAAAGTCAGTTTCGCCTGAGCCACTTCCACTGAAGCCACTTCCTTCTGTGGGTTCTGGTGAAGTCAAATAATGGGTTGAAGTTGTTTCAGTGAGTCTTGTTGTTCTAAACCCTGATGGAAAGGTATAGCATAGAAAATGCCTTAGAATTAGCCATTTTTGAAATACAGATTAAAGGTTTCAATCAAGCTGTGTATATACATAATAGGAATATGTGATATATCAAGAATCGCCTGGAAGCTTAACACATGTTCAAATTTAAAAACAAACAATTTTTGTGCCTTCTAAGGAAGCAGAGTAAAACTAAGTATTTGAGAAAGTTTAATAGAACATCATTAAATTCTAGTGTGTAGTTTTGAAGAAATACGGTAAATACAAAAACCTTTGACCTGTTGCATTATTTAATAACTTCTGGTACACAACATTATGTACAATAATTAACAGCAAGGTACCAACACTGTTGAAAAACATGTACAAATTTAAAATCAACTTATGTTTAGTCAATGAGCAAGAAGGGAAATGCCATATGGCACGAATGAAAATTTTACCTCAGACATGAATGAGCAGTATTTTTGGAAATGCTGCAGCTTGATAGGACTCCATTCATAGCATTTCAATTTACATTTTTTAGATTTAAGTTTCTTGTGTTTAATGAAAGCATTGCAGTTGCATAATCTGATCATTATCAGTCAAAATGTCATAGAAACTCATCAGCAGTAGCCATAGGTTTCAACCATTATTCTCCTCTCCATTATTGGCAATTCTATTGGACCAAGCAATGTCAGGAAAGTAGTTGATTGAGGTAAATATCATTCTTTTTTTAATAACCTTGGGAGTCAGACATTTTCAGTATTCACAAGTGAGTTTATCAGGTATTACTCCCACAGACCTTTGTAGATACTAGCATGTGAGGTTTAAGTGTGTAGTGTCTAGGGCATCTGCTATTTCTGTAAAAACTTGAAAATCCTTTGGGGCTGGTAAATACATTCAATATCCACATCAGCATCTGGGAATTGTCAAAGAAGATGGCACTTAGTAGGTGAGAGCCCTTTATTCTTAAATATTAAACACATTGTATAGCTTTAGAAAAATGTCCTATCCCGTACTGAACAGGGCTTGTAAGATTTGGAACTTTCATTTACTTGTTGTGCCTTATTCATTCCTATTGTTACATGTCAGTGGAATCATCTATCATTTATACTTAACAGTACTTCCATTAAATATACAGATCTTGTCAAAGACCAAGACAGAAAAAAGTAGAAAAGTGAGAAAGAAGTTGAAAGACACGGTATTTATATAAATGCAAAATTGAGAAAGCTGACATTAAAATGAATTTAAAAGCTAGAGATAAAGAAGCAGGAAGTGTAAGGTGGTGGAAAAAGGAGCATCTAGTGAAATTAAAACAATGCAACATCTGATATTTTGCACTGCTTCTACTGAAAAATATTATAACTAGTGCTGCTGAAAATACTGGATCTTATCAAACTAGTTTATGTTGAGTTTTTTTTAATGCAGCACTGGATACCTGTTGTGGTTGTTGGAGTAGTTGTTGTGAAGTCAGTTTCACCTGAGCCACTTCCACTGAAGCCACTTCTTTCTGTGGGTTCTGGCGAAGTCAAATAATGAGGTGTAGTTTCAGTAAGTCTTGTTCTAAACCCTGATGGAAAAGTATAGCATAGAAAATGCCTTAGAATTTGCCATTTTTGAAAGACACATTAAAGGTTTCAATCAAGCTTTTTATATACATAGTAGGAATGTCTGATATATCAAGAATCGCTTGGAAGCTTAACATTTTTTCAAATTTAAAAACAAACACTTTTGCACCTTCTAAGGAAGCACAGTAAAACTAAATATTTTTTGAGTTTTTTAAATTAAGCACTGGATACCTGTTGTGGCTGTTGGAGTAGTTGTTGTAAAGTCAGTTTCGCCTGAGCCACTTCCACTGAAGCCACTTCCTTCTGTGGGTTCTGGTGAAGTCAAATAATGGGTTGCAGTTGTTTCAGTGAGTCTTGTTGTTCTAAACCCTGATGGAAAGGTATAGCATAGAAAATGCCTTAGAATTAGCCATTTTTGAAATACACATTAAAGGTTTCAATCAAGTTGTGTATACACATAATAGGAATATCTGATATATCAAGAATCGCTTCGAAGCTTAACACATGTTCAAATTTAAAAACAAACAATTTTGTACCTTCTAAGGAAGCATAGTAAAACTAAGTAATTGAGAAAGTTTAATAGAACATTATTAAATTCTAGTGTGTAGTTTTGAAGAAATACAGTAAATACAAAAACCTGTGACCTGTTGCATTATTTAATAACTTCTGGTACACAACAATATTTACAATAATTAACAGCAAGGTACCAAAACTGTTGAAAAACATGTACAAATTTAAAATCAACTTATGTTTAGTCAATGAGCAAGAAGGGAAATGCCATATGGCACGAATGAAAATTTTACCTCAGACTTGAATGAGCAGTATTTTTGGAAATGCTGCAGCTTGATAGGACTCCATTCATAGCATTTCAATTTACATTTTTGGGAATTGAGTTTCTTGTGTTTAATCAAAGCATTGCAGTTGCATAAACTGATCATTGTCAGTCAAAATGTCACAGAAACTCATCAGCAGTAGCTATGGGTTTCAACCACTATTCTCCTCTCCATTATTGGCAATTCTATTGGACCAAGCAATGTCAGGAAAGTAGTTGATTGAGGTAAATATCATTCTTTTTTTTAATAACCTTGGGAGTCAGACATTTTCAATATTCACAAGTGAGTTTATCAGGTATTTCTCCCAAAGACCTTTGTAGATACTAGCATGTGAGGTTTAAGTGTGTAGTGTCTAGGGCATCTGCTATTTCTGTAAAAATTGAAAATCTTTTGGGGCTGGTAAATACATTCAATATCCACATCAGCATCTGGGAATTGTCAAAGAAGATGGCACTTAGTAGGTGAGAGCCCTTTATTCTTAAATATTAAACACATTGTATAGCTTTAGAAAAATGTCCTATCCCGTACTGAACAGGGCTTGTAAGATTTGGAACTTTCATTTACTTGTTGTGCCTTATTCATTCCTATTGTTACATGTCAGTGGAATCATCCATCATTTATACTTAACAGTGCTTCCATTAAATATACAGATCTTGTCAAAGACCAAGACAGATAAAAGCAGGAAAGATAGAAAGAAGTTGAAAGACAAGGTACTCATATAAATGCAAATTTGAGAAAGCTGACATTATAAAGAATTTAAAAGCTAGAGATAAAGAAGCAGGAAATGTAAAGTGTTGGAGAAAGGAGCATCTAGTGAAATTAAAACAAAGCAACATCTTATATTTTGCACTACTTCCACTGAAAAATATTGTAACTAGTGCCGCTGAAAATACTGGATCTTATCAAACTAGTTTATGTTGAGTTTTTTAATTAAGCACTGGATACCTGTTGTGGTTGTTGGAGTAGTTGTTGTGAAGTCAGTTTCGCCTGAGCCACTTCCACTGAAGCCACTTCCGTCTGTGGGTTCTGGCGAAGTCAAATAATGGGGTGCAGTTGTTTCAGTGAGTCTTGTTGTTCTAAACCCTGATGGAAAGGTATAGCATAGAAAATGCCTTAGAATTAGCCATTTTTGAAATACACATTAAAGGTTTCAATCAAGTTGTGTATACACATAATAGGAATATCTGATATATCAAGAATCGCTTGAAGCTTAACACATGTTCAAATTTAAAAACAAACAATTTTGTACCTTCTAAGGAAGCATAGTAAAACTAAGTAATTGAGAAAGTTAAATAGAACATTATTAAATTCTAGTGTGTAGTTTTGAAGAAATACGGTAAATACAAAAACCTGTGACCTGTTGCATTATTTAATAACTTCTGGTACACAACAATATTTACAATAATTAAAAGCAAGGTACCAACACTGTTGAAAAACATGTACAAATTTAAAATCAACTTATGTTTAGTCAATGAGCAAAAGGGAAATGCCATATGGCACGAATGAAAATTTTACCTCAGACTTGAATGACCAGTATTTTTGGAAATGCTGCATCTTGATAGGACTCCATTCATAGCATTTCAATTTACATTTTTGGGAATTGAGTTTCTTGTGTTTAATCAAAGCATTGCAGTTGCATAAACTGATCATTGTCAGTCAAAATGTCACAGAAACTCATCAGCAGTAGCTATGGGTTTCAACCACTTTTCTCCTCTCCATTATTGGCAATTCTATTGGACCAAGCAATGTCAGGAAAGTAGTTGATTGAGGTAAATATCATTCTTTTTTTAATAACCTTGGGAGTCAGTTATTTTCAATATTCACAAGTGAGTTTATCAGGTATTTCTCCCAAAGACCTTTGTAGATACTAGCATGTGAGATTTAAGTGTGTAGTGTCTAGGGCATCTGCTATTTCTGTAAAAATTGAAAATCTTTTGGGGCTGGTAAATACATTCAATATCCACATCAGCATCTGGGAATTGTCAAAGAAGATGGCACTTAGTAGGTGAGAGCCCTTTATTCTTAAATATTAAACACATTGTATAGCTTTAGAAAAATGTCCTATCCCGTACTGAACAGGGCTTGTAAGATTTGGAACTTTCATTTACTTGTTGTGCCTTATTCATTCCTATTGTTACATGTCAGTGGAATCGTCCATCATTTATACTTAACAGTGCTTCCATTAAATATACAGATCTTGTCAAAGACCAAGACAGATAAAAGCAGGAAAGATAGAAAGAAGTTGAAAGACAAGGTACTCATATAAATGCAAATTTGAGAAAGCTGACATTATAAAGAATTTAAAAGCTAGAGATAAAGAAGCAGGAAATGTAAAGTGTTGGAGAAAGGAGCATCTAGTGAAATTAAAACAAAGCAACATCTTATATTTTGCACTACTTCCACTGAAAAATATTGTAACTAGTGCCGCTGAAAATACTGGATCTTATCAAACTAGTTTATGTTGAGTTTTTTAATTAAGCACTGGATACCTGTTGTGGTTGTTGGAGTAGTTGTTGTGAAGTCAGTTTCGCCTGAGCCACTTCCACTGAAGCCACTTCCGTCTGTGGGTTCTGGCGAAGTCAAATAATGGGGTGCAGTTGTTTCAGTGAGTCTTGTTGTTCTAAACCCTGATGGAAAGGTATAGCATAGAAAATGCCTTAGAATTAGCCATTTTTGAAATACACATTAAAGGTTTCAATCAAGTTGTGTATACACATAATAGGAATATCTGATATATCAAGAATCGCTTGAAGCTTAACACATGTTCAAATTTAAAAACAAACAATTTTGTACCTTCTAAGGAAGCATAGTAAAACTAAGTAATTGAGAAAGTTAAATAGAACATTATTAAATTCTAGTGTGTAGTTTTGAAGAAATACGGTAAATACAAAAACCTGTGACCTGTTGCATTATTTAATAACTTCTGGTACACAACAATATTTACAATAATTAAAAGCAAGGTACCAACACTGTTGAAAAACATGTACAAATTTAAAATCAACTTATGTTTAGTCAATGAGCAAAAGGGAAATGCCATATGGCACGAATGAAAATTTTACCTCAGACTTGAATGACCAGTATTTTTGGAAATGCTGCATCTTGATAGGACTCCATTCATAGCATTTCAATTTACATTTTTGGGAATTGAGTTTCTTGTGTTTAATCAAAGCATTGCAGTTGCATAAACTGATCATTGTCAGTCAAAATGTCACAGAAACTCATCAGCAGTAGCTATGGGTTTCAACCACTTTTCTCCTCTCCATTATTGGCAATTCTATTGGACCAAGCAATGTCAGGAAAGTAGTTGATTGAGGTAAATATCATTCTTTTTTTAATAACCTTGGGAGTCAGTTATTTTCAATATTCACAAGTGAGTTTATCAGGTATTTCTCCCAAAGACCTTTGTAGATACTAGCATGTGAGATTTAAGTGTGTAGTGTCTAGGGCATCTGCTATTTCTGTAAAAATTGAAAATCTTTTGGGGCTGGTAAATACATTCAATATCCACATCAGCATCTGGGAATTGTCAAAGAAGATGGCACTTAGTAGGTGAGAGCCCTTTATTCTTAAATATTAAACACATTGTATAGCTTTAGAAAAATGTCCTATCCCGTACTGAACAGGGCTTGTAAGATTTGGAACTTTCATTTACTTGTTGTGCCTTATTCATTCCTATTGTTACATGTCAGTGGAATCGTCCATCATTTATACTTAACAGTGCTTCCATTAAATATACAGATCTTGTCAAAGACCAAGACAGATAAATGAAGGAAAGATAGAAAGAAGTTGAAAGACAAGGTATTCATATAAATGCAAATTTGAGAAATCTGACATTATAAAGAATTTAAAAGCTAGAGATAAAGAAGCAGGAAATGTAAGGTGGTGGAAAAAGGAGCATCTAGTGAAATTAAAACAAATCAACATCTGATATTTTGCACTACTTCCACTGAAAAATATTGTAATTAGTGCCGCTGAAAATACTGGATATTATCAAACTAGTTTATGTTGAGTTTTTTTTAATTAAGCACTGGATACCTGTTGTGGTTGTTGGAGTAGTTGTTGTGAAGTCAGTTTCACCTGAGCCACTTCCAATGAAGCCACTTCCGTCTGTGGGTTCTGGCGAAGTCAAATAATGGGGTGCAGTTGTTTCAGTGAGTCTTGTTGTTGTAAACACTGATGGAAAAGTATAGCATAGAAAATGCCTTAGAATTAGCCATTTTTGAAAGACACATTAAAGGTTTCAATCAAGCTTTTTATATACATAATAAAAATGTCTGATATATCAAGAATCGCTTGGAAGCTTAACATATTTTCAAATTTAAAAACAAACACTTTTCCACCTTCTAAGGAAGCAAAGTACAACTAAATATTTTTTGAGCTTTTTAAATTAAGCACTGGATACCTGTTGTGGCTGTTGGAGTAGTTGTTGTAAAGTCAGTTTCGCCTGAGCCACTTCCACTGAAGCCACTTCCTTCTGTGGGTTCTGGTGAAGTCAAATAATGGGTTGAAGTTGTTTCAGTGAGTCTTGTTGTTCTAAACCCTGATGGAAAGGTATAGCATAGAAAATGCCTTAGTATTAGCCATTTTTGAAATACACATTAAAGGTTTCAATCAAGCTGTGTATATACATAATAGGAATATGTGATATATCAAGAATCGCCTGGAAGCTTAACACATGTTCAAATTTAAAAACAAACAATTTTTGTGCCTGCTAAGGAAGCAGAGTAAAACTAAGTATTTGAGAAAGTTTAATAGAACATTATTAAATTCTAGTGTGTAGTTTTGAAGAAATACAGTAAATACAAAAACCTTTGACCTGTTGCATTATTTAATAACTTCTGGTACACAACATTATGTACAATAATTAACAGCAAGGTACCAACACTGTTGAAAAACATGTACAAATTTAAAATCAACTTATGTTTAGTCAATGAGCAAGAAGGGAAATGCCATATGGCACGAATGAAAATTTTACCTCAGACATGAATGAGCAGTATTTTTGGAAATGCTGCAGCTTGATAGGACTCCATTCATAGCATTTCAATTTAAATTTTTTAGATTTAAGTTTCTTGTGTTTAATGAAAGCATTGCAGTTGCATAATCGGATCATTATCAGTCAAAATGTCATAGAAACTCATCAGCAGTAGCCATAGGTTTCAACCATTATACTCCTCTCCATTATTTCCAATTCTATTGGACCAAGCAATGTCAGGAAAGTAGTTGATTGAGGTAAATATCATTTTTTTTTAATAACCTTGGGAGTCAGACATTTTCAGTATTCACAAGTGAGTTTATCAGGTATTACTCCCACAGACCTTTGTAGATACTAGCAAGTGAGGTTTAAGTGTGGAGTGTCTAGGGCATCTGCTATTTCTGTAAAAACTTGAAAATCCTTTGGGGCTGGTAAATACATTCAATATCCACATCAGCATCTGGGAATTGTCAAAGAAGATGGCACTTAGTAGCTGAGAGCCCTTTATTCTTAAATATTAAACACATTGTATAGCTTTAGAAAAATGTCCTATCCCATACTGAGCAGGGCTTGTAAGATTTGGAACTTTCATTTACTTGTTGTCCCTTATTCATTCCTATTGTTACATGTCAGTGGAATCATCTATCATTTATACTTAACAGTACTTCCATTAAATATACAGATCTTGTCAAAGACCAAGGCAGAAAAAAGTAGAAAAGTGAGAAAGAAGTTGAAAGACACGGTATTTATATAAATGCAAAATTGAGAAAGCTGACATTAAAATGAATTTAAAAGCTAGAGATAAAGAAGCAGGAAATGTAAGGTGGTGGAAAAAGGAGCATCTAGTGAAATTAAAACAAATCAACATCTGATATTTTGCACTACTTCCACTGAAAAATATTGTAACTAGTGCCGCTGAAAATACTGGATCTTATCAAACTAGTTTATGTTGAGTTTTTTTTAATTAAGCACTGGATACCTGTTGTGGTTGTTGGAGTAGTTGTTGTGAAGTCAGTTTCGCCTGAGCCACTTCCACTGAAGCCACTTCCGTCTGTGGGTTCTGGCGAAGTCAAATAATGGGGTGCAGTTGTTTCAGTGAGTCTTGTTGTTGTAAACCCTGATGGAAAAGTATAGCATAGAAAATGCCTTAGAATTAGCCATTTTTGAAAGACACATTAAAGGTTTCAATCAAGCTTTTTATATACATAATAGGAATGTCTGATATATCAAGAATCGCTTGGAAGCTTAACATATTTTCAAATTTAAAAACAAACACTTTTGCACCTTCTAAGGAAGCAAAGTACAACTAAATATTTTTTGAGCTTTTTAAATTAAGCACTGGATACCTGTTGTGGCTGTTGGAGTAGTTGTTGTAAAGTCAGTTTCGCCTGAGCCACTTCCACTGAAGCCACTTCCTTCTGTGGGTTCTGGTGAAGTCAAATAATGGGTTGAAGTTGTTTCAGTGAGTCTTGTTGTTCTAAACCCTGATGGAAAGGTATAGCATAGAAAATGCCTTAGAATTAGCCATTTTGAAAGACACATTAAAGGTTTCAATCAAGCTTTTTATATATATAATAGGAATGTCTGATATATCAAGAATCGCTTGGAAGCTTAACATATTTTCAAATTTAAAAACAAACACTTTTGCACCTTCTAAGGAAGCAAAGTACAACTAAATATTTTTGAGCTTTTAAATTAAGCACTGGATACCTGTTGTGGCTGTTGGAGTAGTTGTTGTAAAGTCAGTTTCGCCTGAGCCACTTCCACTGAAGCCACTTCCTTCTGTGGGTTCTGGTGAAGTCAAATAATGGGTTGAAGTTGTTTCAGTGAGTCTTGTGGTTCTAAACCCTGATGGAAAGGTATAGCATAGAAAATGCCTTAGAATTAGCCATTTTTGAAAGACACATTAAAGGTTTCAATCAAGCTTTTTATATACATAGTAGGAATGTCTGATATATCAAGAATCGCTTGGAAGCTTAACATATTTTCAAATTTAAAAACAAACACTTTTGCACCTTCTAAGGAAGCACAGTAAAACGAAATATTTTTTGAGTTTTTTAAATTAAGCACTGGATACCTGTTGTGGCTGTTGGAGTAGTTGTTGTAAAGTCAGTTTCGCCTGAGCCACTTCCACTGAAGCCACTTCCTTCTGTGGGTTCTGGTGAAGTCAAATAATGGGTTGAAGTTGTTTCAGTGAGTCTTGTTGTTCTAAACCCTGATGGAAAGGTATAGCATAGAAAATGCCTTAGAATTAGCCATTTTTGAAATACACATTAAAGGTTTCAATCAAGCTGTGTATATACATAATAGGAATATGTGATATATCAAGAATCGCCTGGAAGCTTAACACATGTTCAAATTTAAAAACAAACAATTTTTGTGCCTTCTAAGGAAGCAGAGTAAAACTAAGTATTTGAGAAAGTTTAATAGAACATTATTAAATTCTAGTGTGTAGTTTTGAAGAAATACGGTAAATACAAAAACCTTTGACCTGTTGCATTATTTAATAACTTCTGGTACACAACATTATGTACAATAATTAACAGCAAGGTACCAACACTGTTGAAAAACATGTACAAATTTAAAATCAACTTATGTTTAGTCAATGAGCAAGAAGGGAAATGCCATATGGCACAAATTAAAATTTTACCTCAGACTTGAATGACCAGTATCTTTGGAAATGCTGCAGCTTTATAGGACCCCATTCATAGCATTTCAATTATACATTTTTTAGAGTTAAGTTTCTTGTGTTTAATCAAAGCATTGCAGTTGCATAATCTGATCATTATCAGTCAAAATGTCATAGAAACTCATCAGCAGTAGCCATGGGATTCAACCATTATTCTCCTCTCCATTATTGGCAATTCTATTGGACCAAGCAATGTCAGGACAGTAGTTGATTGAGGTAAATATTATTCTTTTTTTAATAACCTTGGGAGTCAGACATTTTCAGTATTCATAAGTGAGTTTATCAGGTATTACTCCCACAGACCTTTGTAGATACTAGCATGTGAGGTTTAAGTGTGTAGTGTCTAGGGCATAGGCTATTTCTGTAAACATTGAAAATCTTTTGGGGCTGGTAAATACATTCAATATCCACATCAGCATCTGGGAATGTCAAAGAAGATAGCACTTAGTAGGTGAGAGCCCTTTATTCTTAAATATTAAACACATTGTATAGCTTTAGAGAAATGTCCTATCCCGTACTTAGCAGGGCTTGTAAGATTTGGATCTTTCATTTACTTGTTGTGCCTTATTCATTCCTATTGTTACATGTCAGTGGAATCATCTATCATTTATACTTAACAGTACTTCCATTAAATATACAGATCTTGTCAAAGACCAAGACAGAAAAAAGCAGAAAAGTGAGAAAGAAGTTGAAAGACAATGTATTCATATAAATGCAAAATTGAGAAAGCTGACATTATAAAGAATTTAAAGGCTACAGATAAAGAAGCAGGAAATGTAAGGTGGTGGAAAAAGGAGCAACTAGTGAAATTAAAACAATGCAACATCTGATATTTTGCACTACTTCCACTGAAAAATATTGTAACTAGTGCCGCTGATAATCTTGGATCATATCAAACTAGTTTATGTTAAGTTTTTTAATTAAGCACTGGATACCTGTTGTGGTTGTTGGAGTAGTTGTTGTGAAGTCAGTTTCGCCTGAGCCACTTCCACTGAAGCCACTTCCGTCTGTGGGTTCTGGCGAAGTCAAATAATGGGGTGCAGTTGTTTCAGTGAGTCTTGTTGTTGTAAACCCTGATGGAAAAGTATAGCATAGAAAATGCCTTAGAATTAGCCATTTTTGAAAGACACATTAAAGGTTTCAATCAAGCTTTTTATATATATAATAGGAATGTCTGATATATCAAGAATCGCTTGGAAGCTTAACATATTTTCAAATTTAAAAACAAACACTTTAGCACCTTCTAAGGAAGCAAAGTACAACTAAATATTTTTGAGCTTTTTAAATTAGGCACTGGATACCTGTTGTGGCTGTTGGAGTAGTTGTTGTAAAGTCAGTTTCGCCTGAGCCACTTCCACTGAAGCCACTTCCTTCTGTGGGTTCTGGTGAAGTCAAATAATGGGTTGAAGTTGTTTCAGTGAGTCTTGTGGTTCTAAACCCTGATGGAAAGGTATAGCATAGAAAATGCCTTAGAATTAGCCATTTTTGAAAGACACATTAAAGGTTTCAATCAAGCTTTTTATATACATAGTAGGAATGTCTGATATATCAACAATCGCTTGGAAGCTTAACATATTTTCAAATTTAAAAACAAACACTTTTGCACCTTCTAAGGAAGCACAGTAAAACGAAATATTTTTTGAGTTTTTTAAATTAAGCACTGGATACCTGTTGTGGTTGTTGGAGTAGTTGTTGTAAAGTCAGTTTCGTCTGAGCCACTTCCACTGAAGCCACTTCCTTCTGTGGGTTCTGGTGAAGTCAAATAATGGGTTGAAGTTGTTTCAGTGAGTCTTGTTGTTCTAAACCCTGATGGAAAGGTATAGCATAGAAAATGCCTTAGAATTAGCCATTTTTGAAATACACATTAAAGGTTTCAATCAAGCTGTGTATATACATAATAGGAACATGTGATATATCAAGAATCGCCTGGAAGCTTAACACATGTTCAAATTTAAAAACAAACAATGTTTGTGCCTTCTAAGGAAGCAGAGTAAAACTAAGTATTTGAGAAAGTTTAATAGAACATTATTAAATTCTAGTGTGCAGTTTTGAAGAAATACGGTAAATACAAAAACCTTTGACCTGTTGCATTATTTAATAACTTCTGGTACACAACATTATGTACAATAATTAACAGCAAGGTACCAACACTGTTGAAAAACATGTACAAATTTAAAATCAACTTATGTTTAGTCAATGAGCAAGAAGGGAAATGCCATATGGCACAAATTAAAATTTTACCTCAGACTTGAATGACCAGTATCTTTGGAAATGCTGCAGCTTTATAGGACCCCATTCATAGCATTTCAATTATACATTTTTTAGAGTTAAGTTTCTTGTGTTTAATCAAAGCATTGCAGTTGCATAATCTGATCATTATCAGTCAAAATGTCATAGAAACTCATCAGCAGTAGCCATGGGATTCAACCATTATTCTCCTCTCCATTATTGGCAATTCTATTGGACCAAGCAATGTCAGGACAGTAGTTGATTGAGGTAAATATTATTCTTTTTTAATAACCTTGGGAGTCAGACATTTTCAGTATTCATAAGTGAGTTTATCAGGTATTACTCCCACAGACCTTTGTAGATACTAGCATGTGAGGTTTAAGTGTGTAGTGTCTAGGGCATAGGCTATTTCTGTAAACATTGAAAATCTTTTGGGGCTGGTAAATACATTCAATATCCACATCAGCATCTGGGAATGTCAAAGAAGATAGCACTTAGTAGGTGAGAGCCCTTTATTCTTAAATATTAAACACATTGTATAGCTTTAGAGAAATGTCCTATCCCGTACTTAGCAGGGCTTGTAAGATTTGGATCTTTCATTTACTTGTTGTGCCTTATTCATTCCTATTGTTACATGTCAGTGGAATCATCTATCATTTATACTTAACAGTACTTCCATTAAATATACAGATCTTGTCAAAGACCAAGACAGAAAAAAGCAGAAAAGTGAGAAAGAAGTTGAAAGACAATGTATTCATATAAATGCAAAATTGAGAAAGCTGACATTATAAAGAATTTAAAGGCTACAGATAAAGAAGCAGGAAATGTAAGGTGGTGGAAAAGGAGCAACTAGTGAAATTAAAACAATGCAACATCTGATATTTTGCACTACTTCCACTGAAAAATATTGTAACTAGTGCCGCTGATAATCTTGGATCATATCAAACTAGTTTATGTTAAGTTTTTTAATTAAGCACTGGATACCTGTTGTGGTTGTTGGAGTAGTAGTTGTGAAGTCAGTTTCGCCTGAGCCACTTCCACTGAAGCCACTTCCTTCTGTGGGTTCTGTCGAAGTCAAATAATGGGGTGCAGTTGTTTCAGTGAGTCTTGTTGTTCTAAACCCTGATGGAAAAGTATAGCATAGAAAATGCCTTAGAATTATCCATTTTTGAAAGACACATTAAAGGTTTCAATCAAGCTTTTTATATACATAATAGGAATGTCTGATATATCAAGAATCGTTTTGAAGCTTAACATATTTTTAAATTTAAAAACAAACACTTTTGCACCTTCTAAGGAAGCACAGTAAAACTAATTATTTTTTGACTTTTTTAAATTAAGCACTGGATACCTGTTGTGGTTGTTGGAGTAGTTGTTGTAAAGTCAGTTTCGCCTGAGCCACTTCCATTGAAGCCACTTCCTTCTGTGGGTTCTGGTGAAGTCAAATAATGGGTTACAGTTGTTTCTGTGAGTCTTGTTGTTCTAAACCCTGATGGAAAGGTATAGCATAGAAAATGCCTTAGAATTAGCCATTTTTGAAAGACACATTAAAGGTTTCAATCAAGTTGTGTATACACATAATAGGAATATCTGATATATCAAGAATCGCTTCGAAGCTTAACACATGTTCAAATTTAAAAACAAACAATTTAGTACCTTCTAAGGAAGCATAGTAAAACTAAGTAATTGAGAAAGTTTAATAGAACATTATTCAATTCAAGTGTGTAGTTTTGAAGAAATACGGTAAATGCAAAAACCTGTGACCTATTGCATTATTTAATAACTTGTGGTACACAACATTATTTATAATAATTAACAGCAAGGTACCAACACTGTTGAAAAACATGTGCAAATTTAAAATCAACTTATGTTTAGTCAATGAGCAAGAAGGGAAATGCCAAATGGCACGAATGAAAATTTTACCTCAGACTTGAATGTCCAGTATTTTTGGAAATGCTGCAGCTTGATAGGACTCCATTCATAGGATTTCAATTAACATTTTTTGGAGTTGAGTTTCTTGTGTTTAATCAAAGCATTGCAGTTGCATAAACTGATCATTGTCAGTCAAAATGTCACAGAAACTCATCAGCAGTAGCCATGGGTTTCAACCACTATTCTCCTCTCCATTATTGGCAATTCTATTGGACCAAGCAATGTCAGGAAAGTAGTTGATTGAGGTAAATATCATTCTTTTTTTAATAACCTTGGGAGTCAGATATTTTCAATATTCACAAGTGAGTTTATCAGGTATTTCTCCCAAAGACATTTGTAGATACTAGCATGTGAGGTTTAAGTGTGTAGTGTCTAGGGCATCTGCTATTTCTGTAAAAATTGAAAATCTTTTGGGGCTGGTAAATACATTCAATATCCACATCAGCATCTGGGAATTGTCAAAGAAGATGGCACTTAGTAGGTGAGAGCCCTTTATTCTTAAATATTAAACACATTGTATAGCTTTAGAAAAATGTCCTATCCCGTACTGAACAGGGCTTGTAAGATTTGGAACTTTCATTTACTTGTTGTGCCTTATTCATTCCTATTGTTACATGTCAGTGGAATCGTCCATCATTTATACTTAACAGTGCTTCCATTAAATATACAGATC
Organism: Calotriton arnoldi; assembly: GCA_963921515.1. Lineage (NCBI taxonomy): Eukaryota > Metazoa > Chordata > Amphibia > Caudata > Salamandridae > Calotriton > Calotriton arnoldi. The sequence continues at coordinate 128,638 of CAWUFW010017360.1, forward strand.
TTGTCAAAGACCAAGACAGATAAAAGCAGGAAAGATAGAAAGAAGTTGAAAGACAAGGTATTCATATAAATGCAAAATTGAGAAAGCTGACATTATAAAGAATTTAAAGGCTAGAGATAAAGAAGCAGGAAATGTGAGGTGGTGGAAAAAGGAGCAACTAGTGAAATTAAAACAATGCAACATCTGATATTTTGCACTACTTCCACTGAAAAATATTGTAACTAGTGCCGCTGATAATCTTGGATCATATCAAACTAGTTTATGTTAAGTTTTTTAATTAAGCACTGGATACCTGTTGTGGTTGTTGGAGTAGTTGTTGTGAAGTCAGTTTCGCCTGAGCCACTTCCACTGAAGCCACTTCCGTCTGTGGGTTCTGGCGAAGTCAAATAATGGGGTGCAGTTGTTTCAGTGAGTCTTGTTGTTGTAAACCCTGATGGAAAAGTATAGCATAGAAAATGCCTTAGAATTAGCCATTTTTGAAAGACACATTAAAGGTTTCAATCAAGCTTTTTATATATATAATAGGAATGTCTGATATATCAAGAATCGCTTGGAAGCTTAACATATTTTCAAATTTAAAAACAAACACTTTAGCACCTTCTAAGGAAGCAAAGTACAACTAAATATTTTTTGAGCTTTTTAAATTAGGCACTGGATACCTGTTGTGGCTGTTGGAGTAGTTGTTGTAAAGTCAGTTTCGCCTGAGCCACTTCCACTGAAGCCACTTCCTTCTGTGGGTTCTGGTGAAGTCAAATAATGGGTTGAAGTTGTTTCAGTGAGTCTTGTGGTTCTAAACCCTGATGGAAAGGTATAGCATAGAAAATGCCTTAGAATTAGCCATTTTTGAAAGACACATTAAAGGTTTCAATCAAGCTTTTATATACATAGTAGGAATGTCTGATATATCAACAATCGCTTGGAAGCTTAACATATTTTCAAATTTAAAAACAAACACTTTTGCACCTTCTAAGGAAGCACAGTAAAACGAAATATTTTTTGAGTTTTTTAAATTAAGCACTGGATACCTGTTGTGGTTGTTGGAGTAGTTGTTGTAAAGTCAGTTTCGTCTGAGCCACTTCCACTGAAGCCACTTCCTTCTGTGGGTTCTGGTGAAGTCAAATAATGGGTTGAAGTTGTTTCAGTGAGTCTTGTTGTTCTAAACCCTGATGGAAAGGTATAGCATAGAAAATGCCTTAGAATTAGCCATTTTTGAAATACACATTAAAGGTTTCAATCAAGCTGTGTATATACATAATAGGAACATGTGATATATCAAGAATCGCCTGGAAGCTTAACACATGTTCAAATTTAAAAACAAACAATGTTTGTGCCTTCTAAGGAAGCAGAGTAAAACTAAGTATTTGAGAAAGTTTAATAGAACATTATTAAATTCTAGTGTGTAGTTTTGAAGAAATACGGTAAATACAAAAACCTTTGACCTGTTGCATTATTTAATAACTTCTGGTACACAACATTATGTACAATAATTAACAGCAAGGTACCAACACTGTTGAAAAACATGTACAAATTTAAAATCAACTTATGTTTAGTCAATGAGCAAGAAGGGAAATGCCATATGGCACAAATTAAAATTTTACCTCAGACTTGAATGACCAGTATCTTTGGAAATGCTGCAGCTTTATAGGACCCCATTCATAGCATTTCAATTATACATTTTTTAGAGTTAAGTTTCTTGTGTTTAATCAAAGCATTGCAGTTGCATAATCTGATCATTATCAGTCAAAATGTCATAGAAACTCATCAGCAGTAGCCATGGGATTCAACCATTATTCTCCTCTCCATTATTGGCAATTCTATTGGACCAAGCAATGTCAGGACAGTAGTTGATTGAGGTAAATATTATTCTTTTTTTAATAACCTTGGGAGTCAGACATTTTCAGTATTCATAAGTGAGTTTATCAGGTATTACTCCCACAGACCTTTGTAGATACTAGCATGTGAGGTTTAAGTGTGTAGTGTCTAGGGCATAGGCTATTTCTGTAAACATTGAAAATCTTTTGGGGCTGGTAAATACATTCAATATCCACATCAGCATCTGGGAATGTCAAAGAAGATAGCACTTAGTAGGTGAGAGCCCTTTATTCTTAAATATTAAACACATTGTATAGCTTTAGAGAAATGTCCTATCCCGTACTTAGCAGGGCTTGTAAGATTTGGATCTTTCATTTACTTGTTGTGCCTTATTCATTCCTATTGTTACATGTCAGTGGAATCATCTATCATTTATACTTAACAGTACTTCCATTAAATATACAGATCTTGTCAAAGACCAAGACAGAAAAAAGCAGAAAAGTGAGAAAGAAGTTGAAAGACAATGTATTCATATAAATGCAAAATTGAGAAAGCTGACATTATAAAGAATTTAAAGGCTACAGATAAAGAAGCAGGAAATGTAAGGTGGTGGAAAAAGGAGCAACTAGTGAAATTAAAACAATGCAACATCTGATATTTTGCACTACTTCCACTGAAAAATATTGTAACTAGTGCCGCTGATAATCTTGGATCATATCAAACTAGTTTATGTTAAGTTTTTTTAATTAAGCACTGGATACCTGTTGTGGTTGTTGGAGTAGTAGTTGTGAAGTCAGTTTCGCCTGAGCCACTTCCACTGAAGCCACTTCCTTCTGTGGGTTCTGTCGAAGTCAAATAATGGGGTGCAGTTGTTTCAGTGAGTCTTGTTGTTCTAAACCCTGATGGAAAAGTATAGCATAGAAAATGCCTTAGAATTATCCATTTTTGAAAGACACATTAAAGGTTTCAATCAAGCTTTTTATATACATAATAGGAATGTCTGATATATCAAGAATCGTTTTGAAGCTTAACATATTTTTAAATTTAAAAACAAACACTTTTGCACCTTCTAAGGAAGCACAGTAAAACTAATTATTTTTTGACTTTTTTAAATTAAGCACTGGATACCTGTTGTGGTTGTTGGAGTAGTTGTTGTAAAGTCAGTTTCGCCTGAGCCACTTCCATTGAAGCCACTTCCTTCTGTGGGTTCTGGTGAAGTCAAATAATGGGTTACAGTTGTTTCTGTGAGTCTTGTTGTTCTAAACCCTGATGGAAAGGTATAGCATAGAAAATGCCTTAGAATTAGCCATTTTTGAAAGACACATTAAAGGTTTCAATCAAGTTGTGTATACACATAATAGGAATATCTGATATATCAAGAATCGCTTCGAAGCTTAACACATGTTCAAATTTAAAAACAAACAATTTAGTACCTTCTAAGGAAGCATAGTAAAACTAAGTAATTGAGAAAGTTTAATAGAACATTATTCAATTCAAGTGTGTAGTTTTGAAGAAATACGGTAAATGCAAAAACCTGTGACCTGTTGCATTATTTAATAACTTGTGGTACACAACATTATTTATAATAATTAACAGCAAGGTACCAACACTGTTGAAAAACATGTGCAAATTTAAAATCAACTTATGTTTAGTCAATGAGCAAGAAGGGAAATGCCAAATGGCACGAATGAAAATTTTACCTCAGACTTGAATGTCCAGTATTTTTGGAAATGCTGCAGCTTGATAGGACTCCATTCATAGGATTTCAATTAACATTTTTTGGAGTTGAGTTTCTTGTGTTTAATCAAAGCATTGCAGTTGCATAAACTGATCATTGTCAGTCAAAATGTCACAGAAACTCATCAGCAGTAGCCATGGGTTTCAACCACTATTCTCCTCTCCATTATTGGCAATTCTATTGGACCAAGCAATGTCAGGAAAGTAGTTGATTGAGGTAAATATCATTCTTTTTTTAATAACCTTGGGAGTCAGATATTTTCAATATTCACAAGTGAGTTTATCAGGTATTTCTCCCAAAGACATTTGTAGATACTAGCATGTGAGGTTTAAGTGTGTAGTGTCTAGGGCATCTGCTATTTCTGTAAAAATTGAAAATCTTTTGGGGCTGGTAAATACATTCAATATCCACATCAGCATCTGGGAATTGTCAAAGAAGATGGCACTTAGTAGGTGAGAGCCCTTTATTCTTAAATATTAAACACATTGTATAGCTTTAGAAAAATGTCCTATCCCGTACTGAACAGGGCTTGTAAGATTTGGAACTTTCATTTACTTGTTGTGCCTTATTCATTCCTATTGTTACATGTCAGTGGAATCGTCCATCATTTATACTTAACAGTGCTTCCATTAAATATACAGATCTTGTCAAAGACCAAGACAGATAAAAGCAGGAAAGATAGAAAGAAGTTGAAAGACAAGGTACTCATATAAATGCAAATTTGAGAAAGCTGACATTATAAAGAATTTAAAAGCTAGAGATAAAGAAGCAGGAAATGTAAGGTGTTGGAGAAAGGAGCATCTAGTGAAATTAAAACAAAGCAACATCTTATATTTTGCACTACTTCCACTGAAAAATATTGTAACTAGTGCCGCTGAAAATACTGGATCTTATCAAACTAGTTTATGTTGAGTTTTTTTAATTAAGCACTGGATACCTGTTGTGGTTGTTGGAGTAGTTGTTGTGAAGTCAGTTTCGCCTGAGCCACTTCCACTGAAGCCACTTCCGTCTGTGGGTTCTGGCGAAGTCAAATAATGGGGTGCAGTTGTTTCAGTGAGTCTTGTTGTTCTAAACCCTGATGGAAAGGTATAGCATAGAAAATGCCTTAGAATTAGCCATTTTTGAAATACAGATTAAAGGTTTCAATCAAGCTGTGTATATACAAAATAGGAATATCTAATATATCAAGAATCGCCTGGAAGCTTAGCACATGTTCAAATTTAAAAACAAACAATTTTGCGCCTTCTAAGGAAGCAGAGTAAAATTAAGTATTTGAGAAAGTTTAATAGAACATTATTAAATTCTAGTGTGTAGTTTCGAAGAAATACGGTAAATACAAAAACCTGTGACCTGTTGCATTATTTAATAATTTCTGGTACACAACAATATTTACAATAATTAACAGCAAGATACCAACACTGTTGAAAAACATGTACAAATTTAAAATCAACTTATGTTTAGTCAATGAGCAAGAAGGGAAATGCCATATGGCACGAATGAAAATTTTACCTCAGACTTGAATGACCAGTATTTTGGGAAATGCTGCAGCTTGATAGGACTCCATTCATAGGATTTCAATTTACATTTTTTGGAGTTGAGTTTCTTGTGTTTAATCAAAGCATTGCAGTTGCATAATCTGATCATTATCAGTCAAAATGTCATAGAAACTCATCTGCAGTAGCCATGGGTTTCAACCATTATTCTCCTATCCATTATTTGCAATTCTATTGGACCAAGCAATGTCAGGAAAGTAGTTGATTGAGGTAAATATCATTCTTTTTTTTAATAACCTTGGGAGTCAGACATTTTCAGTATTCACAAGTGAGTTTATCAGGTATTACTCCCACAGACCTTTGTAGATACTAGCATGTGAGGTTTAAGTGTGTAGTGTCTAGGGCATCTGCTATTTCTGTAAACATTGAAAATCTTTTGGGGCTGGTAAATACATTCAATATCCACATCAGCATCTGGGAATGTCAAAGAAGATAGCACTTAGTAGGTGAGAGCCCTTTATTCCTAAATATTAAACACATTGTATAGCTTTAGAGAAATGTCCTATCCCGTACTGAGCAGGGCTTGTAAGATTTGGATCTTTCATTTACTTGTTGTGCCTTATTCATTCCTATTGTTACATGTCAGTGGAATCATCTATCATTTATACTTAACAGTACTTCCATTAAATATACAGATCTTGTCAAAGACCAAGACAGAAAAAAGCAGGAAAGTGAGAAAGAAGTTGAAAGACAAGGTATTCATATAAATGCAAATTAGAGAAAGCTGACATTATAAAGAATTTAAAAGCTAGAGATAAAGAAGCAGGAAATGTAAGGTGGTGGAAAAAGGAGCATCTAGTAAAATTAAAACAATGCAACATCTGATATTTTGCACTACTTCCACTGAAAAATATTGTAACTAGTGCAGCTGAAAATCTTGGATCATATCAAACTAGTTTATGTTAAGTTTTTTAATTAAGCACTGGATACCTGTTGTGGTCGTTGGAGTAGTTGTTGTGAAGTCAGTTTCGCCTGAGCCACTTCCACTGAAGCCACTTCCTTCTGTGGGTTCTGGCGAAGTCAAATAATGAGGTGTAGTTTCAGTAAGTCTTGTTCTAAACCCTGATGGAAAAGTATAGCATAGAAAATGCCTTAGAATTAGCCATTTTTGAAAGACACATTAAAGGTTTCAATCAAGCTTTTTATATACATAGTAGGAATGTCTGATATATCAAGAATCGCTTGGAAGCTTAACATATTTTCAAATTTAAAAACAAACACTTTTGCACCTTCTAAGGAAGCACAGTAAAACGAAATATTTTTTGAGTTTTTTAAATTAAGCACTGGATACCTGTTGTGGCTGTTGGAGTAGTTGTTGTAAAGTCAGTTTCGCCTGAGCCACTTCCACTGAAGCCACTTCCTTCTGTGGGTTCTGGTGAAGTCAAATAATGGGTTGAAGTTGTTTCAGTGAGTCTTGTTGTTCTAAACCCTGATGGAAAGGTATAGCATAGAAAATGCCTTAGAATTAGCCATTTCTTGAAATACACATCAAAGGTTTCAATCAAGCTGTGTATATACATAATAGGAATATGTGATATATCAAGAATCGCCTGGAAGCTTAACACATGTTCAAATTTAAAAACAAACTATTTTTGTGCCTTCTAAGGAAGCAGAGTAAAACTAAGTATTTGAGAAAGTTTAATAGAATATTATTAAATTCAGGTGTGTAGTTTTGAAGAAATACGGTAAATACAAAAACCTGTGACCTGTTGCATTATTTTATAACTTGTGGTACACAACATTATTTATAATAATTAACAGCAAGGTACCAACACTGTTGTAAAACATGTACAAATTTAAAATCAACTTATGTTTAGTCAATGAGCAAGAAGGGAAATGCCAAATGGCACGAATGAAAATGTTGCCTCAGACTTGAATGTCCAGTATTTTTGGAAATGCTGCAGCTTGATAGGACTCCATTCATAGCATTTCAATTTACATTTTTGGAGTTAAGTTTCTTGTGTTTAATCAAAGCATTGCAGTTGCATAATCTGATCATTATCAGTCAAAATGTCATAGAAACCCATCAGCAGTAGCCATGGGATTCAACCATTATTCTCCTCTCCATTATTGGCAATTCTATTGGACCAAGCAATGTCAGGACAGTAGTTGATTGAGGTAAATATTATTCTTTTTTAATAACCTTGGGAGTCAGACATTTTCAGTATTCATAAGTGAGTTTATCAGGTATTACTCCCACAGACCTTTGTAGATACTAGCATGTGAGGTTTAAGTGTGTAGTGTCTAGGGCATCTGCTATTTCTGTAAACATTGAAAATCTTTTGGGGCTGGTAAATACATTCAATATCCACATCAGCATCTGGGAATTGTCAAAGAAGATAGCACTTAGTAGGTGAGAGCCCTTTATTCCTAAATATTAAACACATTGTATAGCTTTAGAGAAATGTCCTATCCCGTACTGAGCAGGGCTTGTAAGATTTGGATCTTTCATTTACTTGTTGTGCCTTATTCATTCCTATTGTTACATGTCAGTGGAATCATCTATCATTTATACTTAACAGTACTTCCATTAAATATACAGATCTTGTCAAAGACCAAGACAGAAAAAAGCAGAAAAGTGAGAAAGAAGTTGAAAGACATTGTTTTCATATAAATGCAAAATTGAGAAAGCTGACATTATAAAGAATTTAAAGGCTACAGATAAAGAAGCAGGAAATGTAAGGTGGTGGAAAAAGGAGCAACTAGTGAAATTAAAACAATGCAACATCTGATATTTTGCACTACTTCCACGGAAAAATATTGTAACTAGTGCCGCTGAAAATCTTGGATCATATCAAACTAGTTTATGTTAAGTTTTTTTAATTAAGCACTGGATACCTGTTGTGGTCGTTGGAGTAGTTGTTGTGAAGTCAGTTTCGCCTGAGCCACTTCCACTGAAGCCACTTCCTTCTGTGGGTTCTGTCGAAGTCAAATAATGGGGTGCAGTTGTTTCAGTGAGTCTTGTTGTTCTAAACCCTGATGGAAAAGTATAGCATAGAAAATGCCTTAGAATTATCCATTTTTGAAAGACACATTAAAGGTTTCAATCAAGCTTTTTATATACATAATAGGAATGTCTGATATATCAAGAATCGCTTGGAAGCTTAACATATTTTTTAAATTTAGAAACAAACACTTTTGCACCTTCTAAGGAAGCACAGTAAAACTAATTATTTTTTGACTTTTTTAAATTAAGCACTGGATACCTGTTGTGGTTGTTGGAGTAGTTGTTGTAAAGTCAGTTTCACCTGAGCCACTTCCACTGAAGCCACTTCCTTCTGTGGGTTCTGGTGAAGTCAAATAATGGGTTGCAGTTGTTTCTGTGAGTCTTGTTGTTCTAAACCCTGATGGAAAGGTATAGCATAGAAAATGCCTTAGAATTAGCCATTTTTGAAAGACACATTAAAGGTTTCAATCAAGTTGTGTATACACATAATAGGAATATCTGATATATCAAGAATCGCCTCGAAGCTTAACACATGTTCAAATTTAAAAACAAACAATTTTGTACCTTCTAAGGAAGCATAGTAAAACTAAGTAATTGAGAAAGTTTAATAGAACATTATTAAATTCAAGTGTGTAGTTTTGAAGAAATACGGTAAATGCAAAAACCTGTGACCTATTGCATTATTTAATAACTTGTGGTACACAACATTATTTATAATAATTAACAGCAAGGTACCAACACTGTTGAAAAACATGTACACATTTAAAATCAACTTATGTTTAGTCAATGAGCAAGAAGGGAAATGCCAAATGGCACGAATGAAAATTTTACCTCAGACTAGAATGTCCAGTATTTTTGGAAATGCTGCAGCTTGATAGGACTCCATTCATAGGATTTCAATTTACATTTTTTGGAGTTGAGTTTCTTGTGTTTAATCAAAGCATTGTAGTTGCATAAACTGATAATTGTCAGTCAAAATGTCACAGAAACTCATCAGCAGTAGCCATGGGTTTCAACCACTATTCTCCTCTCCATTATGGGCAATTCTATTGGACCAAGCAATGTCAGGAAAGTAGTTGATTGAGGTAAATATCATTCTTTTTTTTAATAACCTTGGGAGTCAGACATTTTCAGTATTCACAAGTGAGTTTATCAGGTATTACTCCCACAGACCTTTGTAGATACTAGCATGTGAGGTTTAAGTGTGCATTGTCTAGGGCATCTGCTATTTCTGTAAAAATTGAAAATCCTTTGGGGCTGGTAAATACATTCAATAACCACATCAGCATCTGGGAATTGTCAAAGAAGATGGCACTTAGTGGGTGAGAGCCCTTTATTCTTAAATATTAAACAAATTGTATAGCATTAGAGAAATGTCCTATCCCATACTGAGCAGGGCTTGTAAGATTTGGAACTTTCATTTACTTGTTGTGCCTTATTCATTCCTATTGTTACATGTCAGTGGAATCGTCCATCATTTATACTTAACAGTGCTTCCATTAAATATACAGATCTTGTCAAAGACCAAGACAGAAAAAAGCAGGAAAGTGAGAAAGAAGTTGAAAGACAAGGTATTCATATAAATGCAAATTTGAGAAAGCTGACATTATAAAGAATTTAAAAGCTAGAGATAAAGAAGCAGGACATGTAAGGTGGTGGAAAAAGGAGCATCTAGTGAAATTATAACAATGCAACATCTGATATTTTGCACTACTTCCACTGAAAAATATTGTAACTAGTGCCGCTGAAAATACTGGATCTTATCAAACTAGTTTATGTTGAGTTTTTTTAATTAAGCACTGGATACCTGTTGTGGTTGTTGGAGTAGTTGTTGTGAAGTCAGTTTCGCCTGAGCCACTTCCACTGAAGCCCCTTCCGTCTGTGGGTTCTGGCGAAGTCAAATAATGGGGTGCAGTTGTTTCAGTGAGTCTTGTTGTTGTAAACCCTGATGGAAAAGTATAGCATAGAAAATGCCTTAGAATTAGCCATTTTTGAAAGACACATTAAAGGTTTCAATCAAGCTTTTTATATACATAATAGGAATGTCTGATATATCAAGAATCGCTTGGAAGCTTAACATATTTTCAAATTTAAAAACAAACACTTTTGCACCTTCTAAGGAAGCAAAGTACAACTAAATATTTTTTGAGCTTTTTAAATTAAGCACTGGATACCTGTTGTGGCTGTTGGAGTAGTTGTTGTAAAGTCAGTTTCGCCTGAGCCACTTCCACTGAAGCCACTTCCTTCTGTGGGTTCTGGTGAAGTCAAATAATGGGTTGAAGTTGTTTCAGTGAGTCTTGTGGTTCTAAACCCTGATGGAAAGGTATAGCATAGAAAATGCCTTAGAATTAGCCATTTTTGAAAGACACATTAAAGGTTTCAATCAAGCTTTTATATACATAGTAGGAATGTCTGATATATCAAGAATCGCTTGGAAGCTTAACATATTTTCAAATTTAAAAACAAACACTTTTGCACCTTCTAAGGAAGCACAGTAAAACGAAATATTTTTTGAGTTTTTTAAATTAAGCACTGGATACCTGTTGTGGCTGTTGGAGTAGTTGTTGTAAAGTCAGTTTCGCCTGAGCCACTTCCACTGAAGCCAATTCCTTCTGTGGGTTCTGGTGAAGTCAAATAATGGGTTGAAGTTGTTTCAGTGAGTCTTGTTGTTCTAAACCCTGATGGAAAGGTATAGCATAGAAAATGCCTTAGAATTAGCCATTTTTGAAATACACATTAAAGGTTTCAATCAAGCTGTGTATATACATAATAGGAATATGTGATATATCAAGAATCGCCTGGAAGCTTAACACATGTTCAAATTTAAAAACAAACAATTTTTGTGCCTTCTAAGGAAGCAGAGTAAAACTAAGTATTTGAGAAAGTTCAATAGAACATTATTAAATTTTAGTGTGTAGTTTTGAAGAAATACGGTAAATACAAAAACCTTTGACCTGTTGCATTATTTAATAACTTCTGGTACACAACATTATGTACAATAATTAACATCAAGGTACCAACACTGTTGAAAAACATGTACAAATTTAAAATCAACTTATGTTTAGTCAATGAGCAAGAAGGGAAATGCCATATGGCACAAATTAAAATTTTACCTCAGACTTGAATGACCAGTATCTTTGGAAATGCTGCAGCTTGATAGGACCCCATTCATAGCATTTCAATTATACATTTTTTAGAGTTAAGTTTCTTGTGTTTAATCAAAGCATTGCAGTTGCATAATCTGATCATTATCAGTCAAAATGTCATAGAAACTCATCAGCAGTAGCCATGGGATTCAACCATTATTCTCCTCTCCATTATTGGCAATTCTATTGGACCAAGCAATGTCAGGACAGTAGTTGATTGAGGTAAATATTATTCTTTTTTTAATAACCTTGGGAGTCAGACATTTTCAGAATTCATAAGTGAGTTTATCAGGTATTACTCCCACAGACCTTTGTAGATACTAGCATGTGAGGTTTAAGTGTGTAGTGTCTAGGGCATCTGCTATTTCTGTAAACATTGAAAATCTTTTGGGGCTGGTAAATACATTCAATATCCACATCAGCATCTGGGAATGTCAAAGAAGATAGCACTTAGTAGGTGAGAGCCCTTTATTCTTAAATATTAAACACATTGTATAGCTTTAGAGAAATGTCCTATCCCGTACTTAGCAGGGCTTGTAAGATTTGGATCTTTCATTTACTTGTTGTGCCTTATTCATTCCTATTGTTACATGTCAGTGGAATCATCTATCATTTATACTTAACAGTACTTCCATTAAATATACAGATCTTGTCAAAGACCAAGACAGAAAAAAGCAGAAAAGTGAGAAAGAAGTTGAAAGACAATGTATTCATATAAATGCAAAATTGAGAAAGCTGACATTATAAAGAATTTAAAGGCTACAGATAAAGAAGCAGGAAATGTAAGGTGGTGGAAAAAGGAGCACTAGTGAAATTAAAACAATGCAACATCTGATATTTTGCACTACTTCCACTGAAAAATATTGTAACTAGTGCCGCTGATAATCTTGGATCATATCAAACTAGTTTATGTTAAGTTTTTTAATTAAGCACTGGATACCTGTTGTGGTTGTTGGAGTAGTAGTTGTGAAGTCAGTTTCGCCTGAGCCACTTCCACTGAAGCCACTTCCTTCTGTGGGTTCTGTCGAAGTCAAATAATGGGGTGCAGTTGTTTCAGTGAGTCTTGTTGTTCTAAACCCTGATGGAAAAGTATAGCATAGAAAATGCCTTAGAATTATCCATTTTTGAAAGACACATTAAAGGTTTCAATCAAGCTTTTTATATACATAATAGGAATGTCTGATATATCAAGAATCGCTTGGAAGCTTAACATATTTTCAAATTTAAAAACAAACACTTTTGCACCTTCTAAGGAAGCACAGTAAAACTAATTATTTTTTGACTTTTTTAAATTAAGCACTGGATACCTGTTGTGGTTGTTGGAGTAGTTGTTGTAAAGTCAGTTTCGCCTGAGCCACTTCCACTGAAGCCACGTCCTTCTGTGGGTTCTGGTGAAGTCAAATAATGGGGTGCAGTTGTTTCTGTGAGTCTTGTTGTTCTAAACCCTGATGGAAAGGTATAGCATAGAAAATGCCTTAGAATTAGCCATTTTTGAAAGACACATTAAAGGTTTCAATCAAGTTGTGTGTATACATAATAGGAATATCTGATATATCAAGAATCGCTTGGAAGCTTAACACATGTTCAAATTTAAAAACAAACAATTTTGTACCTTCTAAGGAAGCATAGTAAAACTAAGTAATTGAGAAAGTTTAATAGAACATTATTCAATTCAAGTGTGTAGTTTTGAAGAAATACGGTAAATGCAAAAACCTGTGACCTATTGCATTATTTAATAACTTGTGGTACACAACATTATTTATAATAATTAACAGCAAGGTACCAACACTGTTGAAAAACATGTGCAAATTTAAAATCAACTTATGTTTAGTCAATGAGCAAGAAGGGAAATGCCAAATGGCACGAATGAAAATTTTACCTCAGACTTGAATGTCCAGTATTTTTGGAAATGCTGCAGCTTGATAGGACTCCATTCATAGGATTTCAATTTACATTTTTTGGAGTTGAGTTTCTTGTGTTTAATCAAAGCATTGCAGTTGCATAAACTGATCATTGTCAGTCAAAATATCACAGAAACTCATCAGCAGTAGCCATGGGTTTCAACCACTATTCTCCTCTCCATTATTGGCAATTCTATTGGACCAAGCAATGTCAGGAAAGTAGTTGATTGAGGTAAATATCATTCTTTTTTTTAATAACCTTGGGAGTCAGACATTTTCAATATTCACAAGTGAGTTTATCAGGTATTTGTCCCAAAGACCTTTGTAGATACTAGCATGTGAGGTTTAAGTGTGTAGTGTCTAGGGCATCTGCTATTTCTGTAAAAATTGAAAATCTTTTGGGGCTGGTAAATACATTCAATATCCACATCAGCATCTGGGAATTGTCAAAGAAGATGGCACTTAGTAGGTGAGAGCCCTTTATTCTTAAATATTAAACACATTGTATAGCTTTAGAAAAATGTCCTATCCCGTACTGAACAGGGCTTGTAAGATTTGGAACTTTCATTTACTTGTTGTGCCTTATTCATTCCTATTGTTACATGTCAGTGGAATCGTCCATCATTTATACTTAACAGTGCTTCCATTAAATATACAGATCTTGTCAAAGACCAAGACAGATAAAAGCAGGAAAGATAGAAAGAATTTGAAAGACAAGGTATTCATATAAATGCAAATTTGAGAAATCTGACATTATAAAGAATTTAAAAGCTAGAGATAAAGAAGCAGGAAATGTAAGGTGGTGGAAAAAGGAGCATCTAGTGAAATTAAAAAAATCAACATCTGATATTTTGCACTACTTCCACTGAAAAATATTGTAACTAGTGCCGCTGAAAATACTGGATCTTATCAAACTAGTTTATGTTGAGTTTTTTTAATTAAGCACTGGATACCTGTTGTGGTTGTTGGAGTAGTTGTTGTGAAGTCAGTTTCGCCTGAGCCACTTCCACTGAAGCCACTTCCATCTGTGGGTTCTGGCGAAGTCAAATAATGGGGTGCAGTTGTTTCAGTGAGTCTTGTTGTTCTAAACCCTGATGGAAAAGTATAGCATAGAAAATGCCTTAGAATTAGCCATTTTTGAAAGACACATTAAAGGTTTCAATCAAGCTTTTTATATACATAATAGGAATGTCTGATATATCAAGAATCGCTTGGAAGCTTAACATATTTTCAAATTTAAAAACAAACACTTTTGCACCTTCTAAGGAAGCACAGTACAACTAAATATTTTTTGAGGTTTTTTAAATTAAGCACTGGATACCTGTTGTGGCTGTTGGAGTAGTTGTTGTAAAGTCAGTTTCGCCTGAGCCACTTCCACTGAAGCCACTTCCTTCTGTGGGTTCTGGTGAAGTCAAATAATGGGTTGCAGTTGTTTCAGTGAGTCTTGTTGTTCTAAACCCTGATGGAAAGGTATAGCATAGAAAATGCCTTAGAATTAGCCATTTTTGAAATACACATTAAAGGTTTCAATCAAGCAGTGTATATACATAATAGGAATATGTGATATATCAAGAATCGCCTGGAAGCTTAACACATGTTCAAATTTAAAAGCAAACAATTTTTGTGCCTTCTAAGGAAGCAGAGTAAAACTAAGTATTTGAGAAAGTTTAATAGAACATTATTAAATTCTAGTGTGTAGTTTTGAAGAAATACGGTAAATACAAAAACCTTTGACCTGTTGCATTATTTAATAACTTCTGGTACACAACATTATGTACAATAATTAACAGCAAGGTAAAAACACTGTTGAAAAACATGTACAAATTTAAAATCAACTTATGTTTAGTCAATGAGCAAGAAGGGAAATGCCATATGGCACGAATGAAAATTTTACCTCAGACATGAATGAGCAGTATTTTTGGAAATGCTGCAGCTTGATAGGACTCCATTCATAGCATTTCAATTTACATTTTTTAGATTTAAGTTTCTTGTGTTTAATGAAAGCATTGCAGTTGCATAATCTGATCATTATCAGTAAAAATGTCATAGAAACTCATCAGCAGTAGCCATGGGTTTCAACCATTATTCTCCTCTCCATTATTGGTAATTCTATTGGACCAAGCAATGTCAGGAAAGTAGTTGATTGAGGTAAATATCATTCTTTTTTTTAATAACCTTGGGAGTCAGACATTTTCAGTATTCACAAGTGAGTTTATCAGGTATTACTCCCACAGACCTTTGTAGATACTAGCATGTGAGGTTTAAGTGTGTAGTGTCTAGGGCATCTGCTATTTCTGTAAAAATTGAAAATCTTTTGGGGCTGGTAAATACATTCAATATCCACATCAGCCTCTGGGAATTGTCAAAGAAGATAGCACTTAGTAGGTGAGAGCCCTTTATTCTTAAATATTAAACACATTGTATAGCTTTAGAGAAATGTCCTATCTCGTACTGAGCAGGGCTTGTAAGATTTGGATCTTTCATTTACTTGTTGTGCCTTATTCATTCCTATTGTTACATGTCAGTGGAATCATCTATCATTTATACTTAACAGTACTTCCATTAAATATACAGATCTTGTCAAAGACCAAGACAGAAAAAAGCAGGAAAGTGAGAAAGAAGTTGAAAGACAAGGTATTCATATAAATGCAAAATTGAGAAAGCTGACATTATAAAGAATTTAAAGGCTACAGATAAAGAAGCAGGAAATGTAAGGTGGTGGAAAAAGGAGCAACTAGTGAAATTAAAACAATGCAACATCTGATATTTTGCACTACTTCCACTGAAAAATATTGTAACTAGTGCCGCTGAAAATCTTGGATCATATCAAACTAGTTTATGTTAAGTTTTTTTAGTTAAGCACTGGATACCTGTTGTGGTTGTTGGAGTAGTTGTTGTGAAGTCAGTTTCGCCTGAGCCACTTCCACTGAAGCCACTTCCTTCTGTGGGTTCTGTCGAAGTCAAATAATGGGGTGCAGTTGTTTCAGTGAGTCTTGTTGTTCTAAACCCTGATGGAAAAGTATAGCATAGAAAATGCCTTAGAATTATCCATTTTTGAAAGACACATTAAAGGTTTCAATCAAGCTTTTTATATACATAATAGGAATGTCTGATATATCAAGAATCGCTTGGAAGCTTAACATATTTTCAAATTTAAAAACAAACACTTTTGCACCTTCTAAGGAAGCACAGTAAAACTAATTATTTTTTGAGTTTTTTAAATTAAGCATTGGATACCTGTTGTGGTTGTTGGAGTAGTTGTTGTAAAGTCAGTTTCACCTGAGCCACTTCCACTGAAGCCACTTCCTTCTGTGGGTTCTGGTGAAGTCAAATAATGGGTTGCAGTTGTTTCTGTGAGTCTTGTTGTTCTAAACCCTGATGGAAAGGTATAGCATAGAAAATGCCTTAGAATTAGCCATTTTTGAAAGACACATTAAAGGTTTCAATCAAGCTGTGTATATATATAAGAGGAATATCTGATATATCAAGAATCGCTTGGAAGCTTAACACATTTTCACATTTAAAAACAAACACTTTTGCACATTGTAAGGAAGCACAGTAAAACTTAATATTTTTTGAGTTTTTAAAATTAAGTACTGGATACCTGTTGTTTTTGTTGGAGTAGTTGTTGTAAAGTCAGTTACGCCTGAGCCACTTCCACTGAAGCCACTTCCTTCTGTGGGTTCTGGTGAAGTCAAATAATGGGTTGCAGTTGTTTCAGTGAGTCTTGTTGTTCTAAACCCTGATGGAAAGGTATAGCATAGAAAATGCCTTAGAATTAGCCATTTTTGAAAGACACATTAAAGGTTTCAATGAAGCTGTGTATATACATAAGAGGAATATCTGATATATCAAGAATCGCTTGGAAGCTTAACACATGTTCAAATTTAAAAACAAACAATTTTGTGCCTTCTAAGGAAGCAGAGTAAAACTAAGTATTTGAGAAAGTTTAATAGAATATTATTAAATTCGAGTGTGTAGTTTTGAAGAAATACGGTAAATACAAAAACCTGTGATCTGTTGCATTATTTAATAACTTCTGGTACACAACATTATTTATAATAATTAACAGCAAGGTACCAACACTGTTGAAAAACATGTACAAATTTAAAATCAACTTATGTTTAGTCAATGAGCAAGACGGGAAATGCCAAATGGCACGAATGAAAATTTTGCCTCAGACTTGAATGTCCAGTATTTTTAGAAATGCTGCAGCTTGATAGGACTCCATTCATAGCATTTCAATTTACATTTTTTGGAGTTGAGTTTCTTGTGTTTAATCAAAGCATTGCAGTTGTTTAAACTGATCATTGTCAGTCAAAATGTCACAGAAACTCATCAGCAGTAGCCATGGGTTTCAACCACTATTCTCCTCTCCATTATTGGCAATTCTAATGGACCAAGCAATGTCAGGAAAGTAGTTAATTGAGGTAAATATCATTCTTTTTTTAATAACCTTGGGAGTCAGACATTTTCAATATTCACAAGTGAGTTTATCAGGTATTTCTCCCAAAGACCTTTGTAGATACTAGCATGTGAGGTTTAAGTGTGTAGTGTCTAGGGCATCTGCTATTTCTGTAAAAATTGAAAATCTTTTGGGGCTGGTAAATACATTCAATATCCACATCAGCATCTGGGAATTGTCAAAGAAGATGGCACTTAGTAGGTGAGAGCCCTTTATTCTTAAATATTTAACACATTGTATAGCTTTAGAAAAATGTCCTATCCCGTAATGAACAGTGCTTGTAAGATTTGGAACTTTCATTTACTTGTTGTGCCTTATTCATTCCTAATGTTACATGTCAGTGGAATCGTCCATCATTTATACTTAACAGTGCTTCCATTAAATATACAGATCTTGTCAAAGACCAAGACAGAAAAAAGCAGGAAAGTGAGAAAGAAGTTGAAAGACAAGGTATTCATATAAATGCAAATTTGAGAAAGCTGACATTATAAAGAATTTAAAAGCTAGAGATAAAGAAGCAGGAAATGTAAGGTGGTGTAAAAAGGAGCATCTAGTGAAATTAAAACAATGCAACATCTGATATTTTGCACTACTTGCTCTGAAAAATATTGTAACTAGTGCCGCTGAAAATCTTGGACCATATCAAACTAGTTTATGTTAAGTTTTTTTATTTAAGCACTGGATACCTGTTGTGGTTGTTGGAGTAGTTGTTGTAAAGTCAGTTACGTCTGAGCCGCTTCCACTGAAGCCACTTCCTTCTGTGGGTTCTGGTGAAGTCAAATAATGGGTTGCAGTTGTTTCAGTGAGTCTTGTTGTTCTAAACCCTGATGGAAAGGTATAGCATAGAAAATGCCTTAGAATTAGCCATTTTTGAAAGACACATTGAAGGTTTCATTCAAGCTGTGTACATACATAAGAGGAATATCTGATATATCAAGAATCGCTTGGAAGCTTAACACATGTTCAAATTTAAAAACAAACAATTTTGTGCCTTCTAAGGAAGCAGAGTAAAACTAAGTATTTGAGAAAGTTTAATAGAATATTATTAAATTCAGGTGTGTAGTTTTGAAGAAATACGGTAAATACAAAAACCTGTGACCTGTTGCATTATTTTATAACTTGTGGTACACAACATTATTTATAATAATTAACAGCAAGGTACCAACACTGTTGAAAAACATGTACAAATTTAAAATCAACTTATGTTTAGTCAATGAGCAAGAGGGAAATGCCAAATGGCACGAATGAAAATTTTGCCTCAGACTTGAATGTCCAGTATTTTTGGAAATGCTGCAGCTTGATAGGACTCCATTCATAGCATTTTAATTTACATTTTTTGGAGTTGAGTTTCTTGTGTTTAATCAAAGCATTGCAGTTGCATAAACTGATCATTGTCAGTCAAAATGTCACAGAAACTCATCAGCAGTAGCCATGGGTTTCAACCACTATTCTCCTCTCCATTATTGGCAATTCTATTGGACCAAGCAGTGTCAGGAAAGTAGTTGATTGAGGTAAATATCATTCTTTTTTTAATAACCTTGGGAGTCAGACATTTTCAATATTCACAAGTGAGTTTATCAGGTATTTCTCCCAAAGACCTTTGTAGATACTAGCATGTGAGGTTTAAGTGTGTAGTGTCTAGGGCATCTGCTATTTCTGTAAAAATTGAAAATCTTTTGGGGCTGGTAAATACATTCAATATCCACATCAGCATCTGGGAATTGTCAAAGAAGATGGCACTTAGTAGGTGAGAGCCCTTTATTCTTAAATATTAAACACATTGTATAGCTTTAGAAAAATGTCCTATCCCGTACTGAACAGTGCTTGTAAGATTTGGAACTTTCATTTACTTGTTGTGCCTTATTCATTCCTATTGTTACGTCAGTGGAATCGTCCATCATTTATACTTAACAGTGCTTCCATTAAATATACAGATCTTGTCAAAGACCAAGACAGATAAAAGCAGGAAAGATAGAAAGAAGTTGAAAGACAAGGTATTCATATAAATGCAAATTTGAGAAAGCTGACATTATAAAGAATTTAAAAGCTAGAGATAATGAAGCAGGAAATGTAAGGTGGTGGAAAAAGGAGCATCTAGTGAAATTAAAACAAAGCAACATCTGATATTTTGCGCTACTTCCACTGAAAAATATTGTAACTAGTGCCGCTGAAAATACAGGATCTTATCAAGCTAGTTTATGTTGAATTTTTTTAATTAAGCACTGGATACCTGTTGTGGTTGTTGGAGTAGTTGTTGTGAAGTCAGTTTCGCCTGAGTCACTTCCACTGAAGCCACTTCCGTCTGTGGTTTCTGGCGAAGTCAAATAATGGGGTGCAGTTGTTTCAGTGAGTCTTGTTGTTCTAAAGCCTGATGGAAAAGTATAGCATAGAAAATGCCTTAGAATTAGCCATTTTTGGAAGACACATTAAAGGTTTCAATCAAGCTTTTTATATACATAATAGGAATGTCTGATATATCAAGAATCGCTTGAAAGCTTAACATGTTTTCAAATTTAAAAACAAACACTTTTGCACCTTCTAAGGAAGCACAGTAAAACTAAATATTTTTTGAGTTTTTTAAATTAAGCACTGGATACCTGTTGTGGCTGTTGGAGTAGTTGTTGTAAAGTCAGTTTTGCCTGAGCCACTTCCACTGAAGCCACTTCCTTCTGTGGGTTCTGGTGAAGTCAAATAATGGGTTGAAGTTGTTTCAGTGAGTCTTGTTGTTCTAAACCCTGATGGAAAGGTATAGCATAGAAAATGCCTTAGAATTAGCCATTTTTGAAATACACATTAAAGGTTTCAATCAAGCTGTGTATATACATAATAGGAATATGTGATATATCAAGAATCGCCTGGAAGCTTAACACATGTTCAAATTTAAAAACAAACAATTTTTGTGCCTTCTAAGGAAGCAGAGTAAAACTAAGTATTTGAGAAAGTTTAATAGAACATTATTAAATTCTAGTGTGTTGTTTTGAAGAAATACGGTAAATACAAAAACCTTTGACCTGTTGCATTATTTAATAACTTCTGGTACACAACATTATGTACAATAATTAACAGCAAGGTACCAACACTGTTGAAAAACATGTACAAATTTAAAATCAACTTATGTTTAGTCAATGAGCAAGAAGGGAAATGCCATATGGCACAAATGAAACTTTTACCTCAGACATGAATGAGCAGTATTTTTGGAAATGCTGCAGCTTGATAGGACTCCATTCATAGCATTTCAATTTACATTTTTTAGAGTTAAGTTTCTTGTGTTTAATCAAAGCATTGCAGTTGCATAATCTGATCATTATCAGTCAAAATGTCATAGAAACTCATCAGCAGTAGCCATGGGCTTCAACCATTATTCTCCTCTCCATTATTGGCAATTCTATTGGACCAAGCAATGTCAGGACAGAAGTTGATTGAGGTAAATATCATTCTTTTTTTTAATAACCTTGGGAGTCAGACATTTTCAGTATTCACAAGTGAGTTTATCAGGTATTTCTCCCAACAACCTTTGTAGATACTAGCAGGTGAGGTTTAAATGTGTAGTGTCCAGGGCATCTGCTATTTCTGTAAAAATTGAAAATCTTTTGGGGCTGGTAAATACATTCAATATCCACATCAGCATCTGGGAATTGTCAAAGAAGATGGCACTTAGTAGGTGAGAGCCCTTCATTCTTAAATATTAAACACATTGTATAGCTTTAGAAAAATGTCCTATCCCGTACTGAACAGGGCTTGTAAGATTTGGAACTTTCATTTACTTGTTGTGCCTTATTCATTCCTATTGTTACAAGTCAGTGGAATCGTCCATCATTTATACTTAAAAGTGCTTCCATTAAATATACAGATCTTGTCAAAGACCAAGACAGAAAAAAGCAGGAAAGTGAGAAAGAAGTTGAAAGACAATGTATTCATATAAATGCAAATTTGAGAAAGCTGACATTATAAAGAATTTAAAAGCTAGAGATAAAGAAGCAGGAAATGTAAGGTGGTGTAAAAAGGAGCATCTAGTGAAATTAAAACAATGCAACATCTGATATTTTGCACTACTTGCTCTGAAAAATATTGTAACTAGTGCCGCTGAAAATCTTGGATCATATCAAACTATTTATGTTAAGTTTTTTTAATTAAGCACTGGATACCTGTTGTGGTTGTTGGAGTAGTTGTTGTGAAGTCAGTTTCGCCTGAGCCACTTCCACTGAAGCCACTTCCTTCTGTGGGTTCTGCCGAAGTCAAATAATGGGGTGCAGTTGTTTCAGTGAGTCTTGTTGTTGTAAACCCTGATGGAAAAGTATAGCATAGAAAATGCCTTAGAATTAGCCATTTTTGAAAGACACATTAAAGGTTTCAATCAAGCTTTTTATATACATAATAGGAATGTCTGATATATCAAGAATCGCTTGGAAGCTTAACATATTTTCAAATTTAAAAACAAACACTTTTGCACCTTCTAAGGAAGCAAAGTACAACTAAATATTTTTTGAGCTTTTTAAATTAAGCACTGGATACCTGTTGTGGCTGTTGGAGTAGTTGTTGTAAAGTCAGTTTCGCCTGAGCCACTTCCACTGAAGCCACTTCCTTCTGTGGGTTCTGGTGAAGTCAAATAATGGGTTGCAGTTGTTTCAGTGAGTCTTGTTGTTCTAAACCCTGATGGAAAGGTATAGCATAGAAAATGCCTTAGAATTAGCCATTTTTGAAATACACATTAAAGGTTTCAATCAAGCTGTGTATATACAAAAAAGAATATCTGATATATCAAGAATCGCCTGGAAGCTTAACACATGTTCAAATTTAAAAACAAACAATTTTGTGCCTTCTAAGGAAGCAGAGTAAAACTAAGTATTTGAGAAAGTTTAATAGAACATTATTAAATTCTAGTGTGTAGTTTTGAAGAAATACGGTAAATACAAAAACCTGTGACCTGTTGCATTATTTAATAACTTCTGGTACACAACAATATTTACAATAATTAACAGCAAGGTACCAACACTGTTGAAAAACATGTACAAATTTAAAATCAACTTATGTTTAGTCAATGAGCAAGAAGGGAAATGCCATATGGCACGAATGAAAATTTTACCTCAGACATGAATGAGCAGTATTTTTGGAAATGCTGCAGCTTGATAGGACTCCATTCATAGCATTTCAATTTACATTTTTTAGATTTGAGTTTATTGTGTTTAATCAAAGCATTGCAGTTGCATAATCTGATCATTATCAGTAAAAATGTCATAGAAACTCATCAGCAGTAGCCAGGGGTTTCAACCATTATTCTCCTCTCCATTATTGGTAATTCTATTGGACCAAGCAATGTCAGGAAAGTAGTTGATTGAGGTAAATATCATTCTTTTTTTTAATAACCTTGGGAGTCAGACATTTTCAGTATTCACAAGTGAGTTTATCAGGTATTACTCCCACAGACCTTTGTAGATACTAGCATGTGAGGTTTAAGTGTGTAGTGTCTAGGGCATCTGCTATTTCTGTAAAAATTGAAAATCTTTTGGGGCTGGTAAATACATTCAATATCCACATCAGCATCTGGGAATGTCAAAGAAGATAGCACTTAGTAGGTGAGAGCCCTTTATTCTTAAATATTAAACACATTGTATAGCTTTAGAGAAATGTCCTATCCTGTACTGAGCAGGGCTTGTAAGATTTGGATCTTTCATTTACTTGTTGTGCCTTATTCATTCCTATTGTTACATGTCAGTGGAATCATCTATCATATATACTTAACAGTACTTCCATTAAATATACAGATCTTGTCAAAGACCAAGACAGAAAAAAGCAGAAAAGTGAGAAAGAAGTTGAAAGACAATGTATTCATATAAATGCAAAATTGAGAAAGCTGACATTATAAAGAATTTAAAGGCTACAGATAAAGAAGCAGGAAATGTAAGGTGGTGGAAAAAAGAGCAACTAGTGAAATTAAAACAATGCAACATCTGATATTTTGCACTACTTCCACTGAAAAATATTGTAACTAGTGCCGCTGAAAATCTTGGATCATATCAAACTAGTTTTTGTTAAGTTTTTTTAGTTAAGCACTGGATACCTGTTGTGGTTGTTGGAGTAGTTGTTGTGAAGTCAGTTTCGCCTGAGCCACTTCCACTGAAGCCACTTCCTTCTGTGGGTTCTGTCGAAGTCAAATAATGGGGTGCAGTTGTTTCAGTGAGTCTTGTTGTTCTAAACCCTGATGGAAAAGTATAGCATAGAAAATGCCTTAGAATTATCCATTTTTGAAAGACACATTAAAGGTTTCAATCAAGCTTTTTATATACATAATGGGAATGTCTGATATATCAAGAATCGCTTTGAAGCTTAACATATTTTTAAATTTAAAAACAAACACTTTTGCACCTTCTAAGGAAGCACAGTAAAACTAATTATTTTTTGAGTTTTTTAAATTAAGCATTGGATACCTGTTGTGGGTGTTGGAGTAGTTGTTGTAAAGTCAGTTTCACCTGAGCCACTTCCACTGAAGCCACTTCCTTCTGTGGGTTCTGGTGAAGTCAAATAATGGGTTGCAGTTGTTTCTGTGAGTCTTGTTGTTCTAAACCCTGATGGAAAGGTATAGCATAGAAAATGCCTTAGAATTAGCCATTTTTGAAAGACACATTAAAGGTTTCAATCAAGTTGTGTATACACATAATAGGAATATCTGATATATCAAGAATCGCTTCGAAGCTTAACACATGTTCAAATTTAAAAACAAACAATTTTGTGCCTTCTAAGGAAGCAGAGTAAAACTAAGTAATTGAGAAAGTTTAATAGAACATTATTAAATTCAAGTGTGTAGTTTTGAAGAAATACGGTAAATACAAAAACCTGTGACCTGTTGCATTATTTAATAACTTCTGGTACACAACAATATTTACAATAATTAACAGCAAGGTACCAACGCTGTTGAAAAACATGTACAAATTTAAAATCAACTTATGTTTAGTCAATGAGCAAGAAGGGAAATGCCAAATGGCACGAATGAAAATTTTACCTCAGACTTGAATGTCCAGTATTTTTGGAAATGCTGCAGCTTGATAGGACTCCATTCATAGCATTTAAATTTAAATTTTGGGGAGTTGAGTTTCTTGTGTTTAATCAAAGCATTGCAGTTGCATAAACTGATCATTGTCAGTCAAAATGTCACAGAAACTCATCAGCAGTAGCCATGGGCTTCAACCACTATTCTCCTCTCCATTATTGGCAATTCTATTGGACCAAGCAATGTCAGGAAAGTAGTTGATTGAGGTAAATATCATTCTTTTTTAATAACCTTGGGAGTCAGACATTTTTAATATTCACAAGTGAGTTTATCAGGTATTTCTCCCAAAGACCTTTGTAGATACTAGCATGTGAGGTTTAAGTGTGTAGTGTCTAGGGCATCTGCTATTTCTGTAAAAATTTAAAATCTTTTGGGGCTGGTAAATACATTCAATATCCACATCAGCATCTGGGAATTGTCAAAGAAGATGGCACTTAGTAGGTGAGAGCCCTTTATTCTTAAATATTAAACACATTGTATAGCTTTAGAAAAATGTCCTATCCCGTACTGAACAGTGCTTGTAAGATTTGGAACTTTCATTTACTTGTTGTGCCTTATTCATTCCTATTGTTACGTCAGTGGAATCGTCCATCATTTATACTTAACAGTGCTTCCATTAAATATACAGATCTTGTCAAAGACCAAGACAGATAAAAGCAGGAAAGATAGAAAGAAGTTGAAAGACAAGGTATTCATATAAATGCAAATTTGAGAAAGCTGACATTATAAAGAATTTAAAAGCTAGAGATAATGAAGCAGGAAATGTAAGGTGGTGGAAAAAAGAGCATCTAGTGAAAGTAAAACAAAGCAACATCTGATATTTTGCACTACTTCCACTGAAAAATATTGTAACTAGTGCCGCTGAAAATACTGGATCTTATCAAACTAGTTTATGTTGAGTTTTTTTAATTAAGCACTGGATACCTGTTGTGGTTGTTGGAGTAGTTGTTGTGAAGTCAGTTTCGCCTGAGGCACTTCCACTGAAGCCACTTCCGTCTGTGGGTTCTGGCGAAGTCAAATAATGGGGTGCAGTTGTTTCAGTGAGTCTTGTTGTTCTAAACCCTGATGGAAAAGTATAGCATAGAAAATGCCTTAGAATTAGCCATTTTTGAAAGACACATTAAAGGTTTCAATCAAGCTGTGTATATACATAATAGGAATATGTGATATATCAAGAATCGCTTGGAAGCTTAACACATGTTCAAATTTAAAAACAAACAATTTTTGTGCGTTCTAAGGAAGCAGAGTAAAACTAAGTATTTGAGAAAGTTTAATAGAACATTATTAAATTCTAGTGTGTAGTTTTGAAGAAATACGGTAAATACAAAAACCTTTGACCTGTTGCATTATTTAATAACTTCTGGTACACAACATTATGTACAATAATTAACAGCAAGGTACCAACACTGTTGAAGAACATGTACAAATTTAAAATCAACTTATGTTTAGTCAATGAGCAAGAAGGGAAATGCCATATGGCACAAATGAAAATTTTACCTCAGACATGAATGAGCAGTATTTTTGGAAATGCTGCAGCTTGATAGGACTACATTCATAGCATTTCAATTTACATTTTTTAGAGTTAAGTTTCTTGTGTTTAATCAAAGCATTGCAGTTGCATAATCTGAACATTATCAGTCAAAATGTCATAGAAACTCATCAGCAGTAGCCATGGGTTTCAACCATTATTCTCCTCTCCATTATTGGCAATTCTATTGGACCAAGCAATGTCAGGAAAGTAGTTGATTGAGGTAAATATCATTCCTTTTTTTAATAACCTTGGGAGTCAGACATGTTCAGTATTCACAAGTGAGTTTATCAGGTATTTCTCCCAACGACCTTTGTAGATACTAGCATGTGAGGTTTAAGTGTGTGGTGTCCAGGGCATCTACTATTTCTGTAAAAATTGAAAATCTTTTCGGGCTCGTAAATACATTCAATATCCACATCAGCATCTCGGAATTGTCAAAGAAGATGGCACTTAGTAGGTGAGAGCCCTTTATTCTTAAATATTAAACACATTGTATAGCTTTAGAAAAATGTCCTATCCCGTACTGAACAGGGCTTGTAAGATTTGGAACTTTCATTTACTTGTTGTGCCTTATTCATTCCTATTGTTACATGTCAGTGGAATCGTCCATCATTTATACTTAACAGTGCTTCCATTAAATATACAGATCTTGTCAAAGACCAAGACAGAAAAAAGCAGGAAAGTAAGAAAGAAGTTGAAAGACAAGGTATTCATATAAATGCAAATTTGAGAAAGCTGACATTATAAAGAATTTAAAAGCTAGAGATAAAGAAGCAGGAAATGTAAGGTGGTGTAAAAAGGAGCATCTAGTGAAATTAAAACAATGGACCATCTGATATTTTGCACTACTTGCTCTGAAAAATATTGTAACTAGTGCCGCTGAAAATCTTGGACCATATCAAACTAGTTTATGTTAAGTTTTTATATTTAAGCACTGGATACCTGTTGTGGTTGTTGGAGTAGTTGTTGTGAAGTCAGTTTCGCCTGAGCCACTTCCACTGAAGCCACTTCCTTCTGTGGGTTCTGCCGAAGTCAAATAATGGGGTGCAGTTGTTTCAGTGAGTCTTGTTGTTCTAAACCCTGATGGAAAAGTATAGCATAGAAAATGCCTTACAATTAGCCATTTTTGAAAGACACATTAAAGGTTTCAATCAAGCTGTGTATATACATAATAGGAATATGTGATATATCAAGAATCGCTTGGAAGCTTAACACATGTTCAAATTTAAAAACAAACAATTTTGTGCCTTCTAAGGAAGCAGAGTAAAACTAAGTATTTGAGAAAGTTTAATAGTATATTATTAAATTCAGGTGTGTTGTTTTGAAGAAATACGGTAAATACAAAAACCTGTGACCTGTTGCATTATTTTATAACTTGTGGTACACAACATTATTTATAATAATTAACAGCAAGGTACCAACACTGTTGAAAAACATGTACAAATTTAAAATCAACTTATGTTTGGTCAATGAGCAAGAAGGGAAATGCCAAATGTCACGAATGAAAATTTTGCCTCAGACTTGAATGAGCAGTATTTTTGGAAATGCTGCAGCTTGATAGGACTCCATTCATAGCATTTCAATTTACATTTTTTAGAGTTAAGTTTCTTCTGTTTAATCAAAGCATTGCAGTTGCATAATCTGATCATTAACAGTCAAAATGTCATAGAAACTCATCAGCAGTAGCCATGGGCTTCAACCATTATTCTCCTCTCCATTATTGGCAATTCTATTGGACCAAGCAATGTCAGGAAAGTAGTTGATTGAGGTAAATATCATTCTTTTTTTAATAACCTTGGGAGTCAGACATTTTCAGTATTCACAAGTGAGTTTATCAGGTATTTCTCCCAACGACCTTTGTAGATACTAACATGTGAGGTTTAAGTGTGTAGTGTCCAGGGCATCTGCTATTTCTGTAAAAATTGAAAATCTTTTGGGGCTGGTAAATACATTCAATATCCACATCAGCATCTGGGAATTGTCAAAGAAGATGGCACTTAGTAGGTGAGAGCCCTTCATTCTTAAATATTAAACACATTGTACAGCTTTAGAAAAATGTCCTATCCCGTACTGAACAGGGCTTGTAAGATTTGGAACTTTCATTTGCTTGTTGTGCCTTATTCATTCCTATTGTTACAAGTCAGTGGAATCGTCCATAATTTATACTTAAAAGTGCTCCCATTAAATATACAGATCTTGTCAAAGACCAAGACAGAAAAAAGCAGGAAAGTGAGAAAGAAGTTGAAAGACAAGGTATTCATATAAATGCAAATTTGAGAAAGCTGACATTACAAAGAATTTAAAAGCTTGAGATAAAGAAGCAGGAAATGTAAGGTGGTGTAAAAAGGAGCATCTAGTGAAATTAAAACAATGCAACATCTGATATTTTGCACTACTTGCTCTGAAAAATATTGTAACTAGTGCAGCTGAAAATCTTGGATCATATCAAACTAGTTTATGTTAAGTTTTTTTAATTAAGCACTGGATACCTGTTGTGGTTGTTGGAGTAGTTGTTGTGAAGTCAGTTTCGCCTGAGCCACTTCCACTGAAGCCACTTCCTTCTGTGAGTTCTGCCGAAGTCAAATAATGGGGTGCAGTTGTTTCAGTGAGTCTTGTTGTTCTAAACCCTGATGGAAAAGTATAGCATAGAAAATGCCTTAGAATTAGCCATTTTTGAAAGACACATTAAAGGTTTCAATCAAGCTGTGTATATACATAATAGGAATATCTGATATATCAAGAATCGCTTGGAAGCTTAACACATTTTCAAATTTAAAAACAAACACTTTTGCACATTGTAAGGAAGCACAGTAAAACTAAATTTTTTTTGAGTTTTTAAAATTAAGTACTGGATACCTGTTGTTTTTGTTGGAGTAGTTGTTGTAAATTCAGTTACGCCTGAGCCACTTCTACTGAAGCCACTTCCTTCTGTGGGTTCTGGTGAAGTCAAATAATGGGTTGCAGTTGTTTCAGTGAGACTTGTTGTTCTAAACCCTGATGGAAAGGTATAGCATAGAAAATGCCTTAGAATTAGCCATTTTTGAAAGACATATTAAAGGTTTCATTCAAGCTGTGTATATACATAAGAGGAATATCTGATATATCAAGAATCGCTTGGAAGCTTAACACATGTTCAAATTTAAAAACAAACAATTTTGTGCCTTCTAAGGAAGCAGAGTAAAACTAAGTATTTGAGAAAGTTTAATAGAATATTATTAAATTCAGGTGTGTAGTTTTGAAGAAATACGGTAAATACAAAAACCTGTGACCTGTTGCATTATTTTATAACTTGTGGTACACAACATTAATTATAATAATTAACAGCAAGGTTCCAACACTGTTGAAAAACATGTACAAATTTAAAATCAACTTATGTTTAGTCAATGAGCAAGAAGGGAAATGCCAAATGGCACGAATGAAAATTTTGCCTCAGACTTGAATGTCCAGTATTTTTGGAAATGCTGCAGCTTGATAGGACTCCATTCATAGCATTTCAATTTACATTTTTGGAGTTGAGTTTCTTGTGTTTAATCAAAGCATTGCAGTTGCATAAACTGATCATTGTCAGTCAAAATGTCACAGAAACTCATCAGCAGTAGCCATGGGTTTCAACCACTATTCTCCTCTCCATTATTGGCAATTCTATTGGACCAAGCAGTGTCAGGAAAGTAGTTGATTGAGGTAAATATAATTCTTTTTTTAATAACCTTGGGAGTCAGACATTTTCAATATTCACAAGTGAGTTTATCAGGTATTTCTCCCAAAGACCTTTGTAGATACTAGCATGTGAGGTTTAAGTGTGTAGTGTCTAGGGCATCTGCTATTTCTGTAAAAATTGAAAATCTTTTGGGGCTGGTAAATACATTCAATATCCACATCAGCATCTGGGAATTGTCAAAGAAGATGGCACTTAGTAGGTGAGAGCCCTTCATTCTTAAATATTAAACACATTGTATAGCTTTAGAAAAATGTCCTATCCCATACTGAACAGGGCTTGTAAGATTTGGAACTTTCATTTACTTGTTGTGCCTTATTCATTCCTATTGTTACAAGTCAGTGGAATCGTCCATCATTTATACTTAAAAGTGCTTCCATTAAATATACAGATCTTGTCAAAGACCAAGACAGAAAAAAGCAGGAAAGTGAGAAAGAAGTTGAAAGACAAGGTATTCATATAAATGCAAATTTGAGAAAGCTGACATTATAAAGAATTTAAAAGCTAGAGATAAAGAAGCAGGAAATGTAAGGTGGTGTAAAAAGGAGCATCTAGTGAAATTAAAACAATGCAACATCTGATATTTTGCACTACTTGCTCTGAAAAATATTGTAACTAGTGCCGCTGAAAATCTTGGATCATATCAAACTAGTTTATGTTAAGTTTTTTTAATTAAGCACTGGATACCTGTTGTGGTTGTTGGAGTAGTTGTTGTGAAGTCAGTTTCGCCTGAGCCACTTCCACTGAAGCCACTTCCTTCTGTGGGTTCTGCCGAAGTCAAATAATGGGGTGCAGTTGTTTCAGTGAGTCTTGTTGTTCTAAACCCTGATGGAAAAGTATAGCATAGAAAATGCCTTAGAATTAGCCATTTTTGAAAGACACATTAAAGGTTTCAATCAAGCTGTGTATATACATAAGAGGAATATCTGATATATCAAGAATCGCTTGGAAGCTTAACACATTTTCAAATTTAAAAACAAACACTTTTGCACATTGTAAGGAAGCACAGTAAAACTAAATATTTTTTGAGTTTTTTAAATTAAGCACTGGATACCTGTTGTTTTTGTTGAAGAAGTTGTTGTAAAGTCAGTTACGCCTGAGCCACTTCCACTGAAGCCACTTCCTTCTGTGGGTTCTGGTGAAGTCAAATGATGGGTTGCAGTTGTTTCAGTGAGTCTTGTTGTTCTAAACCCTGATGGAAAGGTATAGCATAGAAAATGCCTTAGAATTAGCCATTTTTGAAAGACACATTAAAGGTTTCAATCAAGCTGTGTATATACATAAGAGGAATATCTGATATATCAAGAATCGCTTGGAAGCTTAACACATGTTCAAATTTAAAAACAAACAATTTTGTGCCTTCTAAGGAAGCAGAGTAAAACTAAGTATTTGAGAAAGTTTAATAGAATATTATTAAATTCAAGTGTGTAGTTTTGAAGAAATACGGTAAATACAAAAACCTGTGATCTGTTGCATTATTTAATAACATCTGGTACACAACATTATTTATAATAATTAACAGCAAGGTACCAACACTGTTGAAAAACATGTACAAATTTAAAATCAACTTATGTTTAGTCAATGAGCAAGAAGGGAAATGCCAAATGGCACGAATGAAAATGTTGCCTCAGACTTGAATGTCCAGTATTTTTGGAAATGCTGCAGCTTGATAGGACTCCATTCATAGCATTTCAATTTACATTTTTTGGAGTTGAGTTTCTTGTGTTTAATCAAAGCATTGCAGTTGCATAAACTGATCATTGTCAGTCAAAATGTCACAGAAACTCATCAGCAGTAGCCATGGGTTTCAACCACTATTCTCCTCTCCATTATTGGCAATTCTAATGGACCAAGCAATGTCAGGAAAGTAGTTAATTAGAGGTAATTATCATTCTTTTTTTTAATAACCTTGGGAGTCAGACATTTTCAATATTCACAAGTGAGTTTATCAGGTATTTCTCCCAAAGACCTTTGTAGATACTAGCATGTGAGGTTTAAGTGTGTAGTGTCTAGGGCATCTGCTATTTCTGTAAAAATTGAAAATCTTTTGGGGCTGGTAAATACATTCAATATCCACATCAGCATCTGGGAATTGTCAAAGAAGATGGCACTTAGTAGGTGAGAGCCCTTTATTCTTAAATATTTAACACATTGTATAGCTTTAGAAAAATGTCCTATCCCGTAATGAACAGTGCTTGTAAGATTTGGAACTTTCATTTACTTGTTGTGCCTTATTCATTCCTATTGTTACATGTCAGTGGAATCGTCCATCATTTATACTTAACAGTGCTTCCATTAAATATACAGATCTTGTCAAAGACCAAGACAGATAAAAGCAGGAAAGATAGAAAGAAGTTGAAAGACAAGGTATTCATATAAATGCAAATTTGAGAAAGCTGACATTATAAAGAATTTAAAAGCTAGAGATAAAGAAGCAGGAAATGTAAGGTGGTGGAAAAAGGAGCATCTAGTGAAATTAAAACAAAGCAACATCTGATATTTTGCACTACTTCCACTGAAAAATATTGTAACTAGTGCCGCTGAAAATACTGGATCTTATCAAACTAGTTTATGTTGAGTTTTTTTAATTAAGTACTGGATACCTGTTGTGGTTGTTGGAGTAGTTGTTGTGAAGTCAGTTTCGCCTGAGCCACTTCCACTGAACCCACTTCCGTCTGTGGGTTCTGGCGAAGTCAAATAATGGGGTGCAGTTGTTTCAGTGAGTCTTGTTGTTCTAAACCCTGATGGAAAAGTATAGCATAGAAAATGCCTTAGAATTAGCCATTTTTGAAAGACACATTAAAGGTTTCAATCAAGCTTTTTATATACATAATAGGAATGTCTGATATATCAAGAATCGCTTGGAAGCTTAACATATTTTCAAATTTAAAAACAAACACTTTTGCACCTTCTAAGGAAGCACAGTAAAACTAAATATTTTTTGAGTTTTTTAAATTAAGCACTGGATACCTGTTGTGGCTGTTGGAGTAGTTGTTGTAAAGTCAGTTTCGCCTGAGCCACTTCCACTGAAGCCACTTCCTTCTGTGGGTTCTAGTGAAGTCAAATAATGGGTTGAAGTTGTTTCAGTGAGTCTTGTTGTTCTAAACCCTGATGGAAAGGTATAGCATAGAAAATGCCTTAGAATTAGCCATTTTTGAAAGACACATTAAAGGTTTCAATCAAGCTGTGTATATACATAAGAGGAATATCTGATATATCAAGAATCGCTTGGAAGCTTAACACATGTTCAAATTTAAAAACAAACAATTTTGTGCCTTCTAAGGAAGCAGAGTAAAACTAAGTATTTGAGAAAGTTTAATAGAATATTATTAAATTCAAGTGTGTAGTTTTGAAGAAATACGGTAAATACAAAAACCTGTGACCTGTTGCATTATTTAATAACTTCTGGTACACAACATTATTTATAATAATTAACAGCAAGGTACCAACACTGTTGAAAAACATGTACAAATTTAAAATCAACTTATGTTTAGTCAATGAGCAAGAAGGGAAATGCCAAATGGCACGAATGAAAATGTTGCCTCAGACTTGAATGTCCAGTATTTTTGGAAATGCTGCAGCTTGATAGGACTCCATTCATAGCATTTCAATTTACATTTTTTGGAGTTGAGTTTCTTGTGTTTAATCAAAGCATTGCAGTTGCATAAACTGATCATTGTCAGTCAAAATGTCACAGAAACTCATCAGCAGTAGCCATGGGTTTCAACCACTATTCTCCTCTCCATTATTGGCAATTCTAATGGACCAAGCAATGTCAGGAAAGTAGTTAATAGAGGTAATTATCATGCTTTTTTTTAATAACCTTGGGAGTCAGACATTTTCAATATTCACAAGTGAGTTTATCAGGTATTTCTCCCAAAGACCTTTGTAGATACTAGCATGTGAGGTTTAAGTGTGTAGTGTCTAGGGCATCTGCTATTTCTGTAAAAATTGAAAATCTTTTGGGGCTGGTAAATACATTCAATATCCACATCAGCATCTGGGAATTGTCAAAGAAGATGGCACTTAGTAGGTGAGAGCCCTTTATTCTTAAATATTTAACACATTGTATAGCTTTAGAAAAATGTCCTATCCCGTACTGAACAGTGCTTGTAAGATTTGGAACTTTCATTTACTTGTTGTGCCTTATTCATTCCTATTGTTACATGTCAGTGGAATCGTCCATCATTTATACTTAACAGTGCTTCCATTAAATATACAGATTTTGTCAAAGACCAAGACAGATAAAAGCAGGAAAGATAGAAAGAAGTTGAAAGACAAGGTATTCATATAAATGCAAATTTGAGAAAGCTGACATTATAAAGAATTTAAAAGCTAGAGATAAAGAAGCAGGAAATGTAAGGTGGTGGAAAAAGGAGCATCTAGTGAAATTAAAACAAAGCAACATCTGATAGTTTGCACTACTTCCACTGAAAAATATTGTAACTAGTGCCGTTGAAAATACTGGATCTTATCAAACTAGTTTATGTTGAGTTTTTTTAATTAAGCACTGGATACCTGTTGTGGTTGTTGGAGTAGTTGTTGTGAAGTCAGTTTTGCCTGAGCCACTTCCACTGAAGCCACTTCTGTCTGTGGGTTCTAGTGAAGTCAAATAATGAGTTGAAGTTGTTTCAGTGAGTCTTGTTGTTCTAAACCCTGATGGAAAGGTATAGCATAGAAAATGCCTTAGAATTAGCCATTTTTGAAAGACACATTAAAGGTTTCAATCAAGCTGTGTATATACATAAGAGGAATATCTGATATATCAAGAATCGCTTGGAAGCTTAACACATGTTCAAATTTAAAAACAAACAATTTTGTGCCTTCTAAGGAAGCAGAGTAAAACTAAGTATTTGAGAAAGTTTAATAGAATATTATTAAATTCAAGTGTGTAGTTTTGAAGAAATACGGTAAATACAAAAACCTGTGACCTGTTGCATTATTTAATAACTTCTGGTACACAACATTATTTATAATAATTAACAGCAAGGTACCAACACTGTTGAAAAACATGTACAAATTTAAAATCAACTTATGTTTAGTCAATGAGCAAGAAGGGAAATGCCAAATGGCACGAATGAAAATTTTGCCTCAGACTTGAATGTCCAGTATTTTTGGAAATGCTGCAGCTTGATAGGACTCCATTCATAGCATTTCAATTTACATTTTTGGAGTTGAGTTTCTTGTGTTTAATCAAAGCATTGCAGTTGCATAAACTGATCATTGTCAGTCAAAATGTCACAGAAACTCATCAGCAGTAGCCATGGGTTTCAACCACTATTCTCCTCTCCATTATTGGCAATTCTAATGGACCAAGCAATGTCAGGAAAGTAGTTAATTGAGGTAATTATCATTCTTTTTTTTAATAACCTTGGGAGTCAGACATTTTCAATATTCACAAGTGAGTTTATCAGGTATTTCTCCCAAAGACCTTTGTAGATACTAGCATGTGAGGTTTAAGTGTGAAGTGTCTAGGGCATCTGCTATTTCTGTAAAAATTGAAAATCTTTTGGGGCTGGTAAATACATTCAATATCCACATCAGCATCTGGGAATTGTCAAAGAAGATGGCACTTAGTAGGTGAGAGCCCTTTATTCTTAAATATTTAACACATTGTATAGCTTTAGAAAAATGTCCTATCCCGTAATGAACAGTGCTTGTAAGATTTGGAACTTTCATTTACTTGTTGTGCCTTATTCATTCCTATTGTTACATGTCAGTGGAATCGTCCATCATTTATACTTAACAGTGCTTCCATTAAATATACAGATCTTGTCAAAGACCAAGACAGATAAAAGCAGGAAAGATGAGAAAGAAGTTGAAAGACAAGGTATTCATATAAATGCAAATTTGAGAAAGCTGACATTATAAAGAATTTAAAAGCTAGAGATAAAGAAGCAGGAAATGTAAGGTGGTGGAAAAAGGAGCATCTAGTGAAATTAAAACAAAGCAACATCTGATATTTTGCACTACTTGCCACTGAAAAATATTGTAACTAGTGCCGCTGAAAATACTTGGATCTTATCAAACTAGTTTATGTTGAGTTTTTTTAATTAAGCACTGGATACCTGTTGTGGTTGTTGGAGTAGTTGTTGTGAAGTCAGTTTCGCCTGAGCCACTTCCACTGAAGCCACTTCCTGTCTGTGGGTTCTGGCGAAGTCAAATAATGGGGTGCAGTTGTTTCAGTGAGTCTTGTTGTTCTAAACCCTGATGGAAAAGTATAGCATAGAAAATGCCTTAGAATTAGCCATTTTTGAAAGACACATTAAAGGTTTCAATCAAGCTTTTTATATACATAATAGGAATGTCTGATATATCAAGAATCGCTTGGAAGCTTAACATATTTTCAAATTTAAAAACAAACACTTTTGCACCTTCTAAGGAAGCACAGTAAAACTAAATATTTTTTGAGTTTTTTAAATTAAGCACTGGATACCTGTTGTGGCTGTTGGAGTAGTTGTTGTAAAGTCAGTTTCGCCCGAGCCACTTCTACTGAAGCGAATTCCTTCTGTGGGTTCTGGTGAAGTCAAATAATGGGTTGCAGTTATTTCAGTGAGTCCTGTTGTTCTAAACCCTGATGGAAAAGTATTGCAGAGAAAATGCCTTAGAATTAGCCATTTTTGAGAGACACATTAAAGGTTTCAATCAAGCTGTGTATATACATAAGAGGAATATCTGATATATCAAGAATCGCTTGGAAGCTTAACACATGTTCAAATTTAAAAACAAACAATTTTGTGCCTTCTAAGGAAGCAGAGTAAAACTAAGTATTTGAGAAAGTTTAATAGAATATTATTAAATTCAAGTGTGTAGTTTTGAAGAAATACGGTAAATACAAAAACCTGTGACCTGTTGCATTATTTAATAACTTCTGGTACACAACATTATTTATAATAATTAACAGCAAGGTACCAACACTGTTGAAAAACATGTACAAATTTAAAATCAACTTATGTTTAGTCAATGAGCAAGAAGGGAAATGCCAAATGGCACGAATGAAAATTTTGCCTCAGACTTGAATGTCCAGTATTTTTGGAAATGCTGCAGCTTGATAGGACTCCATTCATAGCATTTCAATTTACATTTTTTGGAGTTGAGTTTCTTGTGTTTAATCAAAGCATTGCAGTTGCATAAACTGATCATTGTCAGTCAAAATGTCACAGAAACTCATCAGCAGTAGCCATGGGTTTCAACCACTATTCTCCTCTCCATTATTGGCAATTCTAATGGACCAAGCAATGTCAGGAAAGTAGTTAATTGAGGTAAATATCATTCTTTTTTTTAATAACCTTGGGAGTCAGACATTTTCAATATTCACAAGTGAGTTTATCAGGTATTTCTCCCAAAGACCTTTGTAGATACTAGCATGTGAGGTTTAAGTGTGTAGTGTCTAGGGCATCTGCTATTTCTGTAAAAATTGAAAATCTTTTGGGGCTGGTAAATACATTCAATATCCACATCAGCATCTGGGAATTGTCAAAGAAGATGGCACTTAGTAGGTGAGAGCCCTTTATTCTTAAATATTAAACACATTGTATAGCTTTAGAAAAATGTCCTATCCCGTACTGAACAGTGCTTGTAAGATTTGGAACTTTCATTTACTTGTTGTGCCTTATTCATTCCTATTGTTACATGTCAGTGGAATCGTCCATCATTTATACTTAACAGTGCTTCCATTAAATATACAGATCTTGTCAAAGACCAAGACAGAAAAAAGCAGGAAAGTGAGAAAGAAGTTGAAAGACAAGGTATTCATATAAATGCAAATTTGAGAAAGCTGACATTATAAAGAATTTAAAAGCTAGAGATAAAGAAGCAGGAAATGTAAGGTGGTGTAAAAAGGAGCATCTAGTGAAATTAAAACAATGCAACATCTGATATTTTGCACTACTTGCTCTGAAAAATATTGTAACTAGTGCCGCTGAAAATCTTGGACCATATCAAACTAGTTTATGTTAAGTTATTTTATTTAAGCACTGGATACCTGTTGTGGTTGTTGGAGTAGTTGTTGTGAAGTCAGTTTCGCCTGAGCCACTTCCACTGAAGCCACTTCCTTCTGTGGGTTCTGCCGAAGTCAAATAATGGGGTGCAGTTGTTTCAGTGAGTCTTGTTGTTCTAAACCCTGATGGAAAAGTATAGCATAGAAAATGCCTTAGAATTATCAATTTTTGAAAGACACATTAAAGGTTTCAATCAAGCTGTGTATATATACATTAGAGGAATATCTGATATATCAAGAATCGCTTGGAAGCTTAACACATTTTCAAATTTAAAAACAAACACTTTTGCAACTTGTAAGGAAGCACAGTAAAACTAAATATTTTTGGAGTTTTTTAAATTCAGCACTGGATACCTGTTGTTTTTGTTGAAGTAGTTGTTGTAAAGTCAGTTACGCCTGAGCCACTTCCACTGAAGCCACTTCCTTCTGTGGGTTCTGGTGAAGTCAAATAATGGGTTGCAGTTGTTTCAGTGAGTCTTGTTGTTCTAAACCCTGATGGAAAGGTATAGCATAGAAAATGCCTTAGAATTAGCCATTTTTGAAAGACACATTAAAGGTTTCATTCAAGCTGTGTATATACATAAGAGGAATATCTGATATATCAAGAATCGCTTGGAAGCTTAACACATGTTCAAATTTAAAAACAAACAATTTTGTGCCTTCTAAGGAAGCAGAGTAAAACTAAGTATTTGAGAAAGTTTAATAGAATATTATTAAATTCAGGTGTGTAGTTTTGAAGAAATACGGTAAATACAAAAACCTGTGACCTGTTGCATTATTTTATAACTTGTGGTACACAACATTATTTATAATAATTAACAGCAAGGTACCAACACTGTTGTAAAACATGTACAAATTTAAAATCAACTTATGTTTAGTCAATGAGCAAGAAGGGAAATGCCAAATGGCACGAATGAAAATTTTGCCTCAGACTTGAATGTCCAGTATTTTTGGAAATGCTGCAGCTTGATAGGACTCCATTCATAGCATTTCAATTTACATTTTTGGGAGTTGAGTTTCTTGTGTTTAATCAAAGCATTGCAGTTGCATAAACTGATCATTGTCAGTCAAAATGTCACAGAAACTCATCAGCAGTAGACATGGGTTTCATCCACTATTCTCCTCTCCATTATTGGCAATTCTAATGGACCAAGCAATGTCAGGAAAGTAGTTAATTGAGGTAAATATCATTCTTTTTTTAATAACCTTGGGAGTCAGACATTTTCAATATTCACAAGTGAGTTTATCAGGTATTTCTCCCAAAGACCTTTGTAGATACTAGCATGTGAGGTTTAAGTGTGTAGTGTCTAGGGCATCTGCTATTTCTGTAAAAATTGAAAATCTTTTGGGGCTGGTAAATACATTCAATATCCACATCAGCATCTGGGAATTGTCAAAGAAGATGGCACTTAGTAGGTGAGAGCCCTTTATTCTTAAATATTAAACACATTGTATAGCTTTAGAAAAATGTCCTATCCCGTACTGAACAGTGCTTGTAAGATTTGGAACTTTCATTTAGTTGTTGTGCCTTATTCATTCCTATTGTTACGTCAGTGGAATCGTCCATCATTTATACTTAACAGTGCTTCCATTAAATATACAGATCTTGTCAAAGACCAAGACAGATAAAAGCAGGAAAGATAGAAAGAAGTTGAAAGACAAGGTCATATAAATGCAAATTTGAGAATGCTGACATTATAAAGAATTTAAAAGCTAGAGATAATGAAGCAAGAAATGTAAGGTGGTGGAAAAAGGAGCATCTAGTGAAATTAAAACAAAGCAACATCTGATATTTTGCGCTACTTCCACTGAAAAATATTGTAACTAGTGCCGCTGAAAATACTGGATCTTATCAAACTAGTTTATGTTGAGTTTTTTTAATTAAGCACTGGATACCTGTTGTGGTTGTTGGAGTAGTTGTTGTGAAGTCAGTTTCGCCTGAGCCACTTCCACTGAAGCCCCTTCCGTCTGTGGGTTCTGGCGAAGTCAAATAATGGGGTGCAGTTGTTTCAGTGAGTCTTGTTGTTCTAAAGCCTGATGGAAAAGTATAGCATAGAAAATGCCTTAGAATTAGCCATTTTTGGAAGACACATTAAAGGTTTCAATCAAGCTTTTTATATACATAATAGGAATGTCTGATATATCAAGAATCGCTTGGAAGCTTAACATGTTTTCAAATTTAAAAACAAACACTTTTGCACCTTCTAAGGAAGCACAGTAAAACTAAATATTTTTTGAGTTTTTTAAATTAAGCACTGGATACCTGTTGTGGCTGTTGGAGTAGTTGTTGTAAAGTCAGTTTCGCCTGAGCCACTTCCACTGAAGCCACTTCCTTCTGTGGGTTCTGGTGAAGTCAAATAATGGGTTGAAGTTGTTTCAGTGAGTCTTGTTGTTCTAAACCCTGATGGAAAGGTATAGCATAGAAAATGCCTTAGAATTAGCCATTTTTGAAATACACATTAAAGGTTTCAATCAAGCTGTGTATATACATAATAGGAATATGTAATATATCAAGAATCGCCTGGAAGCTTAACACATGTTCAAATTTAAAAACAAACAATTTTGTGCCTTCTAAGGAAGCAGAGTAAAACTAAGTATTTGAGAAAGTTTAATAGAACATTATTAAATTCTAGTGTGTAGTTTTGAAGAAATACGGTAAATACAAAAACCTTTGACCTGTTGCATTATTTAATAACTTCTGGTACACAACATTATGTACAATAATTAACAGCAAGGTACCAACACTGTTGAAAAACATGTACAAATTTAAAATCAACTTATGTTTAGTCAATGAGCAAGAAGGGAAATGCCATATGGCACGAATGAAAATTTTACCTCTGACATGAATGAGCAGTATTTTTGGAAATGCTGCAGCTTGATAGGACTCCATTCATAGCATTTCAATTTACATTTTTTAGAGTTAAGTTTCTTGTGTTTAATCAAAGCATTGCAGTTGCATAATCTGATCATTATCAGTCAAAATGTCATAGAAACTCATCAGCAGTAGCCATGGGTTTCAACCATTATTCTCCTCTCCATTATTGGCAATTCTATTGGACCAAGCAATGTCAGGAAAGAAGTTGATTGAGGTAAATATCATTCTTTTTTTTAATAACCTTGGGAGTCAGACATTTTCAGTATTCACAAGTGAGTTTATCAGGTATTTCTCCCAACGACCTTTGTAGATACTAGCATGTGAGGTTTAAATGTGTAGTGTCCAGGGCATCTGCTATTTCTGTAAAAATTGAAAATCTTTTGGGGCTGGTAAATACATTCAATATCCACATCAGCATCTGGGAATTGTCAAAGAAGATGGCACTTAGTAGGTGAGAGCCCTTCATTCTTAAATATTAAACACATTGTATAGCTTTAGAAAAATGTCCTATCCCGTACTGAACAGGGCTTGTAAGATTTGGAACTTTCATTTACTTGTTGTGCCTTATTCATTCCTATTGTTACATGTCAGTGGAATCGTCCATCATTTATACTTAAAAGTGCTTCCATTAAATATACAGATCTTGTCAAAGACCAAGACAGAAAAAAGCAGGAAAGTGAGAAAGAAGTTGAAAGACAAGGTATTCATATAAATGCAAATTTGAGAAAGCTGACATTATAAAGAATTTAAAAGCTAGAGATAAAGAAGCAGGAAATGTAAGGTGGTGTAAAAAGGAGCATCTAGTGAAATTAAAACAATGCAACATCTGATATTTTGCACTACTTGCTCTGAAAAATATTGTAACTAGTGCCGCTGAAAATCTTGGATCATATCAAACTAGTTTATGTTAAGTTTTTTTAATTAAGCACTGGATACCTGTTGTGGTTGTTGGAGTAGTTGTTGTGAAGTCAGTTTCGCCTGAGCCACTTCCACTGAAGCCACTTCCTTCTGTGGGTTCTGCCGAAGTCAAATAATGGGGTGCAGTTGTTTCAGTGAGTCTTGTTGCTCTAAACCCTGATGGAAAAGTATAGCATAGAAAATGCCTTAGAATTAGCCATTTTTGAAAGACACATTAAAGGTTTCAATCAAGCTGTGTATATACATAAGAGGAATATCTGATATATCAAGAATCGCTTGGAAGCCTAACACATTTTCAAATTTAAAAACAAACACTTTTGCACATTGTAAGGAAGCACAGTAAAACTAAATATTTTTTGAGTTTTTTAAATTAAGCACTGGATACCTGTTGTTTTTGTTGAAGAAGTTGTTGTAAAGTCAGTTACGCCTGAGCCACTTCCACTGAAGCCACTTCCTTCTGTGGGTTCTGGTGAAGTCAAATGATGGGTTGCAGTTGTTTCAGTGAGTCTTGTTGTTCTAAACCCTGATGGAAAGGTATAGCATAGAAAATGCCTTAGAATTAGCCATTTTTGAAAGACACATTAAAGGTTTCAATCAAGCTGTGTATATACATAAGAGGAATATCTGATATATCAAGAATCGCTTGGAAGCTTAACACATGTTCAAATTTAAAAACAAACAATTTTGTGCCTTCTAAGGAAGCAGAGTAAAACTAAGTATTTGAGAAAGTTTAATAGAATATTATTAAATTCAAGTGTGTAGTTTTGAAGAAATACGGTAAATACAAAAACCTGTGATCTGTTGCATTATTTAATAACATCTGGTACACAACATTATTTATAATAATTAACAGCAAGGTACCAACACTGTTGAAAAACATGTACAAATTTAAAATCAACTTATGTTTAGTCAATGAGCAAGAAGGGAAATGCCAAATGGCACGAATGAAAATGTTGCCTCAGACTTGAATGTCCAGTATTTTTGGAAATGCTGCAGCTTGATAGGACTCCATTCATAGCATTTCAATTTACATTTTTTGGAGTTGAGTTTCTTGTGTTTAATCAAAGCATTGCAGTTGCATAAACTGATCA
This sequence comes from Calotriton arnoldi, assembly GCA_963921515.1. Lineage (NCBI taxonomy): Eukaryota > Metazoa > Chordata > Amphibia > Caudata > Salamandridae > Calotriton > Calotriton arnoldi. Next base: position 171,374 of record CAWUFW010017360.1, read on the forward strand.
TTGTCAGTCAAAATGTCACAGAAACTCATCAGCAGTAGCCATGGGTTTCAACCACTATTCTCCTCTCCATTATTGGCAATTCTAATGGACCAAGCAATGTCAGGAAAGTAGTTAATTGAGGTAATTATCATTCTTTTTTTTAATAACCTTGGGAGTCAGACATTTTCAATATTCACAAGTGAGTTTATCAGGTATTTCTCCCAAAGACCTTTGTAGATACTAGCATGTGAGGTTTAAGTGTCTAGGGCATCTGCTATTTCTGTAAAAATTGAAAATCTTTTGGGGCTGGTAAATACATTCAATATCCACATCAGCATCTGGGAATTGTCAAAGAAGATGGCACTTAGTAGGTGAGAGCCCTTTATTCTTAAATATTTAACACATTGTATAGCTTTAGAAAAATGTCCTATCCCGTAATGAACAGTGCTTGTAAGATTTGGAACTCTCATTTACTTGTTGTGCCTTATTCATTCCTATTGTTACATGTCAGTGGAATCGTCCATCATTTATACTTAACAGTGCTTCCATTAAATATACAGATCTTGTCAAAGACCAAGACAGAAAAAAGCAGGAAAGTGAGAAAGAAGTTGAAAGACAAGGTATTCATATAAATGCAAATTTGAGAAAGCTGACATTATAAAGAATTTAAAAGCTAGAGATAAAGAAGCAGGAAATGTAAGGTGGTGTAAAAAGGAGCATCTAGTGAAATTAAAACAATGCAACATCTGATATTTTGCACTACTTGCTCTGAAAAATATTGTAACTAGTGCCGCTGAAAATCTTGGACCATATCAAACTAGTTTATGTTAAGTTTTTTTATTTAAGCACTGGATACCTGTTGTGGTTGTTGGAGTAGTTGTTGTGAAGTCAGTTTCGCCTGAGCCACTTCACTGAAGCCCTTCCTCTGTGGGTTCTGCCGAAGTCAAATAATGGGGTGCAGTTGTTTCAGTGAGTCTTGTTGTTCTAAACCCTGATGGAAAAGTATAGCATAGAAAATGCCTTAGAATTATCCATTTTTGAAATACACATTAAAGGTTTCAATCAAGCTGTGTTCATACATTAGAGGAATATCTGATATATCAAGAATGGCTTGGAAGCTTAACACATTTTCAAATTTAAAAACAAACACTTTTGCACCTTGTAAGGAAGCACAGTAAAACTAAATATTTTTTGAGTTTTTTAAATTAAGCACTGGATACCTGTTGTTTTTGTTGGAGTAGTTGTTGTAAAGTCAGTTATGCCTGAGCCACTTCCACTGAAGCCACTTCCTTCTGTGGGTTCTGGTGAAGTGAAATAATGGGTTGCAGTTGTTTCAGTGAGTCTTGTTGTTCTAAACCCTGATGGAAAGGTATAGCATAGAAAATGCCTTAGAATTAGCCATTTTTGAAAGACACATTAAAGGTTTCATTCAAGCTGTGTATATACATAAGAGGAATATCTGATATATCAAGAATCGCTTGGAAGCTTAACACATGTTCAAATTTAAAAACAAACAATTTTGTGCCTTCTAAGGAAGCAGAGTAAAACTAAGTATTTGAGAAAGTTTAATAGAATATTATTAAATTCAGGTGTGTAGTTTTGAAGAAATACGGTAAATACAAAAACCTGTGACCTGTTGCATTATTTTATAACTTGTGGTACACAACATTATTTATAATAATTAACAGCAAGGTACCAACACTGTTGAAAAACATGTACAAATTTAAAATCAACTTATGTTTAGTCAATGAGCAAGAATTGAAATGCCAAATGGCACGAATGAAAATTTTGCCTCAGACTTGAATGTCCAGTATTTTTGCGAAATGCTGCAGCTTGATAGGACTCCATTCATAGCATTTCAATTTACATTTTTGGGAGTTGAGTTTCTTGTGTTTAATCAAAGCATTGCAGTTGTATAGCTTTAGAAAAATGTCCTATCCCGTACTGAACAGTGCTTGTAAGATTTGGAACTTTTATTTAGTTGTTGTGCCTTATTCATTCCTATTGTTACGTCAGTGGAATCGTCCATCATTTATACTTAACAGTGCTTCCATTAAATATACAGATCTTGTCAAAGACCAAGACAGATAAAAGCAGGAAAGATAGAAAGAAGTTGAAAGACAAGGTCATATAAATGCAAATTTGAGAATGCTGACATAATAAAGAATTTAAAAGCTAGAGATAATGAAGCAAGAAATGTAAGGCGGTGGAAAAAGGAGGATCTAGTGAAATTAAAACAAAGCAACATCTGATATTTTGCGCTACTTCCACTGAAAAATATTGTAACTAGTGCCGCTGAAAATACTGGATCTTATCAAACTAGTTTATGTTGAGTTTTTTTAATTAAGCACTGGATACCTGTTGTGGTTGTTGGAGTAGTTGTTGTGAAGTCAGTTTCGCCTGAGCCACTTCCACTGAAGCCCCTTCCGTCTGTGGGTTCTGGCGAAGTCAAATAATGGGGTGCAGTTGTTTCAGTGAGTCTTGTTGTTCTAAAGCCTGATGGAAAAGTATAGCATAGAAAATGCCTTAGAATTAGCCAATTTTGGAAGACACATTAAAGGTTTCAATCAAGCTTTTTATATACATAATAGGAATGTCTGATATATCAAGAATAGCTTGGAAGCTTAACATGTTTTCAAATTTAAAAACAAACACTTTTGCACCTTCTAAGGAAGCACAGTAAAACTAAATATTTTTTGAGTTTTTTAAATTAAGCACTGGATACCTGTTGTGGCTGTTGGAGTAGTTGTTGTAAAGTCAGTTTCGCCTGAGCCACTTCCACTGAAGCCACTTCCTTCTGTGGGTTCTGGTGAAGTCAAATAATGGGTTGCAGTTGTTTCAGTGAGTCTTGTTGTTCTAAACCCTGATGGAAAGGTATAGCATAGAAAATGCCTTAGAATTAGCCATTTTTGAAAGACACATTAAAGGTTTCATTCAAGCTGCGTATATACATAAGAGGAATATCTGATATATCAAGAATCGCCTGGAAGCTTAACACACGTTCAAATTTAAAAACAAACAATTTTGTGCCTTCTAAGGAAGCAGAGTAAAACTAAGTATTTGAGAACGTTTAATAGAATATTATTAAATTCAGGTGTGTAGTTTTGAAGAAATACGGTAAATACAAAAACCTGTGACCTGTTGCATTATTTTATAACTTGTGGTACACAACATTATTTATAATAATTAACAGCAAGGTACCAACACTGTTGTAAAACATGTACAAATTTAAAATCAACTTATGTTTAGTCAATGAGCAAGAAGGGAAATGCCAAATGGCACGAATGAAAATTTTGCCTCAGACTTGAATGTCCAGTATTTTTGGAAATGCTGCAGCTTGATAGGACTCCATTCATAGCATTTCAATTTACATTTTTTGGAGTTGAGTTTCTTGTGTTTAATCAAAGCATTGCAGTTGCATAAACTGATCATTGTCAGTCAAAATGTCACAGAAACTCATCAGCAGTAGCCATGGGTTTCATCCACTATTCTCCTCTCCATTATTGGCAATTCTAATGGACCAAGCAATGTCAGGAAAGTAGTTAATTGAGGTAAATATCATTCTTTTTTTAATAACCTTGGGAGTCAGACATTTTCAATATTCACACAGTGAGTTTATCAGGTATTTCTCCCAAAGACCTTTGTAGATACTAGCATGTGAGGTTTAAGTGTGTAGTGTCTAGGGCATCTGCTATTTCTGTAAAAATTGAAAATCTTTTGGGGCTGGTAAATACATTCAATATCCACATCAGCATCTGGGAATTGTCAAAGAAGATGGCACTTAGTAGGTGAGAGCCCTTTATTCTTAAATATTAAACACATTGTATAGCTTTAGAAAAATGTCCTATCCCGTACTGAACAGTGCTTGTAAGATTTGGAACTTTCATTTAGTTGTTGTGCCTTATTCATTCCTATTGTTACGTCAGTGGAATCGTCCATCATTTATACTTACCAGTGCTTCCATTAAATATACAGATCTTGTCAAAGACCAAGACAGATAAAAGCAGGAAAGATAGAAAGAAGTTGAAAGACAAGGTCATATAAATGCAAATTTGAGAATGCTGACATTATAAAGAATTTAAAAGCTAGAGATAATGAAGCAGGAAATGTAAGGTGGTGGAAAAAGGAGCATCTAGTGAAATTAAAACAAAGCAACATCTGATATTTTGCGCTACTTCCACTGAAAAATATTGTAACTAGTGCCGCTGAAAATACTGGATCTTATCAAACTAGTTTATGTTGAGTTTTTTTAATTAAGCACTGGATACCTGTTGTGGTTGTTGGAGTAGTTGTTGTGAAGTCAGTTTCGCCTGAGCCACTTCCACTGAAGCCCCTTCCGTCTGTGGGTTCTGGCGAAGTCAAATAATGGGGTGCAGTTGTTTCAGTGAGTCTTGTTGTTCTAAAGCCTGATGGAAAAGTATAGCATAGAAAATGCCTTAGAATTAGCCATTTTTGGAAGCCACATTAAAGGTTTCAATCAAGCTTTTTATATACATAATAGGAATGTCTGATATATCAAGAATCGCTTGGAAGCTTAACATGTTTTCAAATTTAAAAACAAACACTTTTGCACCTTCTAAGGAAGCACAGTAAAACTAAATATTTTTTGAGTTTTTTAAATTAAGCACTGGATACCTGTTGTGGCTGTTGGAGTAGTTGTTGTAAAGTCAGTTTCGCCTGAGCCACTTCCACTGAAGCCACTTCCTTCTGTGGGTTCTGGTGAAGTCAAATAATGGGTTGAAGTTGTTTCAGTGAGTCTTGTTGTTCTAAACCCTGATGGAAAGGTATAGCATAGAAAATGCCTTAGAATTAGCCATTTTTGAAATACACATTAAAGGTTTCAATCAAGCTGTGTATATACATAATAGGAATATGTAATATATCAAGAATCGCCTGGAAGCTTAACACATGTTCAAATTTAAAAACAAACAATTTTGTGCCTTCTAAGGAAGCAGAGTAAAACTAAGTATTTGAGAAAGTTTAATAGAATATTATTAAATTCAGGTGTGTAGTTTTGAAGAAATACGGTAAATACAAAAACCCTGTGACAAGTTGCATTATTTTATAACTTGTGGTACACAACATTATTTATAATAATTAACAGCAAGGTACCAACACTGTTGTAAAACATGTACAAATTTAAAATCAACTTATGTTTAGTGAATGAGCAAGAAGGGAAATGCCAAATGGCACGAATGAAAACTTTGCCTCAGACTTGAATGTCCAGTATTTTTGGAAATGCTGCAGCTTGATAGGACTCCATTCATAGCATTTCAATTTACATTTTTTGGAGTTGAGTTTCTTGTGTTTAATCAAAGCATTGCAGTTGCATAAACTGATCATTGTCAGTCAAAATGTCACAGAAACTCATCAGCAGTAGCCATGGGTTTCAACCACTATTCTCCTCTCCATTATTGGCAATTCTAATGGACCAAGCAATGTCAGGAAAGTAGTTAATTGAGGTAAATATCATTCTTTTTTTTAATAACCTTGGGAGTCAGACATTTTCAATATTCACAAGTGAGTTTATCAGGTATTTCTCCCAAAGACCTTTGTAGATACTAGCTTGTGAGGTTTAAGTGTGTAGTGTCTAGGGCATCTGCTATTTCTGTACAAATTGAAAATCTTTTGGGGCTGGTAAATACATTCAATATCCACATCAGCATCTGGGAATTGTCAAAGAAGATGGCACTTAGTAGGTGAGAGCCCTTTATTCTTAAATATTTAACACATTGTATAGCTTTAGAAAAATGTCCTATCCCGTAATGAACAGTGCTTGTAAGATTTGGAACTTTCATTTACTTGTTGTGCCTTATTCATTCCTATTGTTACATGTCAGTGGAATCGTCCATCATTTATACTTAACAGTGCTTCCATTAAATATACAGATCTTGACAAAGACCAAGACAGAAAAAAGCAGGAAACTGAGAAAGAAGTTGAAAGACAAGGTATTCATATAAATGCAAATTTGAGAAAGCTGACATTATAAAGAATTTAAAAGCTAGAGATAAAGAAGCAGGAAATGTAAGGTGGTGTAAAAAGGAGCATCTAGTGAAATTAAAACAATGCAACATCTGATATTTTGCACTACTTGCTCTGAAAAATATTGTAACTAGTGCCGCTGAAAATCTTGGACCATATCAAACTAGTTTATGTTAAGTTTTTTTATTTAAGCACTGGATACCTGTTGTGGTTGTTGGAGTAGTTGTTGTGAAGTCAGTTTCGCCTGAGCCACTTCCACTGAAGCCACTTCCTTCTGTGGGTTCTGCCGAAGTCAAATAATGGGGTGCAGTTGTTTCAGTGAGTCTTGTTGTTCTAAACCCTGATGGAAAAGTATAGCATAGAAAATGCCTTAGAATTATCCATTTTTGAAAGACACATTAAAGGTTTCAATCAAGCTGTGTTCATACATTAGAGGAATATCTGATATATCAAGAATTGCTTGGAAGCTTAACACATTTTCAAATTTAAAAACAAACACTTTTGCACCTTGTAAGGAAGCACAGTAAAACTAAATATTTTTTGAGTTTTTTAAATTAAGCACTGGATACCTGTTGTTTTTGTTGGAGTAGTTGTTGTAAAGTCAGTTACGTCTGAGCCACTTCCACTGAAGCCACTTCCTTCTGTGGGTTCTGGTGAAGTCAAATAATGGGTTGCAGTTGTTTCAGGGAGTCTTGTTGTTCTAAACCCTGATGGAAAGGTATAGCATAGAAAATGCCATAGAATTAGCCATTTTTGAAAGACACATTAAAGGTTTCAATCAAGCTTTTTATATACATAATAGGAATGTCTGATATATCAAGAATCGCTTGGAAGCTTAACATATTTTCAAATTTAAAAACAAACACTTTTGCACCTTCTAAGGAAGCACAGTAAAACTAAATATTTTTTGAGTTTTTTAAATTAAGCACTGGATACCTGTTGTGGCTGTTGGAGTAGTTGTTGTAAAGTCAGTTTCGCCTGAGCCACTTCCCCTGAAGCCACTTCCTTCTGTGGGTTCTAGTGGAGTCAAATAATGGGTTAAAGTTGTTTCAGTGAGTCTTGTTGTTCTAAACCCTGATGGAAAGGTATAGCATAGAAAATGCCTTAGAATTAGCCATTTTTGAAAGACACATTAAAGGTTTCAATCAAGCTGTGTATATACATAAGAGGAATATCTGATATATCAAGAATCGCTTGGAAGCTTAACACATGTTCAAATTTAAAAACAAACAATTTTGTGCCTTCTAAGGAAGCAGAGTAAAACTAAGTATTTGAGAAAGTTTAATAGAATATTATTAAATTCAAGTGTGTAGTTTTGAAGAAATACGGTAAATACAAAAACCTGTGACCTGTTGCATTATTTAATAACTTCTGGTACACAACATTATTTATAATAATTAACAGCAAGGTACCAACACTGTTGAAAAACATGTACAAATTTAAAATCAACTTATGTTTAGTCAATGAGCAAGAAGGGAAATGCCAAATGGCACGAATGAAAATTTTGCCTCAGACTTGAATGTCCAGTATTTTTGGAAATGCTGCAGCTTGATAGGACTCCATTCATAGCATTTCAATTTACATTTTTTGGAGTTGAGTTTCTTGTGTTTAATCAAAGCATTGCAGTTGCATAAACTGATCATTGTCAGTCAAAATGTCACAGAAACTCATCAGCAGTAGCCATGGGTTTCAACCACTATTCTCCTCTCCATTATTGGCAATTCTAATGGACCAAGCAATGTCAGGAAAGTAGTTAATTGAGGTAAATATCATTCTTTTTTTTAATAACCTTGGGAGTCAGACATTTTCAATATTCACAAGTGAGTTTATCAGGTATTTCTCCCAAAGACCTTTGTAGATACTAGCATGTGAGGTTTAAGTGTGTAGTGTCTAGGGCATCTGCTATTTCTGTAAAAATTGAAAATCTTTTGGGGCTGGTAAATACATTCAATATCCACATCAGCATCTGGGAATTGTCAAAGAAGATGGCACTTAGTAGGTGAGAGCCCTTTATTCTTAAATATTTAACACATTGTATAGCTTTAGAAAAATGTCCTATCCCGTAATGAACAGTGCTTGTAAGATTTGGAACTCTCATTTACTTGTTGTGCCTTATTCATTCCTATTGTTACATGTCAGTGGAATCGTCCATCATTTATACTTAACAGTGCTTCCATTAAATATACAGATCTTGTCAAAGACCAAGACAGAAAAAAGCAGGAAAGTGAGAAAGAAGTTGAAAGACAAGGTATTCATATAAATGCAAATTTGAGAAAGCTGACATTATAAAGAATTTAAAAGCTAGAGATAAAGAAGCAGGAAATGTAAGGTGGTGTAAAAAGGAGCATCTAGTGAAATTAAAACAATGCAACATCTGATATTTTGCACTACTTGCTCTGAAAAATATTGTAACTAGTGCCGCTGAAAATCTTGGACCATATCAAACTAGTTTATGTTCAGTTTTTTTATTTAAGCACTGGATACCTGTTGTGGTTGTTGGAGTAGTTGTTGTGAAGTCAGTTTCGCCTGAGCCACTTCCACTGAAGCCACTTCCTTCTGTGGGTTCTGCCGAAGTCAAATAATGGGGTGCAGTTGTTTCAGTGAGTCTTGTTGTTCTAAACCCTGATGGAAAAGTATAGCATAGAAAATGCCTTAGAATTATCCATTTTTGAAAGACACATTAAAGGTTTCAATCAAGCTGTCTATCATACATTAGAGGAATATCTGATATATCAAGAATCGCTTGGAAGCTTAACACATTTTCAAATTTAAAAACAAACACTTTTGCACCTTATAAGGAAGCACAGTAAAACTAAATATTTTTTGAGTTTTTTAAATTAAGCACTGGATACCTGTTGTTTTTGTTGGAGTAGTTGTTGTAAAGTCAGTTACGCCTGAGCCACTTCCACTGAAGCCACTTCCTTCTGTGGGTTCTGGTGAAGTCAAATAATGGGTTGCAGTTGTTTCAGTGAGTCTTGTTGTTCTAAACCCTGATGGAAAGGTATAGCATAGAAAATGCCTTAGAATTAGCCATTTTTGAAAGACACATTAAAGGTTTCATTCAAGCTGTGTATATACATAAGAGGAATATCTGATATATCAAGAATCGCTTGGAAGCTTAACACATGTTCAAATTTAAAAACAAACAATTTTGTGCCTTCTAAGGAAGCAGAGTAAAACTAAGTATTTGAGAAAGTTTAATAGAATATTATTAAATTCAGGTGTGTAGTTTTGAAGAAATACGGTAAATACAAAAACCTGTGACCTGTTGCATTATTTTATAACTTGTGGTACACAACATTATTTATAATAATTAACAGCAAGGTACCAACACTGTTGAAAAACATGTACAAATTTAAAATCAACTTATGTTTAGTCAATGAGCAAGAAGGGAAATGCCAAATGGCACGAATGAAAATTTTGCCTCAGACTTGAATGTCCAGTATTTTTGGAAATGCTGCAGCTTGATAGGACTCCATTTATAGCATTTCAATTTACATTTTTTGGAGTTGAGTTTCTTGTGTTTAATCAAAGCATTGCAGTTGCATAAACTGATCATTGTCAGTCAAAATGTCACAGAAACTCATCAGCAGTAGCCATGGGTTTCAACCACTATTCTCCTCTCCATTATTGGCAATTCTATTGGACCAAGCAGTGTCAGGAAAGTAGTTGATTGAGGTAAATATCATTCTTTTTTTTAATAACCTTGGGAGTCAGACATTTTCAATATTCAACAAGTGAGTTTATCAGGTATTTCTCCCAAAGACCTTTGTAGATACTAGCATGTGAGGTTTAAGTGTGTAGTGTCTAGGGCATCTGCTATTTCTGTAAAAATTGAAAATCTTTTGGGGCTGGTAAATACATTCAATATCCACATCAGCATCTGGGAATTGTCAAAGAAGATGGCACTTAGTAGGTGAGAGCCCTTTATTCTTAAATATTAAACACATTGTATAGCTTTAGAAAAATGTCCTATCCCGTACTGAACAGTGCTTGTAAGATTTGGAACTTTCATTTAGTTGTTGTGCCTTATTCATTCCTATTGTTACGTCAGTGGAATCGTCCATCATTTATACTTAACAGTGCTTCCATTAAATATACAGATCTTGTCAAAGACCAAGACAGATAAAAGCAGGAAAGATAGAAAGAAGTTGAAAGACAGGGTATTCATATAAATGCAAATTTGAGAATGCTGACATTATAAAGAATTTAAAAGCTAGAGATAATGAAGCAGGAAATGTAAGGTGGTGGAAAAAGGAGCATCTAGTGAAATTAAAACAAAGCAACATCTGATATTTTGCGCTACTTCCACTGAAAAATATTGTAACTAGTGCCGCTGAAAATACTGGATCTTATCAAACTAGTTTATGTTGAGTTTTTTTAATTAAGCACTGGATACCTGTTGTGGTTGTTGGAGTAGTTGTTGTGAAGTCAGTTTCGCCTGAGCCACTTCCACTGAAGCCCCTTCCGTCTGTGGGTTCTGGCGAAGTCAAATAATGGGGTGCAGTTGTTTCAGTGAGTCTTGTTGTTCTAAAGCCTGATGGAAAAGTATAGCATAGAAAATGCCTTAGAATTAGCCATTTTTGGAAGACACATTAAAGGTTTCAATCAAGCTTTTTATATACATAATAGGAATGTCTGATATATCAAGAATCGCTTGGAAGCTTAACATGTTTTCAAATTTAAAAACAAACACTTTTGCACCTTCTAAGGAAGCACAGTAAAACTAAATATTTTTTGAGTTTTTTAAATTAAGCACTGGATACCTGTTGTGGCTGTTGGAGTAGTTGTTGTAAAGTCAGTTTCGCCTGAGCCACTTCCACTGAAGCCACTTCCTTCTGTGGGTTCTGGTGAAGTCAAATAATGGGTTGAAGTTGTTTCAGTGAGTCTTGTTGTTCTAAACCCTGATGGAAAGGTATAGCATAGAAAATGCCTTAGAATTAGCCATTTTTGAAATACACATTAAAGGTTTCAATCAAGCTGTGTATATACATAATAGGAATATGTAATATATCAAGAATCGCCTGGAAGCTTAACACATGTTCAAATTTAAAAACAAACAATTTGTGTGCCTTCTAAAGAAGCAGAGTAAAACTAAGTATTTAATAAAGTGTAATAGAACATTATTATATTGAAGTGTGTTGTTTTGAAGAAATACGGTAAATACAAAAACCTGTGACCTGTTGCATTATTTAATAACTTCTGGTACACAACATTATTTACAATAATTAACAGCAAGGTACCAATATTGTTGAAAAACATGTACAAATTTAAAATCAACTTATGTTTAGTCAATGAGCAAAAAGGGAAATGACATATGGCACGAATGAAAATTTTACCTCACACTTGAATGACCAGTATTTTTGGAAATGCTGCAGCTTGATAGGACTCCATTCATAGCATTTCAATTTACATTTTTTGGAATTGAGTTTCTTGTGTTTAATCAAAGCATTGCAGTTGCACACACTGATCATTATCAGTCAAAATGTCATAGAATCTCATCAGCAGTAGTCATCGGTTTCAACCATTTTTCTCCTCTCCATTATTGGCAATTCTATTGGACCAAGCAATGTCAGTAAAGTAGTTGATTGAGGTAAATATCATTCTTTTTTTAATAACCTTGGGAGTCAGACATTTTCAGTATTCACAAGTGAGTTTATCAGGTATTTCTCCCAAAGACCTTTGTAGATACTAGCATGTGAGGTTTAAGTGTGTAGTGTCTAGGGCATCTGCTATTTCTTCAAAAATTGAAAATCTTTTGGGGCTGGTAAATACATTCAATATCCACATCAGCATCTGGGAATTGTCAAAGAAGATGGCACTTAGTAGGTGAGAGCCCTTCATTCTTAAATATTAAACACATTGTATAGCTTTAGAAAAATGTCCTATCCCGTACTGAACAGGGCTTGTAAGATTTGGAACTTTCATTTACTTGTTGTGCCTTATTCATTCCTATTGTTACAAGTCAGTGGAATCGTCCATCATTTATACTTAACAGTGCTTCCATTAAATATACAGATCTTGTCAAAGACCAAGACAGAAAAAAGCAGGAAAGATGAGAAAGAAGTTGAAAGACAAGGTATTCATATAAATGCAAATTTGAGAAAGCTGACATTATAAAGAATTTAAAAGCTAGAGATAAAGAAGCAGGAAATGTAAGGTGGTGTAAAAAGGAGCATCTAGTGAAATTAAAACAATGCAACATCTGATATTTTGCACTACTTGCTCTGAAAAATATTGTAACTAGTGCCGCTGAAAATCTTGGATCATATCAAACTAGTTTATGTTAAGTTTTTTTAATTAAGCACTGGATACCTGTTGTGGTTGTTGGAGTAGTTGTTGTGAAGTCAGTTTCGCCTGAGCCACTTCCACTGAAGCCACTTCCTTCTGTGGGTTCTGGCGAAGTCAAATAATGGGGTGCAGTTGTTTCAGTGAGTCTTGTTGTTCTAAACCCTGATGGAAAAGTATGGCATAGAAAATGCCTTAGAATTAGCCATTTTTGAAAGACACATTAAAGGTTTCAATCAAGCTGTGTATATACATAAGAGGAATATCTGATATATCAAGAATCGCTTGGAAGCCTAACACATTTTCAAATTTAAAAACAAACACTTTTGCACCTTGTAAGGAAGCACAGTAAAACTAAATATTTTTTGAGTTTTTTAAATTAAGCACTGGATACCTGTTGTTTTTGTTGAAGAAGTTGTTGTAAAGTCAGTTACGCCTGAGCCACTTCCACTGAAGCCACTTCCTTCTGTGGGTTCTGGTGAAGTCAAATGATGGGTTGCAGTTGTTTCAGTGAGTCTTGTTGTTCTAAACCCTGATGGAAAGGTATAGCATAGAAAATGCCTTAGAATTAGCCATTTTTGAAAGACACATTAAAGGTTTCAATCAAGCTGTGTATATACATAAGAGGAATATCTGATATATCAAGAATCGCTTGGAAGCTTAACACATGTTCAAATTTAAAAACAAACAATTTTGTGCCTTCTAAGGAAGCAGAGTAAAACTAAGTATTTGAGAAAGTTTAATAGAATATTATTAAATTCAAGTGTGTAGTTTTGAAGAAATACGGTAAATACAAAAACCTGTGACCTGTTGCATTATTTAATAACATCTGGTACACAACATTATTTATAATAATTAACAGCAAGGTACCAACACTGTTGAAAAACATGTACAAATTTAAAATCAACTTATGTTTAGTCAATGAGCAAGAAGGGAAATGCCAAATGGCACGAATGAAAATGTTGCCTCAGACTTGAATGTCCAGTATTTTTGGAAATGCTGCAGCTTGATAGGACTCCATTCATAGCATTTCAATTTACATTTTTTGGAGTTGAGTTTCTTGTGTTTAATCAAAGCATTGCAGTTGCATAAACTGATCATTGTCAGTCAAAATGTCACAGAAACTCATCAGCAGTAGCCATGGGTTTCAACCACTATTCTCCTCTCCATTATTGGCAATTCTAATGGACCAAGCAATGTCAGGAAAGTAGTTAATTGAGGTAAATATCATTCTTTTTTTAATAACCTTGGGAGTCAGACATTTTCAATATTCACAAGTGAGTTTATCAGGTATTTCTCCCAAAGACCTTTGTAGATACTAGCATGTGAGGTTTAAGTGTGTAGTGTCTAGGGCATCTGCTATTTCTGTAAAAATTGAAAATCTTTTGGGGCTGGTAAATACATTCAATATCCACATCAGCATCTGGGAATTGTCAAAGAAGATGGCACTTAGTAGGTGAGAGCCCTTTATTCTTAAATATTTAACACATTGTATAGCTTTAGAAAAATGTCCTATCCCGTAATGAACAGTGCTTGTAAGATTTGGAACTCTCATTTACTTGTTGTGCCTTATTCATTCCTATTGTTACATGTCAGTGGAATCGTCCATCATTTATACTTAACAGTGCTTCCATTAAATATACAGATCTTGTCAAAGACCAAGACAGAAAAAAGCAGGAAAGTGAGAAAGAAGTTGAAAGACAAGGTATTCATATAAATGCAAATTTGAGAAAGCTGACATTATAAAGAATTTAAAAGCTAGAGATAAAGAAGCAGGAAATGTAAGGTGGTGTAAAAAGGAGCATCTAGTGAAATTAAAACAATGCAACATCTGATATTTTGCACTACTTGCTCTGAAAAATATTGTAACTAGTGCCGCTGAAAATCTTGGACCATATCAAACTAGTTTATGTTAAGTTTTTTTATTTAAGCACTGGATACCTGTTGTGGTTGTTGGAGTAGTTGTTGTGAAGTCAGTTTCGCCTGAGCCACTTCCACTGAAGCCACTTCCTTCTGTGGGTTCTGCCGAAGTCAAATAATGGGGTGCAGTTGTTTCAGTGAGTCTTGTTGTTCTAAACCCTGATGGAAAAGTATAGCATAGAAAATGCCTTAGAATTATCCATTTTTGAAAGACACATTAAAGGTTTCAATCAAGCTGTGTATCATACATTAGAGGAATATCTGATATATCAAGAATGGCTTGGAAGCTTAACACATTTTCAAATTTAAAAACAAACACTTTTGCACCTTGTAAGGAAGCACAGTAAAACTAAATATTTTTTGAGTTTTTTAAATTAAGCACTGGATACCTGTTGTTTTTGTTGGAGTAGTTGTTGTAAAGTCAGTTACGCCTGAGCCACTTCCACTGAAGCCACTTCCTTCTGTGGGTTCTGGTGAAGTCAAATAATGGGTTGCAGTTGTTTCAGTGAGTCTTGTTGTTCTAAACCCTGATGGAAAGGTATAGCATAGAAAATGCCTTAGAATTAGCCATTTTTGAAAGACACATTAAAGGTTTCATTCAAGCTGTGTATATACATAAGAGGAATATCTGATATATCAAGAATCGCTTGGAAGCTTAACACATGTTCAAATTTAAAAACAAACAATTTTGTGCCTTCTAAGGAAGCAGAGTAAAACTAAGTATTTGAGAAAGTTTAATAGAATATTATTAAATTCAGGTGTGTAGTTTTGAAGAAATACGGTAAATACAAAAACCTGTGACCTGTTGCATTATTTTATAACTTGTGGTACACAACATTATTTATAATAATTAACAGCAAGGTACCAACACTGTTGTAAAACATGTACAAATTTAAAATCAACTTATGTTTAGTCAATGAGCAAGAAGGGAAATGCCAAATGGCACGAATGAAAATTTTGCCTCAGACTTGAATGTCCAGTATTTTTGGAAATGCTGCAGCTTGATAGGACTCCATTCATAGCATTTCAATTTACATTTTTTGGAGTTGAGTTTCTTGTGTTTAATCAAAGCATTGCAGTTGCATAAACTGATCATTGTCAGTCAAAATGTCACAGAAACTCATCAGCAGTAGCCATGGGTTTCAACCACTATTCTCCTCTCCATTATTGGCAATTCTAATGGACCAAGCAATGTCAGGAAAGTAGTTAATTGAGGTAAATATCATTCTTTTTTTAATAACCTTGGGAGTCAGACATTTTCAATATTCACAAGTGAGTTTATCAGGTATTTCTCCCAAAGACCTTTGTAGATACTAGCATGTGAGGTTTAAGTGTGTAGTGTCTAGGGCATCTGCTATTTCTGTAAAAATTGAAAATCTTTTGGGGCTGGTAAATACATTCAATATCCACATCAGCATCTGGGAATTGTCAAAGAAGATGGCACTTAGTAGGTGAGAGCCCTTTATTCTTAAATATTAAACACATTGTATAGCTTTAGAAAAATGTCCTATCCCGTACTGAACAGTGCTTGTAAGATTTGGAACTTTCATTTAGTTGTTGTGCCTTATTCATTCCTATTGTTACGTCAGTGGAATCGTCCATCATTTATACTTAACAGTGCTTCCATTAAATATACAGATCTTGTCAAAGACCAAGACAGATAAAAGCAGGAAAGATAGAAAGAAGTTGAAAGACAAGGTATTCATATAAATGCAAATTTGAGAATGCTGACATTATAAAGAATTTAAAAGCTAGAGATAATGAAGCAAGAAATGTAAGGTGGTGGAAAAAGGAGCATCTAGTGAAATTAAAACAAAGCAACATCTGATATTTTGCGCTACTTCCACTGAAAAATATTGTAACTAGTGCCGCTGAAAATACTGGATCTTATCAAACTAGTTTATGTTGAGTTTTTTTAATTAAGCACTGGATACCTGTTGTGGTTGTTGGAGTAGTTGTTGTGAAGTCAGTTTCGCCTGAGCCACTTCCACTGAAGCCACTTCCGTCTGTGGGTTCTGGCGAAGTCAAATAATGGGGTGCAGTTGTTTCAGTGAGTCTTGTTGTTCTAAAGCCTGATGGAAAAGTATAGCATAGAAAATGCCTTAGAATTAGCCATTTTTGAAAGACACATTAAAGGTTTCAATCAAGCTTTTTATATACATAATAGGAATGTCTGATATATCAAGAATAGCTTGGAAGCTTAACATGTTTTCAAATTTAAAAACAAACACTTTTGCACCTTCTAAGGAAGCACAGTAAAACTAAATATTTTTTGAGTTTTTTAAATTAAGCACTGGATACCTGTTGTGGCTGTTGGAGTAGTTGTTGTAAAGTCAGTTTCGCCTGAGCCACTTCCACTGAAGCCACTTCCTTCTGTGGGTTCTGGTGAAGTCAAATAATGGGTTGCAGTTGTTTCAGTGAGTCTTGTTGTTCTAAACCCTGATGGAAAGGTATAGCATAGAAAATGCCTTAGAATTAGCCATTTTTGAAAGACACATTAAAGGTTTCATTCAAGCTGTGTATATACATAAGAGGAATATCTGATATATCAAGAATCGCTTGGAAGCTTAACACATGTTCAAATTTAAAAACAAACAATTTTGTGCCTTCTAAGGAAGCAGAGTAAAACTAAGTATTTGAGAAAGTTTAATAGAATATTATTAAATTCAGGTGTGTAGTTTTGAAGAAATACGGTAAATACAAAAACCTGTGACCTGTTGCATTATTTTATAACTTGTGGTACACAACATTATTTATAATAATTAACAGCAAGGTACCAACACTGTTGTAAAACATGTACAAATTTAAAATCAACTTATGTTTAGTCAATGAGCAAGAAGGGAAATGCCAAATGGCACGAATGAAAATTTTGCCTCAGACTTGAATGTCCAGTATTTTTGGAAATGCTGCAGCTTGATAGGACTCCATTCATAGCATTTCAATTTACATTTTTGGAGTTGAGTTTCTTGTGTTTAATCAAAGCATTGCAGTTGCATAAACTGATCATTGTCAGTCAAAATGTCACAGAAACTCATCAGCAGTAGCCATGGGTTTCATCCACTATTCTCCTCTCCATTATTGGCAATTCTAATGGACCAAGCAATGTCAGGAAAGTAGTTAATTGAGGTAAATATCATTCTTTTTTTAATAACCTTGGGAGTCAGACATTTTCAATATTCACAAGTGAGTTTATCAGGTATTTCTCCCAAAGACCTTTGTAGATACTAGCATGTGAGGTTTAAGTGTGTAGTGTCTAGGGCATCTGCTATTTCTGTAAAAATTGAAAATCTTTTGGGGCTGGTAAATACATTCAATATCCACATCAGCATCTGGGAATTGTCAAAGAAGATGG